>JALAZF010001023.1:0-545490 GCA_022829125.1 Lathyrus tuberosus
GTCAACCACAACAACGTGCTTTTTACTCCTATCGCTTTAGGGGTCAGAAGCAGGCATCAAGGTACCTCAACCTAGAAAAGAGAAAGATTCATTCTGAGAAGAGCTTTAGCATTAACCCCGAGGGTCCCTTCCATGCAACAGCTTTAGTATGGAACCACAAAAAGTGGGACAAGTTGGTTCAACTTATAAATAGCTTTAATATAGATTTGGTGATGGAGTTCTATTTGAACGCCCTCCCAGATGATGATGAGGTGTTCTCTTGGACCACGCAAGTAAACAGAAGGGAGATTAAATTTGACAAGGACATTATTAAAGAGGTTTTGGGAAAACCTCTTACTCTTGGGGGCCGATGAGATTGATGAGTACCACAGAGATTTAAGGTTACATATGAATGTTGAAGAGATGACTGGAGCCTTGTTGAAAGAGGGGAAATTTGTTCAGTTCGAACCATCTGGGGTTCCCATTTATTACAACAGAAAGAATATGTGTCCTTTGTTGCAGCTTAGTGCTACTCTTGGTTTTACATAACATTAAGCCAAGGACGTATTCCTCCATCGTCCCCATTGATCTCGCACATCTAATACATAGTATTCTAATTGACACTCTTATTGATGTAGCATGCATCATCGTGGACGAGATGCAGGCGGTGATCCAGAGTGGCATAAAACTTGGGGCTAGAGTTAATTGCCCTTTGGTTTTTCCTTGCCTTATCATGGCCTTATATGTGCACGGGCGTGCACGATTGCCATATCGCCATCAAATTACTTTAACTGCTCCCATTGATGATGCCTATGTTTCCAAGAACTGCAGAGAGCTAGAAATACACAGGCTGCAGGTGCAAGTACAGGTTCTAGTTCCGGAGTTGCAAACTTCTAGGGCTTTGACCCGAATCAGAGGGATGTTTGTAACTATAACTAGGACTAGATGCAGGCTATCCATCGGGCCATGATTTCCATTCATGATTCTATGCAGCTTTTGCAGTTACAGTACTGCGAGCCCAGTGTTGATCATTCTATCATGTCTAGGGAGCAGTTCCTAGCATATGCTGGTTGGCCTAAGGCCAGGCCATTTTCTCGAGAGGAGACGAGTGGTGTAGCTGATGCTGAAAACGTTGAGGACGAGGATGAAGATGATGAGGGCGACAGTGATGCTGAGGAGACGGAGTCCGATTCTGATGCAGATTAGTCTGATGATTGTTGTTTTTGAGCATGATCTTAAGCTTACTTCCTTGTGTGCTACAAAGTGAAAGTTTCTGTTAAGCTTTTGATCATTTCATTATTTTTGATCTTATTGTATTTTAGTTTGTTGTTGTACTTTATCCTTGTAGTTGGATTATTTTGATGTACTATGTACCACTTTTAGGTACTTTTGTTTGTGTTTTACACCATGACAGTTTGATTTTATGAGTTGAAGTTTTCAGTTAATGAATGTTCAATTTTAGTGTTATTTTATGGTTGTTATTTGTTTTGATTTTCACTACGCCAAAAATAGGAATAGACAGCACCAAAAAGACAGCGCTTTTATAAAAAAGCGCTGCTAAAAAGAATAAAAAAATTTTCGCTAAAAAAAAGCGCAGTAAAAGACAGGCTTTAGAAAGCGCTTTTAAAAAGCGCTGTTAAATGCAATAAATGGATGCCACCTTAGAAAGCGCCTTTTTTTGGAAAGTGCTGTTATAGGTATTACTTTAGACAGCACTTTTAAAAAGCGCTGTTTAAAGTTAACCTTAGAAAGCGCTTTCAGAAAAGCGCTCTTATAGGTCTTAAATTCTTTTCACTTTAGAAAGCGCTTTCTAAGGGAAGCGCTCTTATAGGTTGCACATAAGAAAGCGTTTTTTTAAAAGCGCCCTCTAAGGTCATTTACGAATTAAAATATAAAACAATTTCTAAACATTTTCAGACACTTCTATTCATTTTCTTCTCTTGACCGTTTCTTCTACTGAAACCCTTGCCGTCGTTCTTGCATTGCCATTGCCGTCGTTCTTGCATTCCCATTTCCGTCACCGTTGCCGTCACCGTTGCCGTCACCGTTGTCATCACTGTTGCCGTCATTGTTGCATTCATTTCGTGAAAACGTTGTTGTTGTTGTTGTTCTTATTCTCTTATCCTCTGAAAACGAATAAGGTACGTTGTTGCTGAACTGAGTGATCTCTTTTATTATTCATTTCTCTGTTTTTAATTTTTGTTTTTGATTTGATTTTTATGGGGAAACAGTTTTCACGATGAGCCTATATTAATGGTTACTTTTATTTTCTACTGTATTAATGGATACAAAGCTCCCTCTTCTGATTTCAAGTTGAGGAAAATTTTCCCAAACTATTTTTTGCTTTTATTTTTCATGTGAATTGAAATTTAATATATTTATTTGAAGTATTTTTAATGTAAATTCAGTTTTAATAACTTTGAGGTCAGTGATGCTCTTCATTTGCCTACATTGGCTGATTACTTAGATTATGATGTATTTATACTTAAATGACCTGAGACCTCTTATTAAATAGTTTAATGTATCTCAAGTAATTTGCATAATTTTTTTGTGGAAGGTTACTTTTAAATATTTTCTACTGTATATTTGGCAAAGTTGATTAGTATAAACAACCTAGTATTGATTGAAATTGTATTTCGCTAGTTGTGTTGTACTGTTTTTCCAATTGATTGTGTTTGGTCTATCCTTTTTTTCCAAGTTCATTTCTTTTATTTTCTAGAACTTGTGACTTTTTGTTATAAGTTAATTGTCTACTTTATACTTATTGAGGAGAGAATTTTTTTGATACTTTAAATTATAATTTTTCGTGGTTTTTAAAGTTATATTATAAGTCAATGAGCCTATATTAATGGTTGTCTCTCACCTTTCTTCTTGTATTTTGATCTGTTCTCTAAACTTAGTGATTCTAAAGTATTTATTTTGCTCTTGAGTACTTGGAATATGTAGGTGTTTACCTCTAATTGTTGCTTGTTTGTGATTACATGTTGCCACTTATCAAGTTATGACTCATAATTGGTCAATTAATGATATTTCATTTTATGATACGTGTATAGGGGTTACTTGTGTTCAAAGTGTGAAAGCCGGATCGTTTCCCTACAGGTATAACATTTTTTCTTTTTTTTTGTTTAGTTTAATTAGTATAACTATGGATAAGAAATGAATGTCTTCAAGTCGATTGTCGAAAGAGTACGACAATGGGGTATCAGAATTCGTTAAGTTTGCTGTTGCGCACGCCAAAGACCCCAGTCGAATGATATGTCCTTGCTTGGGTTGCTGTTTTGGGAGTCGGGTTGACGCGGTTCAGTTGGCATCGCATTTATTGAGGAGTGGAATTGATAGAAGTTATACATGTTGGAATTTGCATGGTGAGAAAATTAACGGGAATGTTGAATCGGGGGATAATACGACCTACGCTTCATACGACAATGGCACAGATACATACGATTCTGATCGAGTCGAAGAGATTGCAGAAGCACTTGAAGAAGATCTTAAGGATTGTCCCAAAATGTTTGAGAGGTTGGTAAGCGATGCAGAGAAACCGTTGTATAATGGTTGCACCAAATTCACAAGATTGTCTGCGGTATTAAAGTTGTACAACTTAAAGGCGGGCAATGGATGGTCGGATAAAAGTTTCACAGAGTTATTGGCCCTTATGAAAGATATGCTTCCAGAGGATAATGCTCTTCCCTATCGAACATATGAGGCCAAAAAGATGTTGTGCTCTATTGGCATGAGCTATGATAAGATACATGTCTGTCCAAACAATTGCGTATTGTTTCGAAATGAGTATGCATCGTTAAATGAGTGTCCTAAATGCGGTGTCTTTCGATATAAGAAAAAGTTGTCTCCGGCAAAAGTCAATTTGCAGTAAGGTGATCGATCCTGCGATCTTACCAACATTGCAAAAAGAAATAGTTATTACTTTGTGTGATCTTGAAATGTATTTTCCTCCCTCGTTTTTTGACATAATGGGTCATCTAGTTGTTCATCTGGTGAAAGAGACACAATTGTGTGGACCGGCTTATATGAGATGGATGTACCTTGCTGAACGTTATATGAAAATATTAAAAGGGTATGTGAAAAACCGAAGTCGACCAGAGGGTTGTATTGCCGAACGATACATTGTTGAAGAAGCGGTTGAGTTTAGTACTGAATATCTGTCCAATGTACAATCAATTGGACTCCCCAAATCTCATATTGTCGAAAAAAAGAAGGAAAAAAGTTAATTGGAAATGAAGTTGTGACAGTATCAAGGGTCGAACGGGATCAAGTGCATTTGTATGTTCTACACAATGAGAATGAGGTTGAGCCGTATGTTGAAATGCACAAGGATGTTCTCCGAGGTTTAAATCCGAATAGAAATGAGAATTGGATAGTACGAGAGCACAATTGAAGTTTCATACCTTGGTTTAAGGATCATATTTATTCAAAGTATTATTCAGACCGCGCTTCAATAACAGAAAGGTTGAGATGTTTAGCATATGGTCCAAGTATGGTCGTGTTTTCTTATAGCGCATACGCAATTAACGGATACACATTTTATACCAAAGAACAAGATGATAAAAGTACTATGCAAAATAGTGGTGTCACCGTGGTAGCTGAAGCAATGCACATTTCAAGTGTGAAAGACTTAAACCCCAAATTTGCAAATCTGTCATATTTTGGGGTTATCGAGCGCATTTGGGTGTTTGATTATGAGAAGTTTCAGATTCCTATATTTCGTTGCAAGTGGGTTGAAAATAGTAATGGCGTACGAATGGATAAGTCAGGATTTTTGCAAGTGGATCTTAATAGGGTGGGGTACAAAGATGAGCCTTTTATTCTAGCCTCTCAAGCTAAACAAGTGTTCTATGTCACTGATCCGACAAGTACAAAATGGTCTATAGTGCTTTTATCTAACAAAGTAATTGATGAAAACGTTGGAGATCAAGGTGATATTGATGTTGATATTGAATCATTTACTAGAAATGATCAAGATGAAAATATTATAGCGAATGAATCATATACTAGAAATGATCATAATGAGGGTATTTGGATCAATCCAACCGTCCGTGTTGTTAAGAGACAGGTAGAACATACTCCAAACAAGAAAAGAAAGAGACGTTAGTGAAAAAGGTACTAGTTGTAAAATTATAGCTTATATCATTCAATATAGCTTATATCATTCAATGGATTAGGATTATGGATTTTTATATTTGTCATTTAATTTCTGTTTTTTTCTTTCTTACAGGTCAAATGTCTAGTAACCAGGAAGATACGCACGAGTAGCACGGGCTAGAGCAACCAATATTACATGGGTCAAAGTGGAGGTATATTAATTTTCACAATATTGCTTATTAGTGATGCTACTTGATAACACAAAACATCTATATATTATTTCTTATTTGTTTGTCTATGTGTAGTGCCCTCGTCAGCGTAATGGCATAGACTGCGGGTACTTCGTTTTGAGGTTCATGAGAGAAATCCTTCAAATGGGACAATTGGAGATTCCTATTACGGTATGCATGGTTTTATAACTTAGGATTTATTTTAATATTTATTGGATATGTCATATAATTTATTATTTTTAACTAAATAATGCGTATTTTGTTTTGTTATGTAGTATTTCGATGATATGGCGTGTCCTTATTACACGAGGAAACAATTGCAAGATACTAAGGAGGAATTGTGCGAATTTTTTATTGCAAGAAGAATTCTTTCTTGAATGTATAGTTTTGTGAATGTAAATTCTAGTTTATTGAAATGTAAATTCTATATAGGTTTGAAACCATACAATAGAATTTGTGTGAATTCTGCATGTAAATTCTAGTTTATTGAAATGTACAAATTCTAGTTTATAGAATTTGTGCGAATTCTACATTAATGTAAATTCTAGTTTTGAAATAGAATTTGTTGATGGAAATGCGTATCCATACTGGTTTATTGAAATGTGAATTATACAGGTTTATGGAAATGTGAATTATACAGGTTTGTGCATAAAAAAATGGTTAAAATGGGATTTTTTAAAAAAATCTTCAAAATTATACGTAGACAAAAGACAGCGCTTTTGAGAAAAAAACGCTGTCTAAAGTTATACATAAGACAGCGCGTTTAAAAGTGCTCTCTAAAGGTATATAAAAAAACCAGTATACGTATACATTAGACAGCGCTTTCAATAGCGCTGTCTAAAGTCCCCCTTTATAGAGCGCTTTTGAAGAAAAAAAACGCTCTCTAAAGTATATAAAAAAATTCTTTAAAATTTTAAACGTATACATTAGACAGCGCTTTTAAAAGCGTTGTCTAAAGTCCCCTTTTAGAGAGCGCTTTTTCATAAATAAAAAAGCGTTGTCTTTACCTACGACAGCGCATGCTTAGACAACGCTTTTAAACGCTGTCATAGGCCAAAAAAAGCGCCCTCTTTTTTCTTGTTTGGCGTAGTGTTTTTATGCTTCTTCCTTGATGGTGAAAGAGAAAAACTTCTATATTGGTTGCTCGTTTGCAAAAAAACTATTCAATGAAGATTCTTCCAAGATTTGATGGTGATGATAAGATTTTTAATGTGATGAATGCATGTAAGGTACATGGTTACCGCTTTCTATAATTGTAGAACGATTAAGAATTTTGTGCTTTGTACAAATTTGTATTTTTGTTTCATTTTACAACTTATTTGAATGCTTGAGTCACTTAGGTCCAAAAGCAATAAATTGTGAGAAACCTCCATCGTTTACTAAATGCTTGGATAACTGATAACTTTGTTTAATTCGTTCGATTTATGCTTAATCTTTTGATTATTGTGATTTTGTGGAAGCATTAGAAAGGATCAAGGTGTTTTTTTATATTGAGCACAACCATATCCAAAAGTAACTTACCCGTGAGTAGTGAGCATTCGTTAACCCGTTTGAGCCTAATATATTAGATCCCATTTTAGTGATGAACTTGGTTTATGTACATAATTTGAAAGTTTAAGTTCATCATTATAATTTGTGGGATTCTAAAAAAATTTCTTGAAACCTTTGAACTTGGTTCTAAATTGATTTCCTTGCCATACAAAGCAAGGAGCATTCACTTGAGGTTTGATGGTATTCAAGTTGGGGAGAATGAAAGAAAAGTGGTAGGTTGCTCAAAATTTTGAAATATTTCAAACAAGAAGAGAAAAGAAAAAATTGTGAATATTAATGTGAAAAAGAAAAGAAAAAGAATGTTTGTTTGAAAGAAAAAAAATAGAGAATGCAAATAATTGTGCAAAAGGAAGTTTGAGAAGGTGAGCAATTGAGAAAAGGGATAGGTGAATGAAGTTGTAATGAGTAAATAACTTGTATAATGAATGTATCTTTTGCATTGGCAATTTCGATTCAATGACCTTTATAAATTACCCTTTGTTGTGAACCTAGCCAAACTACAACCTTGAAAGCCCTTAGTGATCTTTTGCTTCCATAATTTCTGATTTGATCGATTGATGAATGTATGAATTAAATTGTGTTAACATTGTTGTTTAGTTGAGTGTAATTGTCTCGCGGTTGCAAACACGCAATTTACTTCATCCATTAATTGAAGAGGAGTGTTAGAGTGATACAAGTGTGAGAATTTAGTTATTTTGTGAAATATTTCATGATATTTGTTTAAGAACTAAATTCTTTATCATTGTTGATTCTAGGAAGTTGTGATCATTGCTTGTATGCATTCTTATGTTGAATTTGAACCATAAATTTTTTCTTGGTTGAAACTATGCTTAAGCAAATCCTCTTGTTTTCATGAGGGGCATACTTTGCTTGAGGACAAGTAAAATTCTAGTCGGGGAGAGTTAGTTAAATGTCAAATATGTCTTATTTTGATCCATTATTCTTGGCATTTTTCAACTCATTTCTCAAGTTTCAATTGAATTAATCCATGTTTTATGTGATTTTTCAAGATAATTGATTTTACCTTTGGATGCCTTGTTATGTGTGCTATTGTGCAGGAAATAGGTTGAATTATCAAAGAATAAGGCACAATTGAATGGACAAGGAATCTAAAGAAATGAGGAAGAATCCAGCAGGTTTGCAGTGCGAGCAAGTAGCGAACAGCAGGCGATCTCGCAGTGCGAGCTCAAGGAGAAGCCAAAGCAAACCAGAACATTTGGATGGTGCGCAGTAGCTAAACCCCTTACTGGTGGCAGTGTGAGGTCTGAGCGAAGAAATTCACAGTGTGAACAGGAGCTTCGTAGTGCGAAGTCAAGAAAACCTCAGGGGCAGTTTAGCTGTTCAAAGGCACTTTAAGTGCCTATAGGTGAAGTTCGCAGTGCAAATAGGACAAATTCTGTTTAGATATTTTTGTACTATTTAGCACTTTTTGGGGATCATAACTCCATAACTTCATTTTTCATAGATAGTAACATTGGTTGGGAGAAAAAACCCTAGGATCATCATCTCTTCATCAAGAAGTGATATTTTATAAGTAGAAGCTAGATTCGCATCCTAGATCAATTCTTCATCTTGGATGCTCATTCATCTTCTTTATTTTCTTGTAAAGCAAGCTACCATGACAATGGTAGCTAAATCCTTTGTATCAAAGGTAGAGGTAGTCTATCTTAGCTTGTATGTATTTCTTTTGATCTATTTGTATGTGAACAAGTGAATGATTAATATATGTTGAATGTTTTTGTTCTTGAAGATCCATTTATGATTTGTATCACTCTAGACATAGATTTAAAAACTTTAATCTAAAATATTCATCTATCAACAAACAAACTCTAGACATAGATTTGTGAATTGATATTTGCTTTGTGTTGTTCTTAAAGATTATTGTATCGGTTGCTAGCATGAGACATCATCTAATGACGAATACAATAATATTCACGATACTGCTCTAGACATAGACGGTATTGAGAGGATACATGATTGAATTAATCAGAAACGAGTTCACATGCTTGATTAGTCGAATATATACAAGTTAGGTTGATGAAATCTATCTTTGATATATCTTGTTAAACAAACATCTTTTATAATTTAATCTTTACTAAAAAAATCGTGACAAAGTTAAGATCCAAAACAAACAAACTTTGAAAACCCTACTTAAAACATTATAAACTGCAGAACGGCAAGCGAAATCACTACAATCCCCGTGGAGACGATTTTCAAACCCCCTAGTATACTGTTTCAACGGTATCACACTGAATGTCCTAGTTAGGAGGAAAATACTAATTATGTGAAGTTTTATGAATAGTAATAAATGCTCCTAATGGCTTAAGAATGTGTTTGTACTGGTGTTCAAGAAGGGGTTTGGTTTCTTGATTCAAGATCTAACAACCATTTGGTGAAAAACAAAGAATGATTGTTTGACTTTGATGGTCTACTTCACGAATCTATAAAATTTGATGACAATTCAAAAGTGTTAGTTATGGGAAGAGGTAATATGAAATTTCATCGCACAATGGAGTATAAAAATAGAAGAATATGATTATAATGAATATGTCGAGGAGCATAATAATTTGGAGAAATTAGTGTTTTGATGGTATGCCTCTAATTATAAAGGTGATCATAATGACATAAAAACATCTACAATTATGTTTTTAAGCTATAATCAGAGGAACTATCTTGGTCATTAAAGAAACAACCAATTGTGGCACTCTTAACCACATAAGAAGAGTTTGTAGTAGCAACATCATGTATTTGCCAAGGAATTTAGTATATATGAATCATAATATTGATGGAACAAAGGCATGCATCCAACATGGAATAAAATATGATGAAGCATAATAAAGAGTTAAACAAAAATTGCAATATCGTCTATTGTGACAATAATTCAAGTATCAAGTCGTCTAATAATATTGTGATGCATGAAAGAAAAAAACACGTTACGACAAGATTTCACTTCTTGAGAGATCTCGCAAAAGCTGAAGTTGTAAAGCTGATTAATTCAATGTTGCACACACAACTACATATATTACATTTTATGACAAAGATTTCACCTCATCCAACAAAAATCTTAGATAAAATTCCAAGATGCACTATGTTATTTTTTTTTCAAAAAATTATCATCTATTCTCTCGATTTAAGAATAAAACTGAGGGGTAAACTAATTCAGGGTACATGCTTCGAGTCCTAGCAACTGTAGTTTTTGTTTGTTTTTCATTAAAAGTGACATCTTTCTTATTATTTAAGATTTTATTTTATTATTAAATTTCTATTTCCTCGGTTTTTGAAACAATCGAGAGGTAAGATACTCGGACTTTACTATAAAATGATTCATTCATTAAGTTTTACCCTAAACCTAGCTCACAAGTTCAACCACTCCATACTTTTAAACATCATTTTGTCGTATGGATTGCAAAACATAATTTTTTTTGGTTCTGTGTTGTTCTTCTTACACCAACCTTTCACAAATCATTGTTTTATTCTTGCAATCTATCTCACGCAATGATGTTATTTTTTGTTGTTGTTATTGTTGTTGTTGTTGTTCACATCAATGTTTAATGAAACATCTTTCCAATGTTGTTAATCAAAGAAAACTTTCTATAATATATAGGGTTAAATATGTTTTTAGTCTCTATAAAGTTTGAAATTTCATTTTTAGTCCTTCCCTACCTTTTGGCAACGGTTTTTACAAAAAAACCGTTGCCAAAACCAGCTAAAACCGTTGCCAAAACCCAGGAGGGACTAAAAATGAAATTTCAAACTTTATAGGGACTAAAAACATATTTAACCCTAATATATATATATATATATATATATATATATATATTGATTTCTTCGATTGACAACATTGAGAAATTTATTCTAATCACATTGCAACATAAAAAAAATGGTGAATGGTAAAAAAATTAAAAAAAATAACACAATACATAATTTTTTTTCCATTCACCATTTTTTGGCAATAAAAGTCATCTTTTACCTCGGTTCTTTAAAAAATAAAGGTTAAAAATACCAAATTTATTGTATTTTTTTATTTAAAAAAAATGTTTTTTAACCTTGGGTTTAAGTCATAACCGAAGGAAAAAATAAGCGTGTTTATTGAGTTTTTTCACATTCCTTAAATAAACTTTGTCATCTATTTACTGAGTATCAACGCTCAAGACACTGCCATTAGTGATCCACGTGAAACCTAAAAAATATCCATTTGAAACCCATGCCATATTATAAAAGCATTATGAATATCAAAATTTGGTAATGAAAACATTGAAACTTATTTATTTTATATCAGAAACATTGAAACATTGTTCTATGATGAATTGCAAGAGCAGAAAAATATTTGGGTCAAAGGTCTGTGTTCTTAAGTAATATTCGGTGTAAACAATTTAATTTATTATTCTGTGTAAGCAATGTAATTTGTATTTTAAAAAATTATTTTTCCCTTGATTTTGGTCATAGGTATGTGGCACTAGTTTTGAAAATATAAAAATCAAGTTACTGGTGATCGAACCAATGACCATTTCAACTATCCCCTATGTTAATCGGAAACCGCAGGATAAAGTGACAAGTTTTCATGACACCCTTTATTACCTCGCTTGTATCACCGAGGTTAAATCTCCATTGCACCCTAGGTAACATTTGAAGTTAGAGACTTTTTTATCCCTTTTTGAAGAATATCCTATGCATGTGTAACTTGAATGGTATAAGATGATTTCGTTTATTTTGTTGTTAATCTTGTTCTTTTTCATATATATATATATATATATATATATATATATATATATATAGATAGAGATAGAGATAGATAGAGAGAGAGAGAGAGAGAGAGAGAGAGAGAGAGAGAGAGAGAGAGACAGAGAGAGAGAGCCCATAATAGGATAGAGATCTCGCTCTTCCATAAAGTCAAGTAAGGCCATTGATACCACCTTTTGGAAACTACAAAAAAGCCTAAAGCTACAACTGATCAATATTTCAATATCACAAGAGAGAGACTTTGGATGTGATAAAATTTACATTTATCATTTTATTCAAATATGAGTGGTTAAATCTCACTTTAACAATGAATGAATGAATGAATCATTATCGCGAAAGAATAACCAAACCCATATGCACAACATTTGAGAAGTATTGACTTTAATACATATAAGTAAATGAGTAAATCATTAAAAATTCAAAAAAAATTGAATATATAAGAGAGATGCCCATGACACATATCGAATATATTATAATTTTGAGGAATGATGTGACATCTCTCTAAGGCAGTCCAAATCTTTGCTTTGTTAGTGCACAAGGTGATAAAAACAATAGGAATGAGAGAATATTTATTGCTCTGAAATGACGGCTACAAAAGCTGTAAGAAAAATGATTATAAATGACAGCTACCACTAGTCTATTTATACACAAATACTAGGGCCACATAGGCAACATACTAAAATACTAAATTACCCTTCAATACCATCCCTTAATTTAGGATTTCCTAATCAAAACTAACAACACCAATTCTATCCCTTAAGTGGAGAAATTGACCCGTCTTGATCGCCTTTCTCAGAACATCTGCCAGTTGCTTTTCGGTGCTATAGTGCACAACTTCTAGCACTTCATTCTGTACTTGACTTCTCAGAAAATGATACTTTGTCTCAATATGCTTACTTCTCCCGTACAAAACTGGGTTCTTGGCAAGATTGATTGCATACTTGTTATCAATCATTAGCTTCAAAGGCTTGTTTACTTTGATCTTCAGATCCTGCAGCATATTCATAAGCCATACAACTTGACATGCAGCTACATCACCTACGATGTACTCAGCTTCACACGTTGATAGTGCAACAACATGTTGCTTCTTGTAACACCAAGAAATAGAACCTCCCAAAGACTTAAACAAGTATCTAGAAGTACTTCTCCTGTCATCTCTATCTCCACACTAATTAGAGTCTGAGTAACTTATTAGCTCTGAATTAGTCTTTCTTCTAGAAGGGAATATCACTCCATACTTCAGAGTTCCCTTGATATACCTCAGAATCCTGACAATAACATGGTAATGGGACCACTTAGGTTTACTCATGAACCTACTAAACATTCCAAATGTATAACAGATATCAGGTCTGGTATTACACATATACCTTAGAGAACCAACCAACTGTTTGAAGGTTGTAACATCCACATCCTCACCTTCAGAATCAAAATCCAATTTGTGATTGGTTTCTAAAGGTGTGACAACAACCTTATAATTCTGCAGGTTAAATATCTTAAGAAGCTCAAGTTCATACTCCAACTGGTGTAAAATGATACCTTTCTCAGAGTACATAAACTTCGTCCCTAGAAAATATGTCATTTTCTCGAGGTCAGTCATTTCAAACTTATTCATCAACACCTTGAACTTGGTTATCTCTTGTTCAGAACTCCCTGTCAGCAATATGTCATCAACATTCAGACACACCATAATCATATTGCCTTCAGAGGTATGCTGAACATAAACCCCGTACTCCATCTCACATTTTTGAAACCCCTGCTCCTTGAAAAATTAATCAATCTTCAGATTCCAAGCTCTGGGCGCTTGCTTCAATCCATACAAAGGTTTATTTAATCTGTACACCATCCCTTCCTGATTCCTTTTAACAAATCCAGGAGGTTGTACGTATACCTCTTCTTGTAATAGACTGTTCAAAAATGCAGATTTCACATCTAAATGCATCAGAGGCTAATTCCTGTTAGTAGTTATTGCAATCACAAGTCTGATTGTTTCATGTCATGCTACAGGTGCAAAAACTTCAGAATAATCCAGCCCAGGTTTCTGTAGAAATCCTCTTGCTACTAACCTCACTTTGTGATTGCCAATTGATCCATTTGGCTTTAGCTCCACCTTGAAAATCCATCTGACGCTGATAGCTTTCTTGTCCTTTGGAAGCTTAGTCAACTTCCAAGTCTTATTTCTTTCAATAGCCTTAAGTTCTTCTTTCATGGCCTCCAGTCAAACTTTCTTTTTGAGGGCATCTTCTGTACTTACTGGTTTAGAGTCTACTACCATGGTACACTGAATAACATCTCCCTCAGAGTCTATTTCAGTATCTCGTAGCATGTCATACTCTGAAAATCTTCTTGGGATGTTTCTGACTCTCTGTGGCCTCTGACCTCGTTCAGAATCTACTTCGGATGCTGGAACCCCAGAAGTTCTATCTTCATAAGCTTCTCATTCAGAAGCTCTTGCTTCAGAAGGTTGAATTCATCCAAAACCTTGACCACCTTTAGAGTCTGGAATATTCCCAGAATCTGAATCACCACCAGAATCAGAATCAGAATCATCTTCACCTTCTGAGTCTCCTTCAAAGTCAGAATCACCATCAGAGTCAGACTCGCCTTCAGAGTCTATTCTAGCATCAGAATCTGCTCCAGCTTCTGACTCATCTTCACAAACTTCTAATTTTAACTTTTCTTGAGAAGTTCTCACACCAGAGTTAGACTGAGACATATTCCAATCCTAAGCTTCTGATTCCTTTACAATGACGTCTCTATTGAATTCAAATTTATTATTTTCTAGACAATAAAGCTTGTACGCACATGTACTGTGGTACCCCACCAGTAACATCACTTTGCTTATATCATTCAGCTTCTGTCTTCTGGCTTCTGGAACATGTTTGTAACATACAGAACCAAACACCTTCAGATGGCTATCATTTTGCTTGTCTCCAGTCCACTTCTGAATAGGAACTATTTCCTTCAATTTCTTTGTTAGACAACTATTGAGCACATATGCTGCGGTGGCAACAGCTTCTTCCCATAACGTGTGAGGAAGCTTCTTCTCCTTCAGCATGCTTCTCGTCATATCAAGAAAAGTACGATTTCTTCTCTCAGCAAGACCATTGTGTTGAGGAGTATAAGGAGCAGTAACCTCATGCTCAATTCCATTCTCCTCACAAAACTTTCTGAACTCAATGGTGTTATACTCACCTCCACCATTGGTTCTGAGAATCTTCAGAGTCTGGCTACTCTGATTCTTAGCCTTCATTTTGAATTTCTTGAATTCAGCAAACACCTCGTGTTTGAACTTTATAAGGGATACCCATGTCATCCTTGTGAATTCATCAACAAATGGCACGAAGTATTATTCCCTCCAATGGATGCTACTAGAAATGGACCACACACATCAGAATGCACTACTCCCAAGGCATGCTTTGCTCTTGAAGCTACTTCTGACACAAATGGTAATCTTGGTTGCTTTCCTTCCATGTACACTTTGCATGACTTCTCAGGCTTCTTATTTGTAGGAATTCCATGTACCAGCTTCTTCGAATTCAGATGCCCTAAGCTTCTGAAATTCAGATGACCGACTCTTCTATGCCACAACTCACTTTCCTTCACAACACTTATTACACTAAGGCATTCAGAGTCTGCAGTTCTGACATTCACCTTGAATGTTCTATTCCTTCCTTGTTCTGACTCCATAATCAACTTCTGATTACATCCATACAACTTCAAAAGATTGTCCTTCATGGTAACTGAAAAACCTTTCTCAATTAGTTGCCCTACACTCATCAGATTGCGTTTTATGCCAGTTACATACCACACATTCTGGATCAATTCTGTTTTCCCATTGTTCAGAACGACTCTGACATTTCCCATACCATTAGCGTTGAGGTATTTATTATCAGCACATCTGATCTTTGTCCTCTTTCTAGAGTCAAAGTCAACCAGCCATTTCTTATTTCTAGTAAGATGATTTGAGTAACCAGTGTCCATATACCACCAGTCTGTCAAATTCGTATCATCAAATTCAGAAGCCATCAGTAGCACAGATTCATCATCAGAATCTCTTCTGGCTACGTTTGCTTCTTCTGACTTCCTTTCCTTGTTTGACCAACAACCAGTAACAAAGTGGCCAAACTTCTTACAACAGTAGCACTGAATCTTCTTCTTGTCATACCTCTCTCTTCCGTTTTGAGGATTCTTCTTCCTATCATAAGTTGAGGTTTCTGACTTCTGAACACCATCACATTTTCTCCTGGCGTATGACCAAGATTATTTCTGATGCTTCTTACCAGAAGATGCTTTCAGAGTCTGCTCATCTACTTCTCTTTCAGAAGTTCTCTCAGTCAGACGCAACTCTTGTGCTTCTAGACTGCTTTGCAGCTCTTCAATTCTCATGGTGCTTAGATCCTTAGAATTTTCTATTGCTACCACAATATAATCAAACTTTCTCAATGATTACTTGTTCAGAAAGGGTTTCTCCACAAGCTTTCATCTCATTTGTGATCAGAATCACTCTGGAGATGTACTCAGAGACCTTCTTGTTATCCTTCATGTTGAGATTCTTATATTGCTTTCGTAGAGACTGAAGCTTCACCTTCTTCACTGATGCGTCACCACCGTAACACTTAACCAGTGTGTCCTACGCAGCCTTCGCCGTCGTCGAATCAGCAATTTTCTCAAACACGTTCACGTCTGCACACTGATGGATGTAGAACAACACATTCTTATCTTTCTTCCTCAGATCACGCTGAGCATTTCTCTGCGCATCGGTTACATTTTATGGAAGTGCAACTGAAACATAACCATCATTGACGAGATCATGAACATCTTGAGCGCCAAACAATACACACATATGAATCATCCAACAATTCCAGTTATTGCAATCGAACACTGGAAGCTTGGTGCCCAGACTACCGTTTCTGTTCATCTTCAACCTTGTGCAAGTCACTCAAATCTCACCAAACACAGTGTTTCCGAATCCTGCAGAATCAGAAAATGTGATTCTGTTACATTTCGTTCAAGATTCAACACAAATTCAAGAAACGAAATTAATCACACAACGCCTCACCATTTCACTTGTGTTTCCCGTGGATCTGAACCGGAGCTCTAGATACCAATTGTTAATGCACTAGGTGATGAAAACAAAAAGAATGAAAGAATATTTATTGCTCTGCTATGACGGCTACAAAAGCTATAAGAAAGATGATTATAAATGACAGCTACCGCTACTCTATTTATACACAAATACTAAGACCACATAGGCAACATACTAAAATACTAAATTACCCTTCTATATGCTTTAGACCCCAACAAAATAAATTTTCCCTAAATTAGTTAGGCCCTTTAATAAAACTAGAATTATCTATTATAATATATTAAAACAGAAGCACGCATTCTCATGCTTACAATTCTACTCCATTTGTGCTACAGCATTCCATAGTCCCGTGTGACACATTTCAAAACTTATTTTCATTATTCAAAAAGTCAAATACAATACTTCTACTCTATTGGAGGTGACAGGTTTGAATCCTTCCGAAGATAGAAAAAGAAAATCTCATTTTGAACAAAATGGTTTAACAAACAAACCATTACTCTAACTATGTGTATTCTCTTAATAGTTACTTCAACTAAGAAAATTATTTCAAATTTCAAAAATAAAAGAGACGTGAGAATCCAAACACAATAAAATATTTTGTTTTCTTAAAATTATAACAATAAAAATAACACTTGAAACAAATATTTTTAATTTTTAAGTGATTCTTATACAATTTTTAGAGAAAAGTCACAGAGTTGATCTTAAAAAATAATAGTGTATGCAACAATCCTTTATCGTTTCTATATACTTTACTACTATATTTTTTTATATAATACCAAATAATAAACTAATTACAAACAACAAGATTCTTGATTTCTCGCATATTTGAATATAGATTTTTTTTCAAAAGTGAATTATATTTTACTATTTTCTTTTACAATAGTGACCATATTGAGTGTAATAAAAACAACAATAATAGTGTTTAAAAAAAACACTCATATTTCAACAGATATCAACGAAAAAATCAAATAAATTTTACATTCCAATTAATAAAAATTAAAATAAGTAATTGATAAAGTTTGATAATAATTTTCAACCTTATTCATGTGATAAATAATATAACAAAAGTTTGATAATAATTAATATAACTAGCATTTTCAACCCTTATTCATGTGATAACTAAAGTTTTATAATAATTACAAATAAATCTTTAATTTTACTTAGCACTAAAAATTAATACATATCTTTAACCACTTAACATTAAATATCTAAATCAAAGATACGTATAAAAAAATATATGAGAATCAATATAAAATAATATCCATTTTAATTTACAAGAATGTTTTTTTTTTTGATAAGCAACTTCTTTGATGAGAGATTAAGAAAATCTCAAAACAAAAGAACTACAAACACCAATGATCGAAATGACAATCACAAAAAGTCGAATGAGAATTTATACCATTCATATAACCTACATTTCGTACTATCAACTTGTCCTAAGATCAACCAATTCCACGACATGACTTTAATTTCACTAACAATGTCGTCAACGTCGTACAAAGCTCCTTTGAACAGAATATTATTTCTTGCCCTCCAAAAGATCCAACAAATAATAAACCACATTGAATTTATCTTCCGCACTCTACAACGGCCTTTAAGATACGAATTCCAAGCCTTCGCGTGAAGTGTAACGCTAACTTCCGGAATATTATCTATGTCCACCCATTCACAGATCTTATCCCACACCAAAGACGAAAATTGACAAGAGAAGAATAAATGAGAATTATCCTCTAAATGGCGGAAACAAAAAACGCAAACCTTGTCATGCTCATAGTATTTTTCTTTTGTAATAAAATATATCTTTTTAGATGTGATTAATTCATATAATTATTTCAATTATAATTCATAATACATTATTATAACATAAATTTATTAATCATATTTTATCAAAATAAATTCTTAACATATTTAAAATTCAATAAAAAATAAATAAATAAACTTACAACCTCGCATCACGCTGGTATTCCTCTACTTATTAATATAAAAATGTAGGCATCTAATTTACAAAATCTCCATGTAGCACATTTGGTGGAGATGCATCATTTTCATAAAGACAAAATATCGCTCTTAATTTTTTCTTCAAGGAACATTGATGTGTAATTTAGATATTATTATCTATCTCAATACAAAATTATTTCATAAAAATAATTTTAAAATAAGTATTTTTATTTATAAATTTGTTCTCAACAACAATATTTTAGAAGGTATATAATAAATCTTATAAAAAATGAAAACTTAATACATTTTTCTTTATTAATTTATATAATAGCAGTATTTCTTTTATTAGTTTTATTTCACTTTGTTGAAAAAGAAATATTTTTATTTTAATACTTATGAATAATTAAAAAAAAAATTGATCTCTTTTCTAAAAAACTTCTAATTGTTTGTATAAAATACAATTTTGTGTAACTTTTTTTAAACGTCAAATACCTCAATTTAATTTTCAATTTAGCTCTCAAAATAGATTGAATGGATCCGGTGTCTCTTTATTGTAATGATGAACCATTGACATGTTATTTTTTCGACTTTTCTGAAGTTTGCTTATGGTTAAAGTAAGAAAAAAATTATCTTTCACTTATTTCAAAAATTCTATTATTTAAACATCAAACTATATCTACTGTTTGATGTAATACTGTAAGAATCAAACTCAACATTTAAATACGACTCAACTTAACCTAGAAAATTTATACATGTTCACAAAACATAGTCTGAAAATATGGTACCGCACGAATATTATTTATGGAATTGTCAGTAGGATAGGGAAGGTGGGTGGTTTTATAATATACGAGGCAGTGTCTTAGTGCATTGCCTTTCTTTTTCTGACGATGATGATTATAGTAGTCACAAGAACAAGCAGATACTACAGACACAGAGATATTAAATAAATAAATAAAAAGTTAAATACAACATATAGGAAGGTGTAGAGAGGTTGTGGTGGGTCTATATTCGATGCAAATTAAAGAATCAAAGTCTATCTATGCATTATGCAACCCAACTTCTATTTACTTACTATACATATTCATTAGTGGTCACAGCTTTTATTTAGACTCTTCTTCTTTAGTGTCTATCTATATAGGCCCCATGCATGCACCAAATTCTTGTGCTGCGTGTAATAGTTATCATCAATATTGTCTTTTAATATTCTATTCTAATTTCAGTTAGTTGGGAAATTAACTAGTTGATTATTCCTTTATTGAATATTTTGAACCTCGAATTTCAAATTATATAGCGTAATTTCAGATGTATAATTCAACAATAATGGTTGCGTCGATGCATCACCATGTCCACATTGTAAATTTGATTCCACATGTTACCAATTTTAGAGATATTTAACTTATGAGAAATAATGTAGCTCAATGTTGTAGGATACTTAGCTGGAAGAGGGTTATGAAATTCTTGCCAAATAAATAAATTGCCCCCCAACTCATGAATCCGCTTCTGCAGGTAGTATATTCACCCTTAAAATTTTATCTCCACAACCACTAGTCTTCAACAGAAGTAATAAAAAGTAGTTGCAATTTTTTAAATACAAGTAGAAATGATGGAAGTAGTAGATTTAAGTCTACAATGATATTTTTATTATAGGCTATAGATCTTTGATGTAAATTTTTATCTTTCACCATTGTTGAAAAAGATATATCATCATGGTTTTTATTTTTACTTTTATAATATTGAAAAAATATATCATCATGGTTTTCATTTTTATTTTTATAAGCAACACTTCATCAAGGCATACTAAGAGTACACCAATCCAAAAATAAGGATTACACAATTACACCATCAAAAGAAAAAAGGCACTGCTGGACTAAATAACACATAAATCACAAAAAAACAAGAGGTGATTTGCACCAATTATAGAAACTACATTTAGGCATTGTTTTGAATCGAAATTTCAACCAATTCCAAGAGCCTTGCTTCAACCTCATTAGAATATCTTCAAGATTAGCAATCCGATCATTAAAAATGATTTGATTTCTAATCCACCATATAGTTGTTTTTCTGGAAAATTAGCAAACAACCGTTGGTCTCCTAATTTTGTAAAAATTAGTTTACTTACAGGATCGACCATACAAATCATAGGAGAATGTGCTTTAAGAGTTTTGACAATTCGTATGAAAATTAGACTTTTTGTACGTCACATTCGTCATTGTTTTCATAAATCAATATGATTCAGACGAAATAATAAAGTTTTATTCTTAAAGATGAAATGGCGAAAAACGTAATACAAATGCAAGAAGGAAATTGCAAGAAATGTAAAAGAAATTACGAGTAAATAATTTAAAACTTCATTGAAATGTAAATAAAGAGACTCGTGTTTTTCAAACGTACATTTTCTCAGTAACCACTCTTTTCTCTCTCACAGTTACTTTGAGTATTCTTGAGTAACTTGTACAAATTTTGAACACACACGGAAATCTAACACTATGACTCCCTATTTATATACAATCAAAATAACTGTTAACAACAGCTATTTCTCATAATGGCGACAAATGACATTCTGCATGACTTCAACTCTTAGATGCATTCCACACGACCTGCTTCCAAACAAATTTCCCTCCTGGATTTAAATTTCAAAATATCCGTCGAAAACAGGTCTTCATACCATTATGTCGAAACATCTCCAATAATTAGAAAAAATCTTCAACTATTCCATTCCAACTGAACACTTGTTTTCGACTAACCTTCTTTCACCAAAACTGAACTTCTGTCGAAATGTCCTGGAAAATCTCAAACTTTTAATCTCCTGAACAAAATCCAGGCGTCGAAATTAGGAGCCTACAAATTGCCCCCCAAAAAATGCATTTTCGACAAAGGAGGAAAAACATTTTTTGACAACATAATTCGACGCCTTTAATAATTTGACGAACGACTGTTCACATGACTTGACATCTGTGACGTCAGAGTCATTATTACACATTTTCTGAAACATCTCTTCAGCCCACGTTCTTAAGATCTTTTAATCATCACGATCCTATTCCCTAGAAGATCGTGGATCAAAAATAACTGCCACCATCCAATCCATCCATTCATAGCTGCCACGTATCCCACGACTCTTTTCATTAAATGGAAACTTTCTTGAATTTCAACCGCTTTCCCTGTTTAAAATTTGTAATTTTATTTGGCCTTTTAAGGCCTATTTTTGTAATGACATTAAGCTATTTGTTTGGCGAAAAGAGTTTTAATCCACCATGTTAGTTGTTTCTGATTTGCATGTTTATTCGATTTCTATCTTTACTTCTTGCAATATGGGTTTATATTTTTTCAAATATTTCCCATTTATTTTCAGTACTCGCTTATCTTTGTCTAATTCTTCAACTTCATATGCGCCGTTCGAAAACACTTTAGTAATTTGAAAGGTTCCTTCCCATTTAGGGTACCATTTTCCCATAAATCTATCTTTTCGATCCATGGGAAGAATAACTTTCCAAACAAGGTCACCAATCGAAAACACCTTTCCTTTTACTCTTTTATTGTAAGATTTTTCCACCCTTTCTTTTTGCCTTTTTAGAAATTCTAGCGCAATTAATCTTTCTTCGTCTAAATCCACCAACTCATCTACCATCATATTCCAATATGAGTTTGATGGAATTTCATGATGCCTTTGGACTCTTGTTGATTGTAGATATATTTCGACCGGCAGGACTGCATCATGACCGTATGTTAGTCGAAATGGCGTGGCATTTGTAGCTTCCTTAGGAGAGGTTCGACAAGTCCACAGAATTTGGTCCAAAGTTTTGTGCCAATACTTTGGCTTTCTTCCCACATGCTTCTTTATAAAACCAATTATAACTTTATTTTCCGCTTCGACTTGTCCATTTGCTTGAGCATAATAAGGCGTTGATGTGAGAAGTTTGAACCCCGTTTCTTTCGCAAAAGCTTGCATATTTTTACCAGTAAAAACAGATCCTTGATCTATTGTTATAGTCTCTGGGATCCCGAACCTATAGATTATGTGTTTTCGAATAAATTCGATCACAGCTTCTTGATCCACATTTACTCAAGGTATAGCTTCGATCCATTTTGTAAAATAATCAACACCCACCAAAATAAACTTCTGTCTTTTTGATGATGCTGGTCAAATTTCTCCAATCAAATCCAAAGCCCAACCCCTAAAGGGCCAAGGCTTTACTATAGAATGCAACTCACTCGCAGGAATGTGTGATATCCCTGCATGCACCTGGCATTCTTGACATCTTTTCGAGAATTTGACGCAATCTTTTAACATGGTTGGCCAATACATTCCTTGTCAGAATAACAACTACTTCATCTTATGACCTACTTGATGCGCACCGTATGCCCCACTATGTACATTCGACAGGGCTATGTATGCTTCGGATTCACTTAGGCACTTAGGTAATATCCCTTCAGGAGTTTTATTAAATAATTCGTTACCCAAAATAACATAACTTAAAGCTCGATACCTGATTTTCCGTTCGATTGGTCCTGTTGGATTTTGTAGATACTCTATTATGGGCTTCCTATAGTCTCCAATCGTCGAACTATCTATGTTAAAAAATTCAAAATTCTCTTTGTCAGTGTATCCTAGCTTTATCATCTCCAAGTCTGATGGGGATAATCTAGCTGACACGACTCTTCCTCTAACCTCAATGGCTTTTTGCAACTTTTCTTTTGATACTTTATAACCAGAAGCAATTTGTGCTAAGTCATTTGCCTCCTGGTTTTCTATTCGAGGGATATGTCGAATCGTTACCATATCGAATCTTCTCAAGAGTCGATTGGCTATTACAAAGTACATAATCAAATTTTCTTTGACACACGTGTACTCCTTTGTTATTTGCTTTATGACTAACTCAGGGTCGCCCATTATTTCGACCCGAGTTGCCCCCAATTCCAATAAAATTTCAAGTCCGGCTATCAAAGCCTCATATTCTGCCTCATTATTTGAACATAGGCCTTCGATTGTACTTGAATCTTGTTGGAATTTTGTTAGGAGAAATAATAAGAACTCCTATTCCAGTTCCATTTTTATGACTAGAGCCGTCGAAGTATAACTTCCATGGTTCTAGTTTAATGTAGTCCAAACACTTTTCGTTTATAGCATGGTTGACTATGAAATCAGCCTCTACTTGTCCTTTGACAGCTTTTAAAGGTAAGTATGTCAAAGAATATTCAGTTAATGCTAATGCCCATTTTCTAATTCGACTGTACAAAATTGGTTTAGATAACATGTATTTTAGAACATCGAAATGAGAAGAGACAAATACATCCACTGGTTTTATATAGTGCTTCAACTTTATACAAGAAAAGTATAAACATAAACACAACTTTTTGACTACACTATATCTAGTTTCCGCATCGTTCAAGACCCTACTGAGGTAATAAATGGCTCTTTCGACACCATTCTCATCCTCTTGAGCCAACATGCTCCCTAATGTCTTGTTCGACGCGGATATGTACAGCCTCATACTCCTACTTCTATAAGGTGACATTAAAATTGGAGGATACGTCAGGTACTCCTTGATCTTGTCGAAGGTATCCTGCTGCTCTTGCCCCCATTCGAAGTCTTCCTTCTTCAGTCGAAGTAGAGGGGAAAAGGCCTGCATCTTCACACTAAGGTTGGAGATGAACCTTCTGAGAAAGTTGATCTTGCCAAGTAGAGACTACAATTCCTTCTTTGTAGATGGCGCTTTCGCCTCCATTATTGCCTAGGCCTTGTTCTGATTGATTTTGATCCCTTTCTTGTGGACCACAAAGCTTAGGAAGTCTCCCGCCTGACCGGGCGGATGAACTTGCATCTGAGGAGCCTTTCGACTTCTTCTTTAATCTTTGAAAGGATCTCTGGTGTGAATCTCCTTGGAGTTTACTTAACAGGTTTTCTTCCAGGCTTTATTGGTAGCCTTAGTTCGACCAGATTCCTATCCAGACCAGGCATTTCATCATAGTCCCATGCAAAACAATCCTTGAATTCCTTCAGCAACTGGACTATTTCGACCTTAAGTTGAGGGCTAACTTTTGCACTGATGTAGGTTGGTCTTTTTTCTCACCCCGACCCCAAATCGATTTCTTCGAGTGGATCCTGTGCCATCATCTTGATGTTCGCTGCTAATGGATCCTTCTCAATGGCCAAAGGCTCATCGTCATAGATCGCGTCGAGCCTATGGTTTTGAAAATCTCCCAGATCCTTTCCAGGTGGATCTTTATCAATATCCCTTCCAAGACCTTGTTGATCTGCTTCGATATCGTTGGCTTCGACATCCATGTACTTTACTTCAGCCTCTAAGGCCACTTTGATTTTATTCTCGGTTATATAAGTCGCGATCTTTTCAAGAACTAGTGACTCACTCATTGTCACTAAATTCGATGTCCCAGCCAGTTGGTTGGATGTGTGAGGTTCCAAAAATATAATCTTCTTTGCCAACTACCTCTTTATCCCAGTGAAACCCGTGGTGGGATGAAGGTATAGTGATCAAAAGGCGTTGTCAGTTGGCGTCATGTCGAAGGTTGCAGGACTACAAGGAGAAATATGAGACAGATTCCTGTCGAAGCTTCGCCTGTCAACCTGGTTTACTTCAGCCAGAAAGTAACTCTGGTCAGCCTCTATATTTTCGACAGTCCCGTCTGCACGCCAAATTGTTATTCTTTGATGTATTGACGAAGGGACGGCACCTATGCCGTGTATCCATTCTCTGCCTAAGAGCAGGTTGTAATTTGCCTTTGAAGCAATTACCATTAACATTGTCGGCCTTGTGATGGTTTCGAGAGTTAGATCTACTTGTATTACACCCATGGTGGTTCCCACTTTACCCTCGTAATTCGACAACACCATGTTGTGAGGTTTGGTGTCAGAATCATCCTTTCCAATCTTCTTAAGCATGTAATGCAACATCAAATTGACTGTCGCACTTCCATCAACCAAAATCTTATTTACCCCTATGTTGCCCACTTTTCCTTTAGTGAACAGGGGTTTCAAGTGACTCCTCATTGAATCATATGGCCTTTCAAAAAATGTGTTTTGTTCTTCCACGCATCCATTGTTCATAATATAATAACAAACAGGCCTGTGTCTGGCCGTTTCGACTTCCATAGCCTCTTCCTCATCTTCGACTTCCATTATCTGGTCATACTCTCTGGGGAGCACTGAGACAACGTTATACATCACCTCAAAAGATGCCTCTAACTCTGAGTTAAAATCGTCTGTCATTTCATCATCCCTAGTTACGTCCTCCTTCGACGACACTTGTTCTGGAGCAACGAGTGGCTTTTCAACCTTCGATTCTTCTTTCTGATTCAAAATTTGAACATTACTGCTGGTTTCTGGCTTGGCTTTTCCCGCAACCTCCTTCTCTGCTTTCTTTTGACGTTGATACCTCCTCCATTGTGACTTCGTCATAGGGTTCTTGCCCTTGTAAATTTCAGAGGGGTAAGTCATCTTATTAGACTTTTGGAACCCTTTTCTATATGATATGGAAGATCCCCGTCGAACTTTGAAATCCTTCCACTTCCCTTGTCCTTGGGCTTGTTGTCTTGGATTAACCCATCTGTCATCTGGAGCCTTATTTGTAGGCTTAAATGTGTTAGGTCTCCTCTTCTGGGGTCGAATCTTTCTTCTGCTGGTTGGGAAGACTTATAATTCCCCCTTCTTTTTGCTTTCTCCATTCCCTCTAAGTTTTGTGCTGCCTTTTTGTCGAAGACGGCACTACAACGAGGACAGAGCATTACTTCAGACCTCTTTCTTTGGCATCCGTGGATGAAATCTGCCAAATTTTCCTCCTCTTTGGGGTATGCTAGTTTATGGTATTCCTCACGTCGACGCTCTTCATCGACTTGCATCGAAACATTCTGAGACACCTCCACCATGTTCACATTGGCAGCTGTCTCTGTGGCAATGCTCGTTTTGTTCGACTTCAAACTGAAGCCTTCATTAACCTCGTGTTCCTTCTTGATATGGTTGAAACCCTTAGTGGCTTCCTTTGTTGGTACCTTTAGAGACAACCCTTGGTAACCTGTTGGCTGAGGAATCCGACAGTCTTCTCCTTTGGATCCTCCATGGTTCTCCGGAGGAGGCCAACAACAGCCTGTTTGTAGGAACCCTCAGTAGTCCCTTTATTAACCTGGGCAAAACCATCAGTGGTCTCGTTATTGATTTGGACAAAACCATCAGTAGTTTCGTTGTTGATTTGGACGAAACCATCAGTAGTTTGGTTGTTGATTTGGACGAAACCATCAGTAGTTTCGTTGTTGACGCCATCAGTGGCCTCAGCAATGTAGTTCTCTATGATCTTTCCGTCAAGGTCTTCAGTAACCTTAACCATCATAGCCTGGTTCACGAAGTCATTAGTAACTTTGACCATGTCACATTTATTTGCGGGATCCTCAGTAACCTCCACCATATTCACGTTGTTGTCGAAGCCATCAGCAGCCTCGATCATATCCATGTTGTCGTCGAAGCCTTCAGCAACCTCGACCATGTTCACCACGGATGGCTCAGCGTAGTGGCCTCCGCCACTTGCAAAGGATTCGAATCAATCTTCATCTGCGGCTTCGACTTGTCGCCGAATTTGAACCTTCCATCTCTGATTGCATTTTGCACCAAATCCTTGAAAAGGAAACATTGAGACGTTTTATAACCCAAAAAATTATGGTATTTGCAAAAATCTCTCTTTTTCTGCTGTTCCAAAGGAGGCACTTTAGTACCATGTGGCATTATTATTTGGCCATCCTTGACTAACAAATCAAATATTTCGTAACACTTTGTGACGTCGAATGTATAAGTTCTTTTGGGGAACTTGTCGTTCTTTTTTTATTCGGTTAGGTTTTTCCAATTCGACGGAGCCAAGACTTTGCAAGCATATGACAACCCCTGTTTTAATTCTGCCAAATCGACTTCTTGTTTGTCGAAATTTGATGATTCGTCTTCGTCATCATCCTCACATACTCTGACATACGATACCCTTTCTTTTTTATTTTTATTAGCCCTAGCTTTTTTGGCTTTTAGTTGTTCGACCTGTCTAACCCTATCATCCAATTGGGCCATGTCTCTTAAGTATTGGGTATCTAATTTCTTTCTAATTGAATAGTCGAGGCCACCAGCGGCCATTTCGACTAACTCGTGTTCAGGAACTTGTGTAAAACATCTTGCCTCTAGCAAACTAAACCTATTCAGGTAATCATCAATTGGCTCTGAGAATTTTCTCTTGACGCTAGCCAATTCCTTCAAACTTATCTTTGTTTGTCCCATGTAGAATTGTTCATGGAACAATCTCTCCAATTGGGTCCAAGTATGTATCGAATTTGCAGGTAATGTGGTAAACCAAGTAAAAGCGTTTTTCATTAGTGAACTAGGGAAATATTTTATTTTCAAATTCTCATTGTGCATTATTTCGACTGCTTCAATCAAATACCGCACCACATGTTCGACCGTCGAATCACTAGTATCCCCTAAAAATTTTGTAAACTTTGGAACCTTCCATCTATGGGGTAAATCTTGCTGCAAAATATATTCAGATAAAGGGGAAGTATAACTGGGCCTCTGCAACCCTACATTCATCCCATTTCGCGCCATAATCCTTTCGACCATGGCTGCCAAATTATTTTCTGCTGGCATATCATTACAATGCATTTTTTGTATAATATTATCAGCATTTTGGTTTCTATTTACTAATAAAACCCTTGGTTCTTGTTGAACAGGGATTTCGACCCCTGGTGGTTCGACTACTCCTCCTTGGTTCAAAACTTCCGCCTGAGGGATATTTGGTTGTCTTTGATTTATAGTAGGTTCTTCTCCAACGACTACCCCTGGGTTCTGAATTACTCGTTCCCTTTGGGGAGGTTAAGGGACACCAAAGAAATCGGCAATGCGTGTCATCTGCGCTGCCAATTGTTGATTTGTTTGTGTAGTGTTTTGGATCAAAGGGTTAAATATAACCCCCATCTATTGGGCTAGCATCTAAACCATATCATGGTTGCTCTCATCCATTTGTTGCCTAATTACTTATGCAAAATTATTAGTAATGTTTGGCATATATGTTTGATATCCCGTTCCTAAAGACTGACTAATCCTACCCATATGGTTTACACTAGAACCAGATCCTTGTAAAGGCGAAGTTATGTTAACCGTTGGTTCCGTAAATGTTGATGACGCATTATGTAAACTTGCCATCACTAATATTGGCATTCCATATGGCTGTTCTCGATTTAGTGGAGGCATGGAAAAGCCAGATATAAAAGACCTGTACATACTCCTTGAAGGAGGATGAGTCATTTGAGGAATTTGGGGTCCCATAGTTGAAAAACTAGGTGCACTCTGGGGAATTGAATTTGGGGTCCCATGAACATGCATTTCAGAGCTCTAGGTTCGACCTTGTCTTGCCTAATGTGAGCATAGGCCACACAACCAAATACTCTCAGTCTGTCGAGACTAGGTGGATGTCCCAACTAGACTTCTTCAGGTGTCTTCATATCTAATGCAGTCGAAGGACATCTGTTTATCAGATAAGCTGTTGTCGAAACAGCCTCCGCCCAAAACACCTTCTTCAATCCAACACTAACCAACATGCATCTAACCCTTTCAAGGATTGTTAGATTGAATCTCTCAGATTGGCCATTTTGTTGAGGAGTACCTGCTACAGTCTTATGCCTTGCAATCCCAGACTCAACACAGTAATTGTCGAATGCTTCATTGCAGAACTCAAGGCCATTGTCGGTTCTTAACCTCTTATCCTTTTTGCCAGTTTGAGTTTCGACCAGAACCTTCCAACTTTTGAAATTCTCAAAAGTTTCATCCTTCGTCTTCTGAATGAATACCCATAACTTTCTGGAATAGTCATAAATGATGGATAGAAAATACCTTGCACCTGAGTGTGAAGGATTCATTGCAGGCCCCCAAAGATCAGCATGAATGTAATCCAGGGATCCATGTGTTCTTTGCTTGCCTTTGTTAAACTTTACCCTACAGGATTTACCAAATACACAAGATTCACAAAACTCCAACTTTTCAACTGTCACCACCTAGCAGGTTTTGCTTCCCCAATTCGACCAGGCCTCTTTCGTTGACATGGCCCAATCACATGTGCCATAATTCTGTCTTCGACACAGGTTTCATGGATGCAATATTTGTCGAACCACTTACAACCTCAACCTCAAGGGTATACAATCCTTGTTTCTTCACGCGTCTCAAGACTTCCTTCGACCCCTTCATGACTCTTAGGATACATTTCTCTCCTTGGAAAACATATCCCTTCCTGTCGAATTCACTAAGAGAAATTAAATTTCTCTTCAAATCAGGTACATACCTGACTTCAGTCAATAACCTTATTGACTCATCATGGAGCTTGAATCTCACAGATCCAATACTTGCAATTTTGCAGGATTTGTTGTTTCCCAGCAGCACCAATCCACCATCTTGCTCATATAACTCCTCGAACAATTCTCTGTTTGGAGTCATGTGCCAAGTGTAACCTGAATTCGGAATCCACTATTTTCTTGAGTCGTCGCTTGAAACTACAAGGACATCAGATGAGTCGAAGTCATCTTGAACAATGGTTGCGTTGCCATTATCCTTACCTCCATGATCTTTTAAGCATTCAGGGCACACCTTTCTTGTGTGACCCTCCTTCTTACAGTGATAACATCGAATACCAGATGTTTCGCCACTATAAGACTTATGCTGACTTTTACCTTTCTTCTTGTTGAACTTACCATCTTTTCGCAAGAATTTTCCCTTAACGGCCAAACCTTCAACAATCGTCGAAGGTTTATGTTCCTTTCGTTCATTCAGGTCCTTAGAATGCAGGGCTGATTGAACTTCTTCAAAGCTCAGGGACTCCCTTCCATACAAGAGAGTTTCTTTAAAGTGAGCATGTGTTCTGGGCAAAGCACACAACAACAATAGTGCTTGATATTCGTCAACGATCTTCACATCAATATTTTCAAGATCAAGAATCTGCTTGTTGAACATATCCAACTGCTCAGCCAAAACTTTGTCTTCACTCATCTTGAATGAATACAAAGCTTGCTTCAGGTAGAGTCGATTCACCAGAGATTTGGTCTTGTACAAACTTTCAAGTTTCAACCATAACCCTGATGTTGTAGTCTCCTTTGATACCTTTCGAAGAAACTTATCACCAAGGCTCAACAATATTGTGATGTGGGCTTTCTCTATCATGGCCATCTTTTCTTTTTCCGTTAACGCAACGTCCATGGCTGCCTCTCCCTTCAACGCTTCCAAACCACCCTGCTGAACCAGTAGGGCTTTCATCTTTAAGTGCCACAGATTGAAGTCGTTCACTCCGGTGAACTTTTCTATCTCATACTTTGATGAAGGCATCTTCTCCATGCTCACCGCACCAATCTGTCGTGAAAAACGATACCGGAATAACAAAGTATATTTGGTTTCTTGAACACCAAGAAATCCACAAGGGTAGAAAAGAAGGAAAAAACTTGAACAAACACACGAAACCCTATTAGGGTTCACAAAGGAAGAGAAAATAGGAAGAAGAATACAGAATTGGTTAAACCTATTTTACTATTCACTTTCTCAATAGGGTTCAAAGATTACAAGTGAATACCAATAACTAACCTCTCTCAACCTAATAAGGTTTTGTCACACCTTAGGAAAAGAGACTAGTATGCTATTTATAATAAACCTAACATACTAAACTAATCGGATTTTTAACAATTACCCATTACAAGCTAACTTAGGGTACAAGCTAACTTAAACAATTGGATCCATAACACAATGCCCAATTCGATCTCTTACATACTAGAACACAATTCGACTACAACATGTAGGTCTTCGACTACAACATGTAGGTCTTCGACAACAGCATGTGAGCGGACTTCGACAACATGCTAAAACTAGAGTTCGGTCCAATATCTCACAAATATCTTCCACCGCGTTGATGCAAAACACACAAACTAACTTGTGGGGAATGAAGATTATACCCCTGGTTGCCAGGTTCGCTTGCGTAGGAATTCTATCCAAAATTAGCCGCCAACCAAAAACATCCAATTTCAATGGCACTTTAGTACGCTAAATGATATCCAAAGCAGCCTTGGGAATAATCTCGACATCCACCATAACTGAATGAGTCAACAACAAATTATAGTTAATGTTCACGGAAAACACGTCATGACAGCAAGGAATCCAAACAAAATGACCAGCCACACCAAATTATGGTTGTACCTCTGCTAGTAATACCTTCAGTGCTTCAAACTCTTATCTCAAATCCACTGGCAGCATATGGTCTGCTACTGCTATATCCCACCTCCACCGGCCATTTATCCAACACCTCATATCAGCAACTGCAGCAAGCTTCGAATCCGAAAAAGCAAAAAGATTAGGAAATAAGTTTAAACTGTACCAGACAGATCCAGCGGTTATGCCAAAATGCAATGCGATCTCCATTTCCATGTTTACAAGAAAGTTGGCCAGTGAAGCAGCCGTCATTCACGGAATCGCCTATTTCATGATGTCACACCACCATAACAACTCATTACTCGCTGCACCACTCCTCCTTTTAAGGACAACTCTAGATATCAAACATCCGTATCTAACTTCTAGGATACGACGCCAAATAGCAGATGGTTCATAGATGAAACATCACAACCATTTCGACAACAACGCGACATTAAAAATTGAAAGATCTTTGATGCCCAAATCACCTTCAATTTTGGGCAAGCACATTTTTTTCCAGCTTACCCAAGCTATGCTTCGCTTTGCACTTGAACCCGACCACAAGAATTTTCGTTGAATGAAAGTTAGCTCTTTTAACACCTTCGATGGCAACTTAAAGAAAGAAAGATGATGAATAGGTAGATTCGAAATAACATAATTGATAAGCACAATCCTGCCCCCATCGACATAAGTTTTCCACACTATGATGATAATCTACGTTTGAAGATTTCCACCACCAGTTTCCAGAATGACAACTTACTATGATTACCTCCCATGCCATGGCCTAAAAATCTGAACGGTAAAACACCAAACCGACACGCTATGAAAGTCGCAGCTGCATTTACGAAAGAAGAATCTACCCCAATGCCATAAAGACTGCTCTTGTAAAATTTAATGTGAAGACCATACAACAATTTGAAACCTCTTAACAAAGCTCTAATATCCCAAAGATCTTGCCACGAACCGTCACTTACCGCTATAGTGCCGTCCGCAAACTGAATTAGGTTCACATAATGGGTGTTTAACCGTGGTAATGTAGGGTGTGCTAGTATATCCCTCTTTACCACCACATACTGGTAACCGTGATAAAAACACAATAACATGTAAAATATCACTACGATTGTAGAAAACAACCGCAGTAAAATGTTATGGTTATGAGTTTGATACCCAGCGTTGTTCAATATAACCATTGTGAAATACTTAGCGCACTACATATCACCATAATTAAAAATTATCACTATATAAATAATACATTTCATGACAAAACTTTCACATTATCCAACCAAAATCGAGGTAAAATGTCAAGGCACATCATGTTATTTTATAAACAAATACCATAAATTCTCTTAGTTTCTAAATATAATTGAGGGGAAAAATAATTCAGAACATGTTTTGAATTCCAATAACAGCAGTTTATGTTTTTACTTCTTTGTAAGTGGTGCCTTTCTTTTTATTTTTAAATTAATGATCTATTCCTTTGGATATATTTAATAACAGAGGAATTTGATTATCAGATTTTACTATAAAAGCACTAATAATCAGATTTTACCTTAAAACTAACTTATATGTAGCCGCTCCAAACTTGTACACATAATTCTTTGGGATAAATTGCAAGACAGAAAAAATCTTCAATGTTCTTCTATCTTGAACAAAACATTTTTCTACTCTTGCAATCCATCTTAACATAATGGTGTTGATGTTGTTGCTGTAATTTTGGAATAACCTTCCTATGTTGTTAATCACAGAAAAGATTGAGAAATTTATTGCTTTACTTGATTGACAACATTGAGAAATTTATTCCTAAACACAATCATTTTGTTCTCATTCATGCGAAAGCATTTTTCATGAAAACATTTGCTCAAAATAATGAAATCTCTCCGGGGTGGATTGCAAGTACAAACAAAAAATTTCTCTTAGCTGGAACAAATAACTTATCAGAAATTTGAAAAGATTTGTTGTTCTCCAAAAATCCTTTGTTAAAATCTGGATTTGTTTCAAAAAATTATTTTAAAATTCTATGTAAACAATGTAATTAAAAAAAACATTTTCACCTTGGTTTTTTTTATAGAAACCGAGAGGTATGTGGCGCTTGGGATGAAACATATTTTATTGTATTTTTTATCTAAAATTAAATAAATTTTACCTCAGTTTTGAGTAATAACCGTGTTTATTCAGTTTCTTCACTATCCTTAGACAAATCTTTGTCGTCTATTTAATGAGTATCAACGTCCAACACACTGCCATTAGTGATCCACATGAAACTTAAAACCCTCATTATAAAAGTATTATGAATATTAAAACTTGATAATGAAATATTTGACATGAAAACTTTGAAACTTAAAAAAGTATTTATTTTATTTGGGAAATTTTCTCTATGATGGATTGCAAGAGCAAAAGATTATTTGGGTTCAATGATTGTGTCCTTAAATTATCATATAAGTGAATATTTATTTTGTTTAACTAACCTTTTTTTGTTTTATATCAGACATTTGATCTTCCTCAAGATCAATGAAACGAGGAGCCTTAACATTTACTCTCCCCCAATATATTCAACATTTGTTCTTCACCGACAGTGATGACGTTGAAGAACAAATGTAATATTTTTTGTAAATAATGTAATATTATGTGTAAACAATATAGTTTGTAAAGAAATTACTTTATTAATATTCGGTATAAAAAAATTAATGAGTATTTTAAAAAAGAAAATATCTTTCCACTCGCTTTTGTTAATAAATCGAGAGGTATATGATGCTAGCTTTGAAAATATGAAAAACTATTGTTGGGGATCGAACCAATGACTTTTTAAAATATCTCCTCGATTTTAGAATAATCGAGGGATAAATTTGAAGCTTTTCATGACGCCTTTCTTTACCTAGCCTCTGTAATCGAGGTTAAATCAACTTCACATCTGAGGTTACATGTGTTTTTTGTAGTAGTGTACAACCGTGGTGATATGTATACTTGAGTTTATTATAACTTATGTGGAATTCTTATTTCACCAACTGCTCAATAAATATATAATCCTTCAATCTGATTTATAAGTCAATAATATGACAAATTAAGTTATATTAGAAGAACAAGTTACACTAGTTAATATTGTACAAACATTATACAACCCATTATCCTCATTTTGCTCTTTAAGGGTTTCAACTTGTTTCAATGATTCTAGTTCTTCTGCTTACACTTCCTTCACTACTTGTTCATTTTAGAAAATTATTAATTGATTTGCAAACAAAACTGAAGGTGAAGGAAGTTATAGCAGAAGAACTAGAAGCATTAAACCAAATAATAACCGTTAAAGAGGAAGATATGAATAATGGGCTGCAAAAAGCTTCATAAACATTGATTAGTGTAAGTTTCTTCCAATATACTTTAATATCTCATATTACTATTTTCTAATTCAATTTGAAAGGTTATTTAGTTACTGAAGGGCTATTAAAACACTCAAACCACATACGATATAATTAACCCATCTTCTAGGATATATTGGCCGAACAAAATGAAAGCTGCAGTGTACAAGGAATAATATTAACAATAAAACAAACAAAAATATTTATCAACAAAAACATCAACATACTTCAACATAAACAACAACTAACCTTAATAAAACAACAACATATTAAAGGTTCAAGAAACACAAGAAAGAGGGGGTTGAATTGGGTTTCTAGATTAATTTATTTTGCTACCCAAGAACACAAACAACAAAGATTCAACAAAGGTAAAAGACACAAATATTTTTATCCTGGTTCGCTGTTAACTAAGATACGTCCAGTCCACCCGTCAGAGTGATTTTGCTTTCTCAATAAGGACTTAATCCACTAATCAGAGACTTGATTATAAACTCAAAGATAACCTGTTTAACATAAACAACATGCAACCTTAATAAAACAACAACATACCTCCCAAACAACATCAACATACCTAATAAAAACATCTACAATAACACAAACAATAACATTTATCAACATAAAACAACAAATTACCTTAACATGAAAAAATTACCATAGCAAAACATAACATACCTCAACAATAACTTAAACTCTTTAATAAAATCTACAAAAACAATAATACACAACTACAATCTCATCTTAAGAACAAGAAAACAATAAGCCAATGTTTCATGCATATTGTGAACAAGAAAAACAACAAATTTTGAACAAAAACAACACCAACTCATAGAATGTTTCATGAAAGTAACTTTCATTGAAAAGATACGTAGAGAACTAAGACAGAGAAATGAGCCACTTGTCTCGTCATGCAAAGATTCACGAAACCTTTCATTGATTCATAATAGTGGGAGAAGTTATATTGGAGTTTTGAGAGATTGGGATAAGATGAGAGAAGTTAGGGTTTTCAATGTGCGTAGTCTGTTCTGAACTGATATTTGTTAGCTTTTATAGGTATTATATTTCACCACGGTTGACAAAAAGAATCATGATGAAATGTCATTATATTTTACTACGAGTCTTTATATGGACCGTAGTGAAAGGTGTTTAATTTTTATTTATAAATATACATTAAGGGAACATGCCATTTTTTAATGAAATAAATTTAAATTTTCAGGTGTCGGATTCGAAGCATTTCACTGCATCAAATATCACAATGGTTGGTTTTATGAATCATGGTTATATGAAATAAATAAAAAAGGTACCTAATGAACATATATTACTTTGGATAGTTAAATTGTCGTAGTTATACACTGTTATGAAATGTGTTTTTTCTAAAAAAAATATTTTGAAAACTATTCAGAAGAATCTCTAAGCTACCTAAATTTATAAGCTTAATAATTTTGTTCTAACCAACCATATGCATGGTCTCACAAATAAAATTCCTCATAAATTTATCCAAGGTCTCACACATTAATTGAGGAAACCAACAAATAAATATGCATACTATATGTCGGTAAAGAAGTAAGAACGATCTTGGCATGAGTGACACGCCATGTCTTGTTGAAGAGTATAAATTTCCAAGAATCAATTTTTTTAAGATATCATATCATTGATTTCCAAAAAAAATTCTTTCCTTGTGCATCCTCATTTTGTTTTTGATCCCAAATATTTTTCTAACTAATTGGTAAATTTTATACTAATGATCTCCTCAAGATCATATTTTATTTCTTAATTGACACTATTAATGTTGTTAGCTCTTGGTTTATCTAGACTTGCTTTGAGACTTGAAAAAAAACATAAATGCTCTAAAAGGTTAGCAATGAAAAATGCATGAGACATATTTTCATTCATAAGATGGAGCATATCTTCCCAAAAAAACAAGTGAGATATTTTAGGACCATCAAGAGTGATGTGTAGAGGTTGTCATCAAACCTCTTGAATTATTTTATCAATGAAATTACCAGACCTTTTCAAAAAAATAAAAAAATTAGGAAGATAAAAGATCTACTTGTTAGGAGACAAAAAGATAAAAGAAGAGGAAATACAACTTATGATTAAAGAAATGATACCATGAGTAAACACATATTTTTTTAAAGATGACTTAATGAAATGGATATTGAAAATTTTAAGAAAATTACGAGTTAAGAGGAAGAATAGTGATTCTAATCAAATAAGAAAATTACTTGAGTCAACATAAAACTCATATTTTTCACCCTTGATTCGAGTCACACTACACAAAATTATTTCCTGACTAAAAATTCAATGTTGATTCGAATCAGGCTGTTGTGTGATTTGAATTGAGTTTTTTTATGATTCAAATCAGGAGATCTTGTGATTCAAATCACACTACCAGAGGAAATTTTTTATTTACTCAATTTTTTCATGATTCAATTCACCCTATTCCTTGATTCAAATCATGATTGAAAAATTAAAAATATGAGAAATAAAAAAGATCATGATTGAACTTAGAATTTGTCTAACTTGAACCATGCAAATATGAGTTTATGGATTCAAGTTTTAGACATTTTGACTTGAATAATTTTGCATTGATTTTAGGTTAAAAGTCGCCTTTATGCATACAAAAATACATTTTAATGAAAATGTTCAAATCTAAGAGGTGTGCTGAGACCTATTTGTAAGGAGACTTAATTACAAAAATAATAACAAAATAAACAAGTAAACATAGGACAATTAGCAAAATCCTAGGAGCCATTTCAAATAGGTTAATATTATTTGAAAGTGTGTGATTTATCAACTTTATAAATTAGGATCTTAAGAGACTCCACCACCCGAGGATCTAAATAAACTTTATCAAAAGTATACTTTACAATATTTAAAATGTCATCCCAAATATCCTCCCATAACATTTTAAAGAAAATGGGCTGGAGCCAATCCAGACTATGGGTTTTATAGGATATTTTTCTTGTAAGAGTTTGATACACTTACTGCTTTGTAATCATGGCCAGGAGAGTATTTATATGGTCAACATTAAGAGAGTATGTACTAGAGGTTGTATGAGAGGAATGAGCCAATCTTTAGTACAAATAAAACTTTTAAATACCTCAAAGTCTCCAAAGTCACGGGACCATTGTATGAGTACCATTTACAAGAGTACAAAGAAATATAAAAAATCTAACCCAATGCTCTTTAGAATTTTAGTACCATAGAGTTTCTTTCAAGAAGAGGACATACTCATAATTTTAAGAAGTTTACTTTGAAGGAAAAGAAGTGATGCTAAGTCAACACACTCTAACAAATTTTATGTTCCTTGGAGGCTAGATTCGTATTCTCTTTTTCTGATGAATATATTACCAAAAACATATGATTGAAAACACACGTATCTTGCATAAAATTATTAAGTGAGACAAAAAAAATTTGTTTCCTTCTTTCAAATTGCCTTCATAATCCTAAGATAAACCTCATGGGTTGATCAAGCTTCCTGAAACATTAATCATTTACCCACTCTGGATGCAATTTTAGTACAACATCAAAGTAAAATGGAATTATAATCATAATGGCTCCGAACTAGGTGTTTAATTGTGGCTATTGTGAAAGAAATATGATTGTCTGCATCATAAAAGCTTTATATTCAATCTCTGTGACATAAAATGAAGGTATTTTTATCGAGCTGGCCAAGTGAATTTTCTTCTAAAGGAATTCAAATCCAAAAAATTACACCTGATTATCATGTTAAAAAACTTATCAACTCTAGATTAAGAAAATTTTCCTCCTCGTTGTTCAGAGGATATTAAAATATCATTAAAGTCACCTAATAACATCCATAGTTTAACAGTAAGGGTGCTAAAGTCACAAAGATAAGACCCCCGCATAATCTCTCATTGAAGGTGTGACATTGGCAAAAACTCTTGAGAAAACCCAAGGCATATTATCCCAAGTCACTTTAAAATTAATACATTGAGGCATAATGTCGGTTACTAAAAAGGAATTCGACCCATAACCATTATTTAAGACCTACCACTACTACAAAAAACATCTTTAAGCTCAGTTGGATATGAGTTGTTACCTTGATTTCTTATGCGAGTTAACGAATGACGTCATTAAAAGTGTGGCATTTTACCTCTTAGTTTTAGATCTATCAACGGGAAATGTGTAAAGGTTATGTGTTTTATCCCCAGAAATAACTTTTTGGAAATTTTAAATGGCAAAAACACATTTCCCCTCAGTTTTGTCATTTAACTGACGGGTAAAACACAATTGAGTTTATTGTATCTAATGTGGATTGCTTATTTCACCAAAACATAACAGAACATATAAATTTTCAATTTTTTTACAAAATAATTATATGAACAATTATGTTATGTTTGAAGAACAGCTTACACTAATCAACGATTTTCGAGCATCTTGTAACTCATTATTTATCTCTCATTCTTTAATGGTTCGAATCTCGTCCAATGTTTCAAGTTCTTCATTCAACACTTCCTTCTCTATTAATTCATTCTTCAAAGTATAATTTAATGTTTTTCAAAATGAACAAGTATAGAAGAATTTTGAAAGAAAATTAAAGCATTGAGAGACATTTTAACCATTAAAGAGCATGAGATGAATGATGAGTTACAAAATGCTCTAAAAACCTTAATTAATGTAAGATTTTTTTCAAATACAACATAATTTTTTATACTATTATTTTCAAAATAATTTTATTAGGTTAAATGTTCAAAGAGTGGTTAGTGAAATAAACAATCGACATTAGAAATATAAACTCAATTGTATTTTCCGTCACTCTAATGTTCCCTTGACATGTTTGACGGAACATGATGAGAGCTACACAAAGAATAACAAAAAGATAATCTCAATCTTAATCTCAATATCAAACTCAATAATAACAATAACTAAACAACATATAACTTTCAAAAAAATTCTTAGTATAACAACTAAACATGTCAATCTCATTCTCTAACACAATAACAACAACTAAACAAGAACAACAATTGCAACATAAACAACTTGAAAACAATAATAAATAACAACAAAAAAACATTAACTTTCAATCTCAATCTAAACAACAACTCAAAAATAACAATGTCTCAACAAAACTACATCAACAATAAACCTATAATGTACTTATCTCAACAAAAACAACAACATATAACACTCAATCTCAGTTTAAACAACACCAACAAGAATAAACCTCTAGGATTTAGGGTCTCAACAACAACAACAACAACAAGAACAACAAAATATCATATTTGTAAGTGATGTTTGACGTACGAGATATGTGAAAAAGAAGTGATAGAAATGATTTTACTTTTTCATTATAGAAAGTATCGAACGAGAGCCTCAAACACATATCATCTTTGTATTTCCTTGCTTTTTTACGAGTTGGAGGATGATATGTGTTTACGGCTCTTTGTTTGGGTTATGTGTGTGTTGTTTTATATAAGTGAGACTGTAAACCACAAAGATATATATATATATATATATATATATATATATATATATATATATATATATATATATATATATATATATATATAAGAGTAAACTGTTTCATCTTAGTTGAAAAATCTAACTGAGGTGAAAAGTATCTTATTATTGGATTAAAAATAAAATATGAAGAAAGACGCCACTTTTAAAGAAATAAAAACATAAATTGCATTCGTTGCGATTTGAATCATGTATCCTTAATTATTTTGTTTATCCCTCTGTTATTTACCAAAATCAAAGGATTAGATGATACTATTTTTTTTTATAGAAAAAAAGTGTGGCGCGTCTAGGAATTATATCTTGATTTTTATTAGATGAGGTGAAAATGTCATTATAAAATATATTATTTGTAATAGTGTATAGTAGGGGTGGAAAACGGGCATGCCCGCCCCGCAAAAGCCCGCAAAAAAGCGGGGCGGGGCGGTCAAACGTAGAGATGCGGGATCATTTTCTAGGCCCGTCCCATTTAATGACGGGCACACGGGCAGGCCCGCCATTCTCTTTAAAAAACACTTTTTTTCACTCATGATATAATTTTTAAAAAACTTCTATTAAGTCTGTCAATTTGTTATGTTCAATTCAGTTAATTTATATTAATTAAAATAATTAATATTAATTAAAAATGATATCGTTTGATTCGTGAAATTCATTTAATTTTTCTTCCAAGTGCTGGGTTGAAAAATGATAATGCCTATTAAATTCTAATATTAAAAATAATAATAATAATATAACATATGAACATCGATGGAACCACTTAGATACTATACTGATGTATTCGTTATTAGCTGTAAGGTTGTTTAAAAGTGATGTTAAGTTATTTTATTCGTTTGTGAATCTCTTTGCATGGGTTAGAAAATCTTCAGATCAAACTACCCAACAAGGGTGTGGCCATGTGGGAACAAGAAAATGATGGTTCTATAATTGATTTTAAATTCAAGCTATAATATTCCCAAATCCCAAATCCCAATATCAAGCAAACAACAGAAATTTAATGTACTTCTATTTCTACTTGTTAAAGTTGTTAATGTTGTTAATGTACTGCTATTCCCAAATCCCAATTTCTACTTGTTAAAGTTGTTAATGTACTGCTATTTCTACTTGTTAATGTACTGCTAAATTCAAGCAAACAACAGAAATTTAAAATGCATGCTTTAGTAAAGGTAAGCCCTGTAAATAACCCATGCTTTAGTAATTTTAAACTTACCTACCAATACTTCTAATCCCAAGTTCCAGCCAACAGCGAGGGAGAGGGATGAGTGAAACTGAAAAGTGAAAAGAGAGAAAGGGTGATGCACTGTAAGTAACCCTAATTTAATTTGATAATAGGTTGTTTTGCTATAGGCCTATTGGGCCATAAGATATCATAAAATAAAATTAATTTTATTTGTTCCTAAACTTTTACCCGCGAGCATACCCGTGACCGCCCCACGCCCGCCCTTCTTTTTTGCGGTGCGGGGCGGGGCGGGCATTCTTAAATATGCGGGTTCAAAATTCAGGCCCGCCCCGCGAAAAATGACGGGTAAAACAAGCTTTTCCCGCGGGCCGGGCCCGTTTTGCCACCCCTAGTGTATAGACCACGTGAGTATCTTTTGACCTCCATTTACATATATAAACTCTCTTCTCCCAAAAACTTTTAGAGTGGTCAAATTTTATAAGTTTTACACTCAACAACCACATCAAGTTTGAAACGTTTTAGAATTTCACCCAAATAAAAATGGTTCACGCGACTAAAAAACCCTCACATTTCATGCTAGAAATTATACACACCCGAAGGAAAAACTTATGCCTTTTGGATGTCTCAACAACAAATTCAACCATACCTTTGTTGGGGTTTGTTGAAAATATACATGTTGATACTCTTTTTCGTGTAGTATGATTGTTGGTGAAGACAATGAAAGCTTATGTATTATTTTCAACCATGGTGGAGATTGTTGAGATTGGTTGAAAATATACATGTTGAAGAAGTCCCACATCGCTGAGTTTTGTGATTGAAGAGAGAGTCCAAGTCTATATATAGGATACAAGTTCTTTGAAGTCCCATATCACTTAGTTTTGTGAAGGAAGAGTGAGTCCAATGCTATATATAGGATCAAGTTTTTCATTCCAAGATGCACCAGTCAAAAGCACTTTAAGCTTGTATTTGACTTCCTTTGTTCTCTTATGCTCTTTTACTAGAGTGTTGTGAGATGTAGTTAAATATTATTTTTGGAGGGTGTGAGTGTACCGAGGGTCTGTGCTAGTTGAGGGTATATTATGTGTTGTAACAATTTTCACATAGTGTTATTCTCTGGTTGTCTATTGACAATGGTCGTGGTTTTTCTCCAGTTTTGGAGTTTCCATGTTATGTTCTTGTGTTGTGACTGTGTTCCTATTTTTTCTCTATGCTATGTTTTTTTTTCTAACAACCTTCTGCCATACATTTACCTCTCTTCTGAGAGGATTCATTCACATCATATTTGTGTTGCTTCAATTCCTCATCATCTGGTGGTTTGGAGTCTTCCAAAAGATAAATATGATTTTAGTGTTAAAATAATATAAAAATAACGAGATTCGAGATTTAGAATATGAAATTAGGCCCTTGAAATTTAAACTTATATATGAGTTTAGATTCAATAAAAAATATCTTTAGACAAATCTTTGTCGTCTATTTAATGAGTATCAACGTCCAACACACTGCCATTAGTGATCCACATGAAACTTAAAACCCTCATTATAAAAGCATTATGAATATTAAAACTTGATAATGAAATATTTGACATGAAAACTTTGAAACTTAAAAAAGTATTTATTTTATTTGGGAAATTTTCTCTATGATGGATTGCAAGAGCAAAAAATTATTTGGGTTCAATGATTGTGTCCTTAAATTATCATATAAGTGAATATTTATTTTGTTTAACTAACCTTTTTTTTGTTTTATATCAGACATTTGATCTTCCTCAAGATCAATGAAACGAGGAGCCTTAACATTTACTCTCCCCCAATATATTCAGCATTTGTTCTTCACCGACAGTGATGACGTTGAAGAACAAATGTAATATTTTGTGTAAATAATGTAATATTATGTGTAAACAATATAGTTTGTAAAGAAATTACTTTATTAATATTCGGTATAAACAATTTAATGAGTATTTTAAAAAAGAAAATATCTTTCCACTCGCTTTTGTTAATAAATCGAGAGGTATATGGTGCTAGTTTTGAAAATATGAAAAACTATTATTGGGGATCGAACCAACGACTTTTTAAAATATCTCCTCGATTTTAGAATAATCGAGGGATAAATTTGAAGCTTTTCATGACGCCTTTCGTTACCTAGCCTCTGTAATCGAGGTTAAATCAACTTCGCATCTGAGGTTACATGTGTTTTTTGTAGTAGTGTACAACCGTGGTGATATGTATACTTGAGTTTATTATAACTTATGTGGAATTCTTATTTCACCAACTGCTCAATAAATATATAATCCTTCAATCTGATTTATAAGTCAATAATATGACAAATTAAGTTATATTAGAAGAACAAGTTACACTAGTTAATATTGTACAAACATTATACAACCAATTATCCTCATTTTGCTCTTTAAGGGTTTCAACTTGTTTCAATGATTCTAGTTCTTCTGCTTACACTTCCTTCACTACTTGTTCATTTTTGAAAATTATTAATTGATTTGCAAACAAAACTGAAGGTGAAGGAAGTTATAGCAGAAGAACTAGAAGCATTGAACCAAATAATAACCGATAAAGAGGAAGATATGAATAATGGCCTGCAAAAAGCTCCATAAACATTGATTAGTGTAAGTTTCTTCCAATATACTTTAATATCTCATATTACTATTTTCTAATTCAATTTGAAAGGTTATTTAGTTACTGAAGGGCTATTAAAACACTCAAACCACATACGATATAATTAACCCATCTTCTAGGATATATTGGCCGAACAAAATGAAAGCTGCAGTGTACAAGGAATAATATTAACAATAAAACAAACAAAAATATTTATCAACAAAAACATCAACATACTTCAACATAAACAACAACTAACCTTAATAAAACAACAACATATTAAAGGTTCAAGAAACACAAGAAAGAGGGGTTTGAATTGGGTTTCTAGATTAATTTATTTTGCTACCCAAGAACACAAACAACAAAGATTCAACAAAGGTAAAAGACACAAATATTTTTATCCTGGTTCGCTGTTAACTAAGATACGTCCAGTCCACTCGCCAGAGTGATTTCGCTTTCTCAATAAGGACTTAATCCACTAATCAGAGACTTGATTATAAACTCAAAGATAACCTGTTTAACATAAACAACATGCAACCTTAATAAAACAACAACATACCTCCCAAACAACATCAACATACCTAATAAAAACATCTACAATAACACAAACAATAACATTTATCAACATAAAACAACAAATTACCTTAACATGAAAAAATTACCATAGCAAAACATAACATACCTCAACAATAACTTAAACTCTTTAATAATTTCTACAAAAACAATAATACACAACTCCAATCTCATCTTAAGAAAAAGAAAACAATAAGCCAATGTTTCATGCATATTTTGAACAAGAAAAACAAGACACAAATTTTGAACAAAAACAACACCAACTCATAGAATGTTTCATGAAAGTAACTTTCATTGAAAAGATACGTAGAGAACTAAGACAGAGAAATGAGCCACTTGTCTCGTCATGCAAAGATTCACGAAACCTTTCATTGATTCATAATAGTGGGAGAAGTTATATTGGAGTTTTGAGAGATTGGGATAAGATGAGAGAAGTTAGGGTTTTCAATGTGCGTAGTCTGTTCTGAACTGATATTTGTTAGCTTTTATAGGTATTATATTTCACCACGGCTGACAAAAAGAATCATGATGAAATGTCATTATATTTTACTACGAGTCTTTATATGGACCGTAGTGAAAGGTGTTTAATTTTTATTTATAAATATACATTAAGGGAACATGCCATTTTTTAATGAAATAAATTTAAATTTTCAGGTGTAGGGATTTGAAGCATTTCACTGCATCAAATATCACAATGGTTGGTTTTATGAATCATGGTTATATGAAATAAATAAAAAAGGCACCTAATGAACATATATTACTTTGGATAGTTAAATTGTCGTAGTTATACATTGTTATGAAATGTGTTTTTTCTAAAAAAAATATTTTGAAAACTATTCAGAAGAATCTCTAAGCTACCTAAATTTATAAGCTTAATAATTTTGTTCTAACCAGCCATATGCATGGTCTCACAAATAAAATTCCTCATAAATTTATCCAAGGTCTCACACATTAATTGAGGAAACCAACAAATAAATATGCATACTATATGTCGGTAAAGAAGTAAGAACGATCTTGGCATGAGTGACACGCCATGTCTTGTTGAAGAGTATAAATTTCCAAGAATCAATTTTTTTAAGATATCATATCATTGATTTCCAAAAAAATTTCTTTCCTTGTGCATCCTCATTTTGTTTTTGATCCCAAATATTTTTCTAACTAATTGGTAAATTTTATACTAATGATCTCCTCAAGATCATATTTTATTTCTTAATTGACACTATTAATGTTGTTAGCTCTTGGTTTATCTAGACTTGCTTTGAGACTTGAAAAAAAACATAAATGCTCTAAAAGGTTAGCAATGAAAAATGCATGAGACATATTTTCATTCATAAGATGGAGCATATCTTCCCAAAAAAACAAGTGAGATATTTTAGGACCATCAAGAGTGATGTGTAGAGGTTGTCATCAAACCTCTTGAATTATTTTATCAATGAAATTACCAGACCTTTTCAAAAAAATAAAAAAATTAGGAAGATAAAAGATCTACATGTTAAAAGACAAAAAGATAAAAGAAGAGGAAATACAACTTATGATTAAAGAAATGATACCATGAGTAAACACATATTTTTTTAAAGATGACTTAATGAAATGGATATTGAAAATTTTGAGAAAATTACGAGTTAAGAGGAAGAATAGTGATTCAAATCAAATAAGCAAATTACTTGAGTCAACATAAAACTCATATTTTTCACCCTTGATTCGAGTCACACTACCCAAAATTATTTCCAGACTAAAAATTCAATGTTGATTCGAATCAGGCTGTTGTGTGATTTGAATTGAGTTTTTTTATGATTCAAATCAGGAGATCTTGTGATTCAAATCACACTACCAGAGGAAATTTTTTATTTACTCAATTTTTTCATGATTCAATTCACCCTATTCCTTGATTCAAATCATGATTGAAAAATTAAAAATATGAGAAATAAAAAAGATCATGATTGAACCTAGAATTTGTCTAACTTGAACCATGCAAATATGAGTTTATGGATTCAAGTTTTAGACATTTTGACTTGAATAATTTTGCATTGATTTTAGGTTAAAAGTCGCCTTTATGCATACAAAAATACATTTTAATGAAAATGTTCAAATCTAAGAGGTGTGCTGAGACCTATTTGTAAGGAGACTTAATTACAAAAATAATAACAAAATAAACAAGTAAACATAGGACAATTAGCAAAATCCTAGGAGCCATTTCAAATAGGTTAATATTATTTGAAAGTGTGTGATTTATCAACTTTATAAATTAGGATCTTAAGAGACTCCACCGCCCGAGGATCTAAATAAACTTTATCAAAAGTATGCTTTACAATATTTAAAATGTCATCCCAAATATCCTCCCATAACATTTTAAAGAAAATGGGCTGGAGCCAATCCAGACTATGGGTTTTATAGGAGATTTTTCTTGTAAGAGTTTGATACACTTACTGCTTTGTAATCATGGCCAGGAGAGTATTTATATGGTCAACATTAAGAGAGTATGTACTAGAGGTTGTATGAGAGGAATGAGCCAATCTTTAGTACAAATAAAACTTTTAAATACCTCAAAGTCTCCAAAATCACGGGACCATTGTATGAGTACCATTTACAAGAGTACAAAGAAATATAAAAAATCTAACCCAATGCTCTTTAGAATTTTAGTACCATAGAGTTTCTTTCAAGAAGAGGACATACTCATAATTTTAAGAAGTTTACTTTGAAGGAAAAGAAGTGATGCTAAGTCAACACACTCTAACAAATTTTATGTTCCTTGGAGGCTAGATTCGTATTCTCTTTTTCTGATGAATATATTACCAAAAACATATGATTGAAAACACACGTATCTTGCATAACATTATTAAGTGAGACAAAAAAAATTTGTTTCCTTCTTTCAAATTGCCTTCATAATCCTAAGATAAACCTCATGGGTTGATCAAGCTTCCTGAAACATTAATCATTTACCCACTCTGGATGCAATTTTAGTACAACATCAAAGTAAAATGGAATTATAATCATAATGGCTCCGAACTAGGTGTTTAATTGTGGCTATTGTGAAAGAAATATGATTGTCTGCATCATAAAAGCTTTATATTCAATCTCTGTGACATAAAATGAAGGTATTTTTATCGAGCTGGCCAAGTGAATTTTCTTCTAAAGGAATTCAAATCCAAAAAATTACACCTGATTATCATGTTAAAAAACTTATCAACTCTAGATTAAGAAAATTTTCCTCCTCGTTGTTCAGAGGATATTAAAATATCATTAAAGTCACCTAATAACATCCATAGTTTAACAGTAAGGGTGCTAAAGTCACAAAGATAAGACCCCCGCATAATCTCTCATTGAAGGTGTGACATTGGCAAAAACTCTTGAGAAAACCCAAGGCATAATATCCCAAGTCACTTTAAAATTAATACATTGAGGCATAATGTTAGTTACTAAAAAGGAATTTGACCCATAACCATTATTTAAGACCTACCACTACTACAAAAAACATCTTTAAGCTCAGTTGGATATGAGTTGTTACCTTGATTTCTTATGCGAGGTAACGAATGACGTCATTAAAAGTGTGGCATTTTACCTCTTAGTTTTAGATCTATCAACGGGAAATGTGTAAAGGTTATGTGTTTTATCCCCAGAAATAACTTTTTGGAAATTTTAAATGGCAAAAACACCTTTCCCCTCAGTTTTGTCATTTAACTGACGGGTAAAACACAATTGAGTTTATTGTATCTAATGTGGATTGCTTATTTCACCAAAACATAACAGAACATATAAATTTTCAATTTTTTTACAAAATAATTATATGAACAATTATGTTATGTTTGAAGAACAGCTTACACTAATCAACGATTTTCGAGCATCTTGTAACTCATTATTTATCTCTCATTCTTTAATGGTTCGAATCTCGTCCAATGTTTCAAGTTCTTCATTCAACACTTCCTTCTCTATTAATTCATTCTTCAAAGTATAATTTAATGTTTTTCAAAATGAACAAGTATAGAAGAATTTTGAAAGAAAATTAAAGCATTGAGAGACATTTTAACCATTAAAGAGCATGAGATGAATGATGAGTTACAAAATGCTCTAAAAACCTTAATTAATGTAAGATTTTTTTCAAATACAACATAATTTTTTATACTATTATTTTCAAAATAATTTTATTAGGTTAAATGTTCAAAGAGTGGTTAGTGAAACAAACAATCGACATTAGAAATATAAACTCAATTGTATTTTCTGTCACTCTAATGTCCCCTTGACATGTTTGACGGAACATGATGAGAGCTACACAAAGAATAACAAAAAGATAATCTCAATCTTAATCTCAATATCAAACTCTAATAACAATAACTAAACAATAACATATAACTTTCAAAAAATTTCTTAGTATAACAACTAAACATGTCAATCTCATTCTCTAACTCAATAACAACAACTAAACAAGAACAACAATTGCAACATAAACAACTTGAAAACAATAATAAATAACAACAAAAAAACATTAACTTTCAATCTCAATCTAAACAACAACATTATGTTTTAATCTCAATCTAAACAACAACTCAAAAATAACAATGTCTCAACAAAACTACATCAACAATAAACCTATAATGTACTTATCTCAACAAAAACAACAACATATAACACTCAATCTCAGTTTAAACAACACCAACAAGAATAAACCTCTAGGATTTAGGGTCTCAACAACAACAACAACAACAAAATATCATATTTGTAAGTGATGTTTGACGTACGAGATATGTGAAAAAGAAGTGATAGAAATGATTTTACTTTTTCATTATAGAAAGTATCGAACGAGAGCCTCAAACACATATCATCTTTGTATTTCCTTGCTTTTTTACGAGTTGGAGGATGATATGTGTTTACGGCTCTTTGTTAGGGTTATGTGTGTGTTGTTTTATATAAGTGAGACAGTAAACCACAAAGATAGAACTGAGGTGAAAAATCTTAGTTGAAAAATCTAACTGAGGTGAAAAGTATCTTATTATTGGATTAAAAATAAAATATGAAGAAAGACGCCACTTTTAAAGAAATAAAAACATAAATTGCATTCGTTGCGATTTAAATCATGTATCCTTAATTATTTTGTTTATCCCTCTGTTATTTACCAAAATCAAAGGATTAGATGATACTATTTTTTTTTTATAGAAAAAAAGTGTGGCACGTCTAGGAATTATATCTTGATTTTTATTAGATGAGGTGAAAATGTCATTATAAAATATATTATTTGTAATAGTGTATAGTAGGGGTGGAAAACGGGCATGCCCGCCCCGTTTAGGCCCGCCCCGCAAAAGCCCACAAAAAAGCGGGGCGGGGCGGTCAAAGGTAGAGATGCGGACTCATTTTCTAGGGCCACCCCATTTAATGACGGGCACACGGGCAGGCCAACCATTCTCTTTAAAAAAAACTTTTTTTCACTCATGATATAATTTTTAAAAAACTTCTATTAAGTCTGTCAATTTGTTATGTTCAATTCAGTTAATTTATATTAATTAAAATAATTAATATTAATTAAAAATGATATCATTTGATTCGTGAAATTCATTTAATTTTTCTTCTAAGTGCTGGGTTGAAAAATGAGAATGCCTATTAAATTCTAATATTAAAAAAAATAATAATAATATAACATATGAACATCGATGGAACCACTTAGATACTATACTGATGTGTTCGTTATTAGCTGTAAGGTTGTTTAAAAGTGATGTTAAGTTATTTTATTCGTTTGTGAATCTCTTTGCATGGGTTAGCAAATCTTCAGATCAAACTACCCAACAAGGGTGTGGCCATGTGGGAACAAGAAAATGATGGTTCTATAATTGATTTTAAATTCAAGCTAGAATATTCCCAAATCCCAATATCAAGCAAACAACAGAAATTTAATGTACTGCTATTTCTACTTGTTAAAGTTGTTAATGTTGTTAATGTACTGCTATTCCCAAATCCCAAATCCTAATTTCTACTTGTTAAAGTTGTTAATGTACTGCTATTTCTACTTGTTAATGTACTGCTAAATTCAAGCAAACAACAGAAATTTAAAATGCATGCTTTAGTAAAGGTAAGCCCTGTAAATAACCCATGCTTTAGTAATTTTAAACTTACCTACCAATACTTCCAATTCCAAGTTCCAGCCAACAGCGAGGGAGATGGATGAGTGAAACTGAAAAATGAAAAGAGAGAAAGGGTGATGCACTGTAAGTAACCCTAATTTAATTTGATAATAGGTTATTTTGCTATAGGCCTTTTGGACCATAAGATATCATAAAATAAAATTAATTTTATTTGTTCCTAAATTTTTACCCGCGGGCATACCCGTGACCGCCCCACGCCCGCCCTTCTTTTTTGCGGTGCGGGGCGGGGCGGACATACTTAAATATGCGGGTTCAAAATTCAGGCCCGCCCAGCGAAAAATGACGGGTAAAACAAGCTTTTCCCGCGGGCCGGGCCCGTTTTGCCACCCCTAGTGTATAGACCACGTGAGTATCTTTTGACCTCCATTTACATATATAAACTCTCTTCTCCCAAAAACTTTTAGAGTGGTCAAATTTTATAAGTTTTACACTCAACAACCACATCAAGTTTGAAACGTTTTAGAATTTCACCCAAATAAAAATGGTTCACGCGACTAAAAAACCCTCACACTTCATGCTAGAAATTATACACACCCGAAGGAAAAACTTATGCCTTTTGGATGTCTCAACAACAAATTCAACCATACCTTTGTTGGGGTTTGTTGAAAATATACATGTTGATACTCTTTTTGGTGGAGTATGATTGTTGGTGAAGACAATGAAAGCTTATGTATTATTTTCAACCATGGTGGAGATTGTTGAGATTGGTTGAAAATATACATGTTGAAGAAGTCCCACGTCGATGAGTTTTGTGATTGCAGAGAGAGTCCAAGTTTATATATAGGATACAAGTTCTTTGAAGTCCCATATCACTTAGTTTTGTGAAGGAAGAGTGAGTCCAAGGCTATATATAGGATCAAGTTTTTCATTCCAAGATGCACCAGTCAAAAGCACTTTAAGCTTGTATTTGACTTCCTTTGTTCTCTTATGCTCTTTTACTAGAATGTTGTGAGATGTAGTTAAATATTATTTTTGGAGGGTGTGAGTGTACCGAGGGTCTGTGCTAGTTGAGGGTATATTATGTGTTGTAACAATTTTCACATAGTGTTATTCTTTGGTTGTCTATTGACAATGGTCGTGGTTTTTCTCCAGTTTTGGAGTTTCCATGTTATGTTCTTGTGTTGTGACTGTGTTCCTATTTTTTCTCTATGCTATGTTTTTTTTTCTAACAACCTTCTGCCATACATTTACCTCTCTTCTGAGAGGATTCATTCACATCATATTTGTGTTGCTTCAATTCCTCATCATCTGGTGGTTTGGAGTCTTCCAAAAGATAAATATGATTTTAGTGTTAAAATAATATAAAAATAACGACATTCGAGATTTAGAATATGAAATTAGGCCCTTGAAATTTAAATTTATATATGAGTTTAGATTCAAGAAAAAATATCTTTAATTAATAAAATTTGATGCTTTGCGAAGTGGACAAGTGTAGAAGAAATTTGAACGAAAACTAAAGCATTGAGAGAAATTTTAACCATTAAAAAATGTGAGATGGATGACGAGTTATAAAATGCTCGAAAAACATTAATTAGTGTAAGATGTTTTTTAAATACAACATAATTTTTTATACTATTATTTTCAAAATAATTTTAATAGGTTATATGTTCAAAGAGTGGTTAGTGAAACAAACAATAGACATTAGATATATAAACTCAACTGTATTTTCAGTCACTTTAATGTGCTCTTGACATGTTCGACAAAATAAGATGAGAACTACACAAAAATATAATCTCAATCTCAATCTCAATATCAAACTCAATAATACAATAACTAAACGACAACATATATCTTTCAAAACTTTGCTTAGTATAACAACTAAACATCTCAATCTCATTCTCAAACTCAATAACAATAACTAATTAAGAAGAATAATAACAACATCAATAACTCAAAAACAACAATAAATAACAACAACAACAATAACAACAACAACATTAACTTTCAATCTTAATCTACACAACAACTATCACTTTCAATCTCATTCTAAACAAAAAAAACATTAAACAACAACTCAAAAATTATAATCTCTCAACAAAACTACATCAACATCAACAATAAACCTATCTCAACAAAAACAACAACATATAGCATTCAATCTCATTTTAAACAACAACAACAATACGAATAAACCTCTAGTGTTTAGGGTCTCAACAAAATCAACAACAATAACAACTACAACATATTATCTTCGTAAGTGATATTTGACGTACATAATATGTGAAGAAGTGAAATAAATGATTTCGATTTTTCATTCTAGCATGTATCGAACGAGAGTTCTAAACACGTATCATCTTTGTATTTCCTTACTTTTTTACGAGTTGGTCTAGGATATGTGGTTAGGGTTCTCGTTGTTTAGAGCTCTTCATTAGGATTTTGTGTGTGTTGTTTTAGATAAGTGAAACTAAAAGCTACAAGCTAATATAGTATATATATATATACACACACTATTTTACATCGGTAGTAAAATTTAACCAAGGAAAAAAGTGGTTTATTATTGAATTTAAAATAATATATGAAGGAAGACGCCATTTTTAAAGAAATAAAAACATAAACCGCAGTTGTTATGATTCGAAGCATCTACCTTGAATTAGTTTACCCCTCAGTTATTTAGTAAAATTTAGGGATTAGATGATATTTTTTTGAGAGAAAAAAAAGCGTGGTGCATCCAAGAATTATTATACTTCGATTTTTCATTAGTTGAAGTTAAAGTGTTAATATAAACTGCATTATTTATAGTTGTGTACAGACCAAATGATTGTCCTTCGACCTCCATGTACATATATAACTTTTCTACACCCAAAATCTCTTAGGGTATGTTTGGTTCTAAAGAGAAGTTGTAAAGAGAGAAATAAGTGAGAGAGAATAGAAAAAGAGAGAAATGTAGAAGAAGTTGAATAGATTTGAGGTATTGTTTGTTATAAAAGAAATAGAAGAGAAAGAAGTTTGATTAAATATAAAAGTACTAAAGTATCCTTGATTAAAAAATATTTATTAAAAGATAAATTAATTTTATTAGTTAATGTTAATTCAAAATATTAATGAAGTTATTATTTAAAATAAATAGATTATTTAATTATTAATTTAGTTTAATTAATTAATTATTAAATCTTCAAACACACCATCTTTTTGATAAGTAATTTCTAGAATTATTTTTAAAAATAATAGTGTAATATAATATAAAAAAGACATGAGTAAAGGGTATTTATAAAAATAACAATGTGTCTCATTCTTTCTTCGCTAGTTTGAGAAGAAATAAAAAGTGAATGGGTTCCATATATTTTAATCTCTCTTCAGTATTTCTTGGATGCCCCAAACAGAAAAAGTAGCATGTTTCTTCGCTCTCCGTCTCTCCGGTCTTTCTCTCGCAGCAAACGCTCGCCTACCAAACAAACCATTTGAGTGATAAAAATTTATGAGTTTTACATTGAGCAACCATATCAAATTTGAAACGATTCAGAAATTCACACGACTAGAAAACCCCTCACATTCATGATACAAATGTTACACACCCAAAGGTAAACACTTATGCCTTGGGTGTCTCAGCAATAAATTCAACAATACCTTCTGCCATATATTTACCTCTCTCCCGAGAAGATTCATTCACATTCATATTTGTTGCTTCAATTTCTCAATATCCGGTGGATTGTAGTCTTCCAAAAGCTAGATATGATTTTAGTTTGAAAAAAAATATAAAAATAACAAGATTGGACATTTAAAATATGAAATTTTGTCCTTGAAATTTAACTTTATATATGACTTTAGATTCGGGAAAAATTAAATGTGTAAAATCTTTTTAAAACACCTAGCTAGTGGACCACAAAAGTAATACGACCCCATTAAAAACTTGCATTATAATTTAATTAAATTTTTCCAAAATAATGTATCACTTTCGATCAGTTGGCATCTCAAACAATAAAGAAACCATTACAAAATCCCAAACACAATGAGTATGGAGCAAGAACAAATTTGGGTTAACAACAAAATTTATTGAATACTCAAATGCACTGACAGTGGTCCCTTAATCTAACGGATGGTAGCAAAGGTACCATATTGATAATAATAGTACAGCGTCTATCACATCATTCATAACTGTGTTTCATAAGGTGGATTGTTTTGTAGGCTCAATGACACAAATTTCTTTGTATTCATATCATTAATGCTCAAGTAGGTTCTTACCGTTTATTTAAAGGCATATAAACAAAACCCTAACTGAGGTTGCTATAACAATAATATGAATTGCGAGTTTTAACTTTGTACCATCATTTATTTTGTTTGGTGGATAGTACACAAGTAAATTGATTGATATTGCAAGATAACTTTTATTTTTAAGTAAATAAGTGTCAAAGAAAACGTACCTCACAAAAAAAGTTGATCACAAGTTTGAATTTAGGATAATATCAATGTGAAATTATTTTTTCACTCTTGAAACTTCTCATAAATGTCTTAGGATTATAAATATGAAACACCAGTAATAAGTTCTAAATAATATTTATTTTTTAACACAATTTTTTTTCTTCCAAAAGCAATTGATATAAATAAACTGAATACAAGGGGTATTCAACCCAATACAACCAACAAAATAAAAGGATATTCCCAATCAACACTACAAAACCTTAATTAGGATCCACACTAAAAGCATGAAAGTTAGAGTTGGAATAAGAAATGTCACCAATACAAGCCCACTTCAAGGCCAAAATTTTAATGTTCCAACATAAATCATTAACAATACATAATCCCCTATTAAAGATGATGTTGTTCTTTTCCTTCTAAAGAGACCACACAACAACCATCCATATAGATCCTAACTTAAGATTCCCTACTGTGTTGTTTCCAACTCCCCCCAAATCCAAGAAGAACTTCCACACACAACCTGCAAAAGAACTATTACTCCTACACCAAGCACTAATCTTATGTCAAACAGAAATAAAGATAGGACAAAGGAAAACAAAGTGCACTAAATCTTCATCCTCAACATTACAAAACACACACTTGAGATTCAACTCACTAAAACCTCTTCTAATCAAAAGATCCTTAGTAGCCAGCCTATTCCAAAGAAATTTTCACCCATATAACAAGAATTTCGCCGGGATTTTTAATTTCCAAATCCAACCAAAAGCATTAAATTGATCAATTGAAGCCAAACCATCATCCAAATTCCTCATCATAAGCTGATACCAAGAATTGACAGAAAATCCTTCTGCAACATTATGATTCCACAAAACCCCATCCAATTCATCTTTTTCTGGACAGAAACTAGATAGCAGGATTTATAAGCAACTCAACCCACTACAAGAAAAAAGGAGATTTACGACACTTGAGTTGCGACAGTTATCACAAAACCGTCCTTATTCCTGGATTGCGACGGTTGTCACGACAGTTAGGGTCAACTGTCGTAGATTTTTTGCGACATTTATCAAAAAACCGTCCTTATTCCTGGACTGCGACGGTTTGAGCCAACCGTCGCAGATTTTTTAGGCATGTTGTATAAAATAATTGCGACAATTACCAAAGAACCGCCCTCTATCCACACTCGCGACAGTTAAGGCGAACTGTCGCAATTACTTTAGCCAATCATAATCACTATTTTTTTTATTCCTTTAATTTCCCACCTTTTTTTTTCATTTTTATTTTCCAACCTTTTCAATTTTATTAATTAATTTTAATAAATTATTATTATAATTATTTATTTACTAATATAATAGCAATATCCATACTACAATATTCTAGCTCTCAATTTTTTATTTACTAATATTTTTTTTTAATTAACAATTTGCTATTTTATTTACTAATATAATAACAATATCCATACTAATATAATAGCAATATCCATACTATAATTATTTATTTACTAATATAATGGCAATATCTATACTATAATTATTTATTTACTAATAAAAAATAGAAATAAAAAAAAAAGCGAAAACCCTCTAGCTCTCAATTTTTTTCCCATATCCACGACGGTGAACCAACCGTCCCCTCTAAAACTCATCTATTTTTTCCCTCATTTTTTTCTTAGATTTCTCTCTCTTTAATTCAGAAGAACAACTCACTGTGAAAAACGCTTCTTTCTCCCCCAAATCACAACCCTTATCATTTCCCTAATTTCTTCAAATTCTAATATCAAAACAAAATCCAATTTTCTCTTAAATTTACAAATCAATAGCGATCTCTTTTAATGTTCGAAGAAATCAGCTTCCACGAAGATTAGGTCACAATCTCCTTCAATCAACTTCTACAAGGATCCGTTCACAACATTCTTATACGCGCAATAATCATGACTAGTTCTTCAACTTCTTCTCACAAGGTAACCCTAACTCGTTAATTTCATTCCTTTTTTTTTTCCATTTTCATCGATTTCATTCTTCGATTCTACTTGTATCTGCTACTGTTATTACTGTTAAACATAAATCATGGTTGTATTTGATATATTATCCAATGGTATTTTATTGATCACTTTTGTTTCATTGTATATCTAGGTTGGAATAGGTGAGGGAGTTTCGCCATCTGCTGCTACTTATCTCATTGCTAGGCATGTAACCATCTAAATACATATTTGGCTCACTCTTATGTGTTATTAATTTGAAAAATACTGTATGTTTTTTCTATTGATTATATTAATCTACACCATGTTGATTGATAATATTGATCACCATGTGCGAGTCAATACCATTGGAAGAACGCTCACGGATAGTAGCATTTGTTTTTGGTGGCTTGAGTGTAGGAAGTGTTCTGGGGTATGCAATTTCTACTATATAGTAGAATCATATGTGATTGTAATTTATTCTTTATATCATCTAACCTCAATTTCAAAACTAATATTTGTCAGGCTTTTTTTCGCTCTTCCCCTCATCCAAAATCTTGGTATCTGCAAAATCTTGGGGTTTCAATTTCTCGAAGACGGTGAAACACAGTTAGCTGCAAAATCTTATTCATGTAAGCACTTGTTTTAATTTTTAAAGTTTTATTAGTTTGAACAAAATAATCCGATTATTATTGAATGAATGTCATAAATAATGTCTTTCTCGTTGGAAATATTTTGTCAACATATAAGTGGACTGGTTCTCATGATCTGTGCTTTTATTTATGAATTGATAAATTATAAACGAAGAAAGTGTCTATGACTATGCCATTCTTTATATGTTATGCGTTGAATGTTTCATACATGTTTATATATGAGTTGCCCATGCTGTTCGGTTCCAAGCTTTTTTCTTTTGTTTTCTCTTTTTGAGGATTGTGGTTTAATTAGTTGTTTCTCACTTTTGACCTTGGTTATCTACAGCAGCACATGGTAACACGACACAATCATGGCAAACTTCTTTAACAGAAATGAATAACTCTTTGAAGGTATTGGTAAAATATGTTATGATTTACACTCGTTAGATCCTTTTTCTGAGTGAATTCTTACAATATATGCCATGGACCCTTGTTTTGGATTTTGGAATACAAAAACATGTTGTGTTTTATCCGATACCCGTCATCTGCTATTTCCGACTTTCATTTTTTATTTATTGTTCTCTAGTTAATTTGAAATACAAAAACATGTGACAGGAGAAGTGACTTGGATATAATTGATTTTTAGCAGCCATGGTGTGTGTGAGAAACAACAGTTTTTGAATTGATTAGTTAGTAGTTAAGAGTGAGAAAGATGTGTGGTGTGTATACTCAATGGTCTTTGTGGTATATATAATATGCAGTCTAATAGTGAATTGATTATTAACATTCTGGTAGTTTTCAATTTAAAGCTTAAAACAAATTTATCTTCAATATGTAGTTACGTACTCGGGAGAAATGTCTGAATGATACATTCTATGATTAGGTTTTTGGCAAGGTGCTATGGACAAATTCTATGTCAAGGGATGTGCTTAAAGGAAGCCTTGTACGTTGGAAATATTTTGGATTATAAAAATGAAGGTAGACCAACAGTTTGTTTGAGATAATAATTATAAAAAGCGTATCAACAAATTCACCTCTCATGATAAAAACAAATTAACTAGTAAAGCTTATGATAATACTTCTAATCTACACTAATAGCAAATTAACTAATGGTAATCATCCGAGCAAATTGGTTCCACCACGTAGGTGTAACATTTGTGACTTATTCTGTTTTGGTTTGCAGGAAAGCTGGCGCAGGCCAAAGGGTATTGATTCCCGTGTTAGGAGAAAGTTCAAAGGAGTTACTTTGATGCCAAACATTGGATATGGTTCAGACAAGAAGATCCGCCACTATCTCCCTAACGGTTTCAAGAAGTTTGTTGTCCACATGTCAAGGATCTAGAACTCCTCATGATGTATAACATGTAACAAATTTTAGTCTGCAATTCCATTATTCATGTTAGCATTTGAATTAAAATTTTATCATTCTTCATTAGTACATTCTGACTTTGTTTACTTGCATAAAAACATCAGAACATACTGTGCTGAGATAGCACACAATGTGTCAACCAGGAAAAGAAAGGATATTGTTGAACGTGCAACACAATTGGACGTTGTTGTCACAAACAAATTGGCCAGGTTGTGCAGCCAAGAGGATGAATGATTTATTTTCCAATATATTTTAAACTTATTTTCTATTATTGTTTCTTGTATGGACATGACAGAATATTGAGTCGTTTTACATAGTCATCTTATGCTCTCTTATGACAGAATGTGCAACAAATTGGCCATTGTTGTCTGAAGGGATCCAATTTTTGAATCTAAGTATTGACAGCCTGATTTATGATTATTGAGTCATTTTACATAGTCATCTTATGCTCTCTTTTCAAATTCCTTTTAGTGTTTTTACTCAATTATAAGAAGTTGACAAACAAGCTTGGATAAGCATTTTTCTGTGTTATAATCAGAATAATTCCTCTCTACAACCGCCTGTTGCTGCTGACGACGATCTCACCGACTTCAAATCTAATGTATTCTCTCTATTTCCATCTTTTTCCTAATTCGCCGTTCGTTTACCTCGAGTTTGTTTTTGAGAAGTGATGATGATTTTGAATCGGTACGACTTCAAATTTTTTTTTTGAAATTTCAGGAACAAGTCTCAACTTGAAAAACTAGAGGTTCTTGGAAATCATGATTCACAACTGGGCATAATAAATTCAAATGTGAGTTGCATGTTAATTCCCCCTCTCTTTTTATAGATTGTTCAGCATAATTTAGTAACAATACTGACTCAACATTGGTGGCATAAATAATATGATAATGTTTTTGGGTCTTGTAATCTTGTGTCAACTTTTGCAAACACATTCATGATTAGGATTTAAACTAGTGTAATTTTTTTACACATGAATTCCATCACATTTCATCATGTAGATATTTGAGGAGATGTATTAAGAACCAACATAACAAAGTGACGTTATGGTTTGATTTAATTGGATACATGTGTCTTACACCATCAATGCATACCAGTTAATCTCTTACAATTATATATCAGTCGGTGAAGCTTCGTGTCGTATCCATAAAATTGTCAAATGCTAAATGCAATATCTGTTATGTTTGGTTAGGATGTGGTGAACTTTGACGAGTTTTCAAGAAACTTGACAGATGAAAACAAAACAAATGTGCAGCTTATAAAGAAAGATAGGTGTAATCTTATTTAACTAGTATAACTACAATAGGTAATGAATTTTTTTGACATACAATAAAAAAAATGGCCTCTTTTCCTCAAATAAGCAAGGCAAATAATTTTTTATTTATATTTGTAAGAATAAAATAATCAAATTCTTATATTTATTACAAGGATTAGAATTAGCAAACCTTTTCAATTAATATTTATTGTATTTATTCTATATGCTGTTATAAAGAAAGACAGGTGTAATCTTATTTAAACATACAGAATGACACTGTCTTAAAGTTTTGGTGCAGTCAACTGTGCTCCTCCTCCAGCTAATACTCAAAATGGTGGGGGATCTATGCTTAGTGGTATTGGTTTTACCATAGGTCAAGGTATGTAAAGGGAAACTAAGAATGGTGATGTTTCTGCCATATAGATCCGTAACAATATTCACGTTCTCGTTTTGGTATTTAGTTTTTATACTTTGCAGGTATGACTTTTGGCACTGGAAGTGTTGTGGCACACAGGGCTGTGGATGTCGTCATAGGTCCTCGCACTAGTTTCTTGCTCTTTTCATTATGCACTCTCCATTTTGTCTTTTAGCATATTATCATTGTGAAAACGTTAAAACATAATGAAGATTGCAACTATCCACTGCAAGGCTAGCAAATATTGATGGTGTGAATCAGGTACGTTGAAGTTATAGGGTTTTCAATACAGAGGGAAAAAAGTATCGTATCAATTCTGACATTTGAAATACTAAACTTTGAGCCATTTTGTATAGCACCTAGTAACACGACATGGAGTCCATTTTCTTCGAACTATTCGGAAACTATCATAAGAATTAAACTTATCATTGGATGGTCAACCAATGTTCCAAACTAATGAAGTACGAAAAGTATCTCCGGTAGTAACAATCAAATCAATGAAGTTGTCAGGAGCAAAGCTTGAAGCATGGAAAATGTGGCATGAAGAAGGTCTTCCTATTCAGAGGATTTCAGGATGTCATACTAATCTGTTGTTACTATTAAAGATCTATGCTTCACATTTTTGGTGTATAACTTCTTCTTTTTCCCTCCCCTGTATTTGTAATCTCTGGCAGCACAAGGCGGTTGGCAGCATGAGAGCAATTGTATCCAAGGCGGTTGGTAGCACAAGGCGGTTGGCAGCATGAGAGCAATTGTATCGCAATTCTTTGGCAGAGTCTGGCTAGTAGGACCTGGTGTGGTGCGAATTCGGTTCTGGCGTGCCTTTGAGAGATGCTCTTGGTTGGCAGGAGCGTTGTAGGCTATGCGTCTTGATAAAGATGCACAACTGAAGCCAACCCTGTCTGTAGTGGCAGTATTTTATGATTACTTAAATATGTCCTCATGTTGACCCATGATAATATCATCACTACAAGGAAGAATATTTTTCCGTTTTATTATCATTTCTTATACGTTTCAGTGTTGTTGTTTGATGGTGTAGGAGCAACCATGCTATTCTTCACCTAAATACATAGAGCTAATTGATTTATTACTTACTCTAATGCCTCCAACCAAGTTTTCGTCTCTTATAAGCAGGTTAGCTTGTTTTAACATGCTGATGATACATATTATGAAGGGTCAGAAATCTTAATTATGATATTATTTTGGTTTTATTATGTATTATGATATTATTAGATAAGAGGGTGTGAAATCTTCTATACTATATTTTGGATTCTATGCATGTCATATGAAACTAGAATTTCCACTTCAGAATATCTTTGAAATCTTCTACAGAATTTGCATACTGCGTGTTTGGAAATCTAGGTTAGGAGTAAGAAACTTTCCATGTTTTTGTATTACTCACTGACATGTTGAAAAAAAATTGTTTGATTTACAAGGTACTGACATGTTGAAAAAAAATTGTTTGATTTACAAGGTACGCAAAATTTTCCAAGGCTTGTTGGGACGTCTAAAGCAGTTGAAATAATGCTGGAACAAACACACTTTTCTGCAGTAGTTACATTCAAACATTCCTCATTGATGTGGTATTGTGGTCTACGACAATTTTGCTATGTGCTTGTGTCTTGTTGACTGTGCAATTTTTTTGAGAACTTACTATAAAGTACAAATATGATTTCATCACATGTAAAAAAGTTACAGTAAAGTTGTTGTTGCCTTATCATTTCATCTTGTATATAGTTGTGGTGTTGAAACCAAATCAAAATGACACATAATCTTCAATCTATAATGATAGCTTCTTTGATCATATCAAGCATGTATAAATGTAATATGATATATGTGTTTAGTTGAATGAAGAATACCCATCTTGTTCATATTTCTACAAACAATTTTTTTTTTTATTTTACAAATAAATTACCTGTGGAAAGGAAAATTCCTACGGATTTACCTGCGGATGCACCTGTGGAACAGAAAATTGCGATGGTTGGAACCGTCATAATCAACAATAAAAACAAAAATCAAATGGAAAGTTAAGACGGTTGGTAACCGTCGCAATATGCATATTATGTCAGTTCCCTACCCGTCGTGAGAGATACGACGGTTGGTGTGACGGTTTTGACAACCGTCGCGATACGGCCTCACGACACACGTTTCTACGACAGTGTTGGAACCGTCGTTACTTGAAAATTACGGCGGTTTTAACCGTCGTAACCTGCCAAAATAACCGTCGCAATCTGCCAATTTTCTTGTAGTGACCTTTCAGCAACAGCATCTTGAATCTGAGTATCTAAACCCAAATCGCCCCAACTCCACTTGTTATCGATCCAAGAATCCACCGCTGCTACCATCACCTATTTATATTTGTTGAGCTCGAAAATATCATGAAACAGCACTGACAGAGGCTGAGAACCAGCCCACGCTTCCGTCCAAAAGGGAACAGACTCACCAACTCCTAGCTTGAAGCTCACTGCCCCTGCAAATTGGCATCCAAAATTTGCCATCGATGAACCGCTACGCATTAAATCTCTCCACCAGGTGGAGGAAGATTTAAAGTGATCATGCTCCTCCAACAAGATTGTATTAACAATGCTACCGTAACGAGATTTTAGGACATATTTCCAAATATGGCGAGAACCGTCAAGTAACCTCCATTTCCACTTTGTTAGCAAGGCAAGATTGAATTGCTCCAAGCTTTTCACACTAAGACCACCATTTTATTTAGCCTTATAGACCACTTCCCACTTGAGCCAATGTAAACACAAATTCTAAACAATTGAAAACATCAATTAAATATAAACAATATCATAGATCAAACATATTAGTTACTTCTTCACTAGGCTCACTATGCATGTCGCAATTTCATCAAAGGTCCTCAGACGAATTCAGCTTGAACAAATAGCACGAAAAGATTGATATATTATCAATGTAACATCTAACTCGATCGGTCACTTGTTAGTAGAACTGACATGCTTCAGATTATAGAACTAAACCATGCAACCCTCATTCTAGTATGGGTTTAGAATATAAAATTGGAACCATGTGAAACGCCCCTCAAGTATGCGGAATCGGGGTGACTAGATCCTTAATAGAAGCAATATGGTTCATATACTTAGCATACATGTGATTAATCTCGGTTGAAGTGGTCATATATGGATAAGAAATGATAGGATGACTACAATATTCCGCATGTACCCAAATTGGAAAATGAATCACTCAAAAGGGTATTAGACCTTACACAATTCACCTTGAATAAACCATAATAGAAACATACATCATTCAACAAGCAAGTTTTCGATGCGAGGCATAATTCTCGAACAACACATCATGCGCAAGTATGTGATCCACGTGCTCTCTATTTGTCTATGTAGTAAGATGTCCCTTCCTCATATGAAAACATTAGCACGAGGCTCTGACTCCATGTACTCCTGATCGTTCTCCCAGCCACGAATACCTGGAAAATGGTGATAGAGCCATACATGTATTAATGTGAAAGAATTGTTAAAAGAGAGGAATTTTAAATGATCATTGAGTCCACAATATTTGGAGGAATCAAGAAAACTTGAATTTGCTAGGTAAGAAAGAGGTTGGCGAAGAGATTTCAAGACGGGAAGATGTAGGTTTGATACAAGTAAGCTCGTTGAGAGTGTAGAAGATGGGCAGACAAATTACAAGTTAAAGAGTTCCAACATCCTACACTACAATATTCACTCTCTAAATTAAGGTCGCCTAAATAAAATTGTGCATAATTGAAAAATACATCAACATTGAGAAAACTCATATTGATTAGAAAACATGATTTTGCGCGAAATTCCATTTACATAAGCCATTTTAAAAAACCAATATGATCATTTGAGATTATTGGATGTTAGAAATCTATAATTAAGTTCATAAATAAATAATGAGAGAATTTGTGGGAGGTTAACAAATAATCAAGGTGGATCGTTAACAATGAGTTAAGGAATTGATCGTTAATTAAACTTCATCTCATTTATTTGCCATTTTCTTAAGCTACATGTACTTCTGGTACAATAGAGGATACCTTGTCTGTGATGAGATGCACAAGAGGGATTTTTTGAGTTCTTATATGTGAAAAGTGAATGAATCCTCCCAGCCATGTGGTTGGGATATCTATAAACTTGACCCGTTAGGCTAGTCATTGCGAAGAAAACTATTTCTATCACTTATATGATTGGACGGATCATGAGGATATGAGGTACTTTTCCCCCCTTAATAGGGGGTGCAATTATCATATATGATTAATGGTGATTTTAGTTATATTTCCAATATGGGGCTTAACACGTTCTTTAACTATTTTTAATTTGACATGGGTTGGCCTAGACTGGGTGATTCATGATTGTAACACCCTAAACCCGAAACTTATATAAAAAGAAGTACTCAACAATTTAAGGTGTCACAAAGGAAAATCCTTTCAAACATATCAAAATGTTTTAACATTACGTAACATAAAAATCATGTCATAACAACTTCATAAATGAGGTAACGAACTTCAAAACAACAAAGTCAACATCAATGCAAAACATAACGAACTCGTGTCCTCGATGTTACACGAACAGAGCCCTACAACCACTAAAGTATGATAAAGCAATAAATAAAAGCAAATAGTTGCTCCAACAAGCCACCTTCCACACACAGCAACAATGATCACTCCTGTGTATCTGCAAGATGTCCATGGTGGACAACATGAAGCAAAGGGGTGAGAAATAACATTCAATATGAACAATGTAAATAATGTGAATGTAAAGAAAGATACAATAAAACACACATTAAATACACAATCAACATCACCAAAGTCTCACACCCATTCATAAAAACATGCACATATATATGAAATGCGACTCACGACACGGCGTGGCACTTATGCGTGTGATTATGGACAACACATGTCCATCTGGCTCCTGAATTCCCACCATAGAACTAGAGCACACCAAATCACTACTAACACCTTTAGTAACGCTTCACTAATTACCACCTGGAACCAGTTACTCACTGTTGAATCCACACCATCGGACCAGAGCACACCAAAACTGGACTGAAGTCCATACACCAAGATGCATGGTTTTCAACAACATGTAATATCACCAAAATTATCACTAAACATTTATCACCATTATGCACAACATCATTCTTAATACACAATAATTGATTAAATAATAAACAACACCAACACACCCACGACCACTGATCAAACAACAACACTATGTCAAATATATATTTACATACATCAAGAAATCATGTTACAACATCTTAACATTAATTCCCAATTACGTGAACATAACGATCCACATAAATCATCCATACATTTCATAACATATATTCCACGTTGAACCTATGTCTAAACATCAATTATTTCACAAAGCACTACCATGAGTTAGCTCTACGGGTTAGCTCTCTAATTCTTCAAACACCTCCTTATTTGGACCTACGGAACTAAAGTTATGACCTAAATCGTCGGCTAACGCAACATAGTTCAATTCAGGAGTTTTTTTTTTCAAAAATTTGGACTACTGCAATTGATTGACATGGGGGGTGTCAATCAATTGTCATGAAAAATGTTTGCATTCTGTCTTCCCTCAAAATTGCTTTTGGAGGCCATGCAATCGATTAATTCCCCATGATAATCGATTGTCATAGTTAATTTTTTCAAAACTTTTACCCGTGCAATCGATTGGCACAGGCTAATTTTCCAAAAATATCCTAGTTTTAACACATAATTTTCATCCTCGTCACCCATTATCCCTCATACATCATCCCAATCATTATTACCACATTCAATTACCCATAAAATGAATTTAACAGTACACCACAATATTATCACAATTAAACATATTATAATGCACATATCATTCATGAATCATGACTATTTGTCCTACAACTCAATCATCAATTTTATCAACATACATACTCAAGTTCAAAGCATCAAATGTTCATCAATGACAAACATTTATGTATTCAGAAACATAGTGATTCACACACGAATTCAGTCACAACATTCACATAATCAACACAATCATTCATGAACTTGTCTAATTTTAACACAACAACAACACATCAAAATAGATTTTTTACACAAATCCTAATGAGAGTAAGGACCTCTCTTCTCTACCCTTTCATGCAAGACACCCATATATAAATCTCTTTCTCCCCCTTACCTTTGGTTCCTTGCAAAGATTCAGATTTGGGTCAATGTTTTTCCTCCCTTTTCAAGCCCTAGCCTTGCCTTGCCTCTTTTCTTCCAAAATCTGTTTTCACATACTGACAGCACTAGGTTTCTTTAATCCTTTTTATTCTAAACCTAATTATTTCAACTTTCTAATAATTATATTTTCCTCCCCTCATATTATCCTATCTCTCTCTCTCTCTCTCTCTCTCTATATATATATATATATATATATATATATATATATGTTAACACACCCCTAACTCCAATAATTCTCATTATTCCTCATTTTATTTTATTTTAATTAATTAATTAAAATAACTATAATTCTAATAATTTTAATTATTTTAATTCTTCTATTCCTTGCTCCAGCCTACCAAGGCTCTCACTACAACTCAACATACATATTTATATAAAAACACACCAAACACCAAATAATTAAATAAAATATGAATAATCTGATTAAATAAATTAATCAAATTTTGGGGTGTTACAATTCTCGCCCACATAGAAAAAAATTTCCCTCGAAAATTACTTAAAGAAGAGAGAGTTGGATAGGACTCTCTCATCGGACTCTCCAGCTCCCAAGTTATGCTTTTACCTGCTAGTCGTCCCCACACCACCTTCACCAAGGCAATCTCCTTACCATGCAACTGTTTCACTTCTCGACACTCTATTTGTATGGGTGATGCCTCAACAATAGGTTCTCTCTCACCTGTACATCATCCACTTCGATCATATGAGACAAGTCTAGAATGTATCTCCTCAACTAAGACACATGAAACACATCATGAAGATTAACAAGCGGCAATCACAAGGCAATCTGATAGTCCACCTCTCTTATCCTCTACAAGATATGATATGGACTAAAAAAACATGGCATGAGCTTTCAAGACTTCAAAGCTTGACTAACACAGGTTACCGAAGTAAATCTAAAAAACACATGATACCCGTCTTGGAACTCAAGTGATTTCCTCGTCTTATCATGGTAACTCTGCAAGAGACTCTGCAAAGCTTTCATCTTCTCTTGGATTATCTTGATCTTCTCATAAGTTTGCTGCATAATCTTAGGTCCAAGCATAACACTCTCAGCTGATTCATACCAACATAGAGGTGTCATACACCTTCTACCATACAACGTCTCAAACGGTTTCATTCCAATACTTGAATGGAAACGGTTATTGTAAGTGAAATCAATAAATAACAAGTAGCTATCTGAAACACCACCTTATTCTAGAACACAAGCTCTCAACAGATCCTTCGAAGACTAAATAGTCCTCTTTGTCTAACCATCTGTCTACGGATGATAAACAGAACTCAACTTCAGCTTAGTACCCAACGCTTCCTGAAAACTCTGCCAAAACCTCGACGTGAACCTTAGATCTCTATCCGACATAATGCTCTATGTTGCGGTGAGAATCAGACAACAAGCTATTTAATTAACTTGCATCACATTTCTTTGAATTCACTATCGAGCTTTGATTTATCCAAAGGAAAGGGTAAAGTTCGAAGAAAACCCTAAGAGGATCTAGGTTCGGGGGTTGGTTATATAAAGGGAAGGTATTTGCAGCCTAAGTATCTGTAGTACTCTACAGGAACCTCTTGTTTAGTTTGTGTTATGTTATGTTTGCTTGCTAAGGATATCTGCTAAGGATAAGGTAAAGACCTAAGGGTATGTACACTAAGTTTGCTCGCCAACACGTCGCATCTTGTGCCTACGTATCTGACTAAAGAATCAGAGCAACCGTAGTTCATCTAACTAAGGGTGAATTTGAGGAACCATTGACTATGGCCAAAGTTCCAAGGGGGAAATGAGTGTGAGCTCATTTTAGAGTTTAAGGAAACTCTTTAAGTCTAAGTTATGAGGGAAAAGTGGATACTCAATGTGATGAGCCCACATAGAGTTTGGAAACTCTATCCTAGTTCTAAGTTGTAAGATAAGTGGCTATGAGGCCAAAAGGAAAGTACTCTATGACTTTGAGGTCAAAGAGGAGGTGGCCATGACTATAAGGTCAAGGCTAGTAGGTGGCTATGACTATGACGTCAAGGCTGATAAGTGGCAATGACTATGAGGTCAATGCTGGTATCCTATGACTATGAGGTCAAGGAGAATGTGGGTACCTATGACTATGAGGTCAAGGGTTGATTATGAGATATCTATGACTTTGAGGTCAATAGAAAGAATTTCCTTTGGAATGAGAGGAGGAGAATAACAGTTTTATGAAACAAGAAGTTTGTGGGATATTTACATGAAGATGCAACATTAAATAACAAAGTATTAAAGTGGAACAAAGTTTACAATGCGATACAAGGTTAGAACCAAATACATTAGGCATCACTAAGTCAAAATGAACAAGATAACATGATAAAATAATCAAAGAAGTCAAGGTGTCCATAAAAAAACCCTAAAAAGGTATTCTACTTCCAACATGAATAAATACCTCAAAAAATATTCATTTCCAACCATTTATTTTTATACTAAAAAAGTAGACATGCTAAGGAGTAATTTACAAAAAGAATGGGCAAAAAAGAATGAAAAATGATTAAGTTATGTGTTTTTGAAATTGAAGCATATACCATGAAAATATAAGATAAACATGTGATAAAAAGAATGGGAAAGGCTCCCCATGGGTATTGAACCCGTGACATGGCACTTGCAGTTCAAAACTTCTACCAACTCAACCAACACACGCGCCTTAACAAGTTACAACATCAATATAATATATGTAAAACAAGGTTGGTTTCAGAAAATAAAATAAAAGGACTGGGGCAAGGGGGATTCGAACCCCAGTCCCTTTGGTTAAGGCGATCGTCTTTACCACTGGAGTGGCTATACATCCATTGTATATGCCACCCCTAATAATATATGAATCAAAAGGCGCGTGAATTATGTTTTGAAAAGGAAAACCTCAGAGAGTATGTCACGAAATAGTAGGATCAATGGGTCAAATAAATTGAATCACTAGCTGCCAACAGAAATCCAATGCTTGGGCCAATCACCTGCCTCACTCTTCACTCATTCATGCAAACATATAAACCCAAAATGCAAACTAACATACAATGAATGCGAAGGCATGTACAGTACCAGATATGAGACATTTAGAACTTTTCAAAGAATACGAACCCTAAGCTACTACGCCACCGTTCGCAAAACTTGAAAAGATACTCACTCCGCCGCCGTTCACTGTTCGCAACTCCCTCTGACCGGCCTTTCCTCTCTTCGTTTCACAAGGTTACTCTCTCCGATCGGCCTTCCTCCCTTCGTTTCCGTTCCTCCGACCGGCCTTCCTCCCTCTGTTTCTGATTTGCTCGCTTCACCACCACCACCATCAGCGTTCATCTGATACTTTTAAGGTATTTCCGGCCTTTTTTTCTATTAATTTTTATATCCAAGTTTAGTTCTTTATTTTTTTTGGTATTAGGGTTCCTTAGTCTTAGTTTTTTTTAAGGAATTTGATTTTGAAATTGTTGTTGTAGTATGGTTGAAGATGATGAATAGTGATATTTGTGGTGAATTTATTTTGAGAATTGATGTTGATTTTGTAAGTTGATGTTGAATGTTAGTGATGAATTATTAAAATTAATTGATGATAATGACATTGTTGGTGAATAATTGTTAGTGATTACTTTGTTTTGATCTAATTATTGATTGAAAATGATAATGAAATTAATTGTAAATTGTTGAGGTTGAAGATGATTAATAGTGATGACATTGTAAATTTATTTTTGATAGTCATTAGTGATGTTGTTGATTGAAACTTAAATGACATTCATGAATTAATTGTTGAAGACTGTGATATTATTTTTTGTTTGAACTCTTATTAGTGATGAAGTTGCTATTGAGTTTAAATGTGGAATTGATAATTTTGGTGATTGATTTATGCTCGAATTGATGATTCTTTGTTGGATAAAACTTTGAAGTTAATTGAACTTAAGTGATGAAGTTGTTTTTTGTGACTTACTTGAGTTGAAACATTAAGTGTTGATGTGTCATTTGTGATGAATCAAAGTATACCATGCTACTTAAATTAATGTGATCGAATTTGCGCATCAATGCCATGCTATTTGTTTCATTCATGTTAACTTCTCATTCCTTTTTTTAGCGTGATAAACGTTGGTCAGGAATATCTTTGCTAGGGGTTACTTGTGAAGAGTGAAATTCTAATCGTTTCTAAGAATATTACACTGTGTGGTTCCAAAAGTTGTTGACTTCTCTACAGGTAATTAGTTGTTCTTTTGCTATAGTTGCGTGAATAATTAGTGTTTTTCTTTAGTTTACTTAGTAAAGCCATGGAGAAAAAATGGATGTCTTCCAATCGATTGTCAAAAGAGTACGAGAATATGGTATTAGAATTTGTTAAGTTTGCTGTTAAACATGCCAAAGACCCCAGTTGAATCACATGTCCTTGCTTAGATTGTTGTTATGGGCATCAGATTGACGTAGTTGAGTTGGAATCGCATTTAATGAGGCATGAAATTGATCGAAGTTATACATGTTGGATATTACATTGTGAGATAAGTAACAAGAATGTTGAACCGGTGGATAATACGACCTATGCTTCAAATGACAATGGGATAGATACTTACGATTGTGATCGAGTCGAAGAGATTGTAGAAGCACTTGAAGAAAATCTCCAGGATTGTCCCAAAATAATTGAGAGGTTGGTAAGCGATGCAGAGAAACCGTTGTATAAAGGTTGCACTAAAGTCACAAAATTGTCTGTGGTATTAAAGTTGTACAACTTAAAGGAGGGCAATGGATGATCAGATAAAAGTTTCACAAAGTTATTAGCCCTTATGAAAGACATGCTTCTGGAGGATAATGTTCTTCCTAATCGAACCTATGAGGCCAAAAAATTCTTGTGCTCTATTGGCATGAGCTATGATAAGATACATGTTTGTCCAAATGATTGCATTTTGTTTTGAAATGAATATGCATCGTTAAATGAGTGCCCTAAATGCGGTCTCTCTCGATATAAGAAAAAATTGTCTCCAGCAAAAGTCTTATGGTATTTTCCTATAATTCCGAGATTTAGATGCATGTTTCGTAGTGAAACCGATGCAAAACACTTGACTTGGCATGCAGATGAAAGAATTATAGATGGAAAGTTTCGACATCCGGCAAATTCACCACAGTGGATGAAAATTGATAATGATTATCCTAATTTTGGAGAAGAAGCACGAAACCTTCGCTTGGCATTATCTACTGATGGAATGAACCCACACGGTCTTCAAAGTATCTCACACACCACTTGGCCTGTGATTATTATGATTTATAACCTACCTCCATGGCTATGTATGAAGTGTAAGTACATGATGTTATCTATGTTAATTTCTGGGCCTAAATTGTAACACCTTTTTTTACCCCACAAATATTGCGGAAGATTATTCATAATATCAGAGTAAAATCAGAACCACCTCAAAGGGTGCACATTTCTCAATAAATTCAAATCAACAAAATTGCTCCATAAACAACGGGTTTTCCTCAAAATAAAATCCAAAACCATCAAACAGCAGCAGAACCACCATAACCACAATAAATCCAAAATAAAAAGGTTTTAAAAATAAACCATAACCATCAAATAACAAAAAAATATCAACTCAACATGGTTCGACTCAACGACTCAACCCGATGTTACACTATCAGAGCAAGACCCTCTACATCGACCAAAAGCAAAATAAACTCCAAGGGTCCTCGAAGGCATCCACAGCTAAGCCTGATCACCTACACGTTACCCACATGGAGGCAACATTCAAACAGGCAGGGTGAGTAATCACAATTCATTATAATCAATATAAAAACAAGATATGCATAAAATGGCGTCCTCATCATATACAACACCATCAGGGTCATCATAAGGCAAACATCAAAACACGACATCATAAATCACAACAATGCCACATAAATGCAATGCACAACAAGACTCATGCAGGTGGTACCAATCGTCACAGTCGATGGACACTTAGGCCATCACCCTCCAAAGATCCCCGTCATTAGGATCGATTCTACACAAGAACTGGAGCACGTCAAAGCCACCTCACATCCACACAATGGGATGGAAGCCTCAATAGACCAAAGTCTAACTCACTAAAATGCTATGAATGCATGATGCACAACGTCATAATCATCATCATCAATAAAAGTCATTACGCGCATCATCATTCATCAAAATCTCATGTTAATCATGTCGTCATTTATTCATCAAAGCATCATGAATTGTCATCTCATAATCACCAGCATCACTCATGGTAAATCACATCAAAATAGTCATGTATCATCATCTCTTAATCATCTATATAACCCATGTGTAGCGAGTGATTTTTGGATGTGGTTGCGAAGCACGATCGCTCTGGTACTACAGTTCGATTCATTTTTTATCCTATTAAAGCTGATGAAGGGAGGGAAATAGATGTCTCCAATTAACCCTGCTTGCATACTGAGATTAAACAGTCAAAACTGTTGGTTTACAGATGCTACAAAGATTCGGGGTTTCTCCTAGGTTATTTTGTTGACGAGGGGTGCTTTAGGCTATCGATTGAAATGTTAGGACGAATATATATGAAAGTATGGGATTTTGGGTTTTTGTTTAGTGTGCTCGCTAAGATTTTTCTTTCAATCTTATGCCTACGTATTCCCGTTTACCGAAACAGGGAAATCAGAGCGTTCGTAGTTCCTCCTATTCTATGGGAGGAAATGGGTGTTTTGGTATCTTGTTCAAAGCCCAAGACGTGAAGCGAAAGGTGGTTTGTATCTTATTCAAAGCCCAAGATGTGAAGCTAAAAGGTTTATTTGTATCTTGCTTAAAGCCCAAGATGTGAAGCTAAACGTGTTGACCTTAGAGAGAATTTGTCATCTCTAAAGAGGGGTTTGTCTGGTACGACTGTTTATAAAGGAGAATTACTTCAACCGGGATTTGTGAATCCGGCAATGCCATAATTTCCTTTATAGGGGATTTCAACCTGAAGGAGAAGACTTTAACTCAGTGTAGAGCAATGCCATCTTTCCTTATGAATTTCTCATGCTAAAAGAGGGACAGTGGCATGGATGTAGATGACCCAGAGGCTTACCGTTTACAGCAATTAGATGAAGGGGAAGGAGTTGTTGATGTTTGTGTACTGTGAACGAGGCACAGCTTTGATGCTAAAAGGTTAATTGGATCAACCAGTTGTTTTCTTATACAAAGCCTAAGAGGAGGCTAATATGTGTCTCGTACAAAGCCCGTGAGAGAGGCTAAAAGGTTTTGACTCGACGATGGAGTCTTTTGGTATCTCGTATAAAGCCTGAGATAGAGGCTATTTGACTCAACAAGAGAGTTTTTGTATCTCGTACGAAGCCCGAGATGGAGGAGAAAGGGGTAATTGACTCAACGAGGGAGTCTCATACGTGTCTCGTACAAAGCCCGAGAGAGAGGCTAAACGTTGTTTGACTCCACTGGGGAGGATCATTGTATAAAGCCCAAGAGAGAGGCTATTGTAACTGGAGAAGAATCATTATACAAAGCCTAAGAGGAGGCTACGGCGACTGTTCAGTGGAGTGACAGGTCCAGTATACTGATTTTGAAAGAGAAAATCAATTCTTATATGAGCAATGATGTACTCAAGGATTTGATTCGAGGATCCGGGTTATTCCTGTTCTTTAAGGAAGTGGGAAATACGAAGGGTATTGAGACTTTCCAAGTCTACGGGTTTCATCTCCTAGCTTTGAGAGGAACTTGAGAATGTCTTTGAGACTCAAGGAAATTAGTCTGTCCAAGTCTAGAGTGCCATCTTTTGTACTGTGCTTTGAGAAACAGTAGTAGACTCTATAAAATGACTGTTCTATGCAGATGACTAAGTTCTGTTCCTATACCTCTAGGAGGTCGTCGGGACAGTTTGTATAAAGCCCAAGAGGAGGCCGATGCTTTTAAGAAGCCGACGAGTCCTTGTACGATGCCCAAGAGGAAGCTATCATTCCCGGAAGAAGAGATTATTATACGAAGCCTAAGAGGAGGCTGTGAATACTTCTAAGAAGCCGGCGGGTCCTTGTACTAAGCCCAAGAGGAGGCTATGGTTGCTTTTAGGAAGCCTGTGGGTCCTTGTACGATGCCCAAGAGGAGGTCGATGCTTTTAAGAAGCCCGTGGGTCCCCAAACCCCGAGAATTTCAAGGAAAGCTATTCACAAGGAATAGATCAAGTCAGGAAAGTTCGAGAATTTGGAAGAAACTCAAAGATTCCATTCAAGGAGAATACATTCATCTCTAGGAATAGAGTTTCTTGACAATTCCTAATGAGGACAGCCGAAGAGAAGACTGTATCTGGTGGGCCTATTGGGGATCTAGTTGTCTATTTCTACGAATAAACGAAACGACGTCACCTAGTTCTAGACGTAGTTGCCGGGGAAACTCTAAATACCTATACTATTATTACACAGTTGATATGAGTTTATGAAAGAAGACTTAGAGTGAAACAGCCCCACAATACAATTATATGTATATGAAAGCGGTAAATGAAAGCAATAACCACTTACTCGGTTGTAGAGCTTCCATGATGTTTGGTTAGTTGTTCAACAAAGAAAGATTGAAAACAACAGTATATTCAAAATCAAAGGAGAAAGTGCTTTGAAAAAGAAAGATTTGGGGCTTACAGCTCAAGGAGAGGCCCAAGGTTTTATCAGTGAGCGCACTGTTTGAGTTTGCACAGAGGGACTTATACAAGTGACTGTGGCCCAAAAAGGTTTTCTGTACAAAGGGATGGGTGTTAAACTCTCTCAAGAGGCCCGAAAAGGTTTAAATAAAAAGAGACGGGTCTTATAACACGAGGGTAGGCCGGGATGATTTTTCCGTTTAAAATGGCGATCGCGCCGAGGTTTTCTTTTAACGCAGAGGGACTTATACAATAAGTGAGGCCCAAAATGTTTTGGTTAAAAGGGGATTGGGTCTTACACTCTAATAGAGGCCCAAAAAGTTTTTAAGAAAAAGAGTGGGGCTTATAACACGAGGGTAGGCCCAAAAGGTTATTTTTCAAAAGGCGACGATCGCGCCGTTTGTTTTTGACGGTATCGGGACTTACACAATACACTGAGGCCCAAAAATGGTTTGGTCACAAAAGGATTGGGTCTTACACTCTATTGGAGGCCCAAAAAGTTTAAAGAAAAAGAGTGGGGCTTATAACACGAGGGTAGGCCCAGTTTGACTTTTCGTTTAAAAATGGCGATCGCGCCGAGGTTTTCTTTTAACGCAGAAGGACTTATACAATAAGTGAGGCCCAAAATGTTTTGGTTAAAAGGGGATTGGGTCTTACACTCTAATAGAGGCCCATGAGTGTTTGACAATGATTTGTTTGAGTGAAAATCAAAGAAACCCTAATTTTATTCTTTAAAAGTAAATATTTAAAGAAAATCAATGAAAAATACCAAATAGGTTTGAATAAACCACTTGTGATTTTTGTTTAAGGTTTGAAAAATGAGGCATAAATCACAAGAGATATTAAAACTCATTTGGTCTTGATTTTTCAAGATGAATATTTATTTTAAAATGTTTAAAAACAAATAAAAATGAATTTATTCACAAAAATACTAATTATATTAAATAAATAATATAAATTCAATTTTTTTGTGGAATAAAATATTTCAACATTTTTTGTATTTTTTGCAAAAAGATCCAATCTAAAATAATTAAAATTGAAAGAGTTATTAATTTTCCAATTAATTAATAAACCATGAAAATATTGGAAAAAATGGCAAAATGTGAAAAAACACAAAATGGCATGGGTGGGGTTTGAACCCAAGACCTCAAGGTTACAAGGCATGCGCCTTACCACTAGGATGGTGATACATCCATTGTTTGAAACAAAACAACAAATATACAAGGCATGACTTGGTTTTAGGTCTGGCCTAAGGCAAGTTTTGGCAAGTTTTGGCTCAGAAACGTGAAGGTCATAACTTTCTCAATTCTTAATGGTTTGAGACAAAATTTATATGTATCTGGACCAGAATTTCATAAGAATCCAATGGTGGTGGTAGTTTTTTCAGATCACACTCCCTTCTCAAAACCCGATAGTGGTTTTGAAAATGACCTATAAATGCATTTTCTATGCTACAACTTGGTACAAGCATGGATTACATGGTGAATTAGCTCAAACACAACATATACAACATGTATGAGATGTTTATGATCAGTGGACTTCAAAGCATTGCATGTTTCAAAGATTCCAAGTTGTGAGGCTTACCTCTTTTTTGAGATTTTGGAGCTTTTGTGCAATCTGTCAACCCTCTTGTTCCAGAAATAATTTGATGCTTCATACATTAACATCATTTTAGGGTTAAAAATCCATTTTGGTGAAAAATCTCAAAAAGTCAAAGTTGACTTTTGTGCACAGTTGACTTTTTATCAGATGAATTCCAAACTGTGCAATTCTTCAGGAAATCATGTCCTTGACCTAAATCAAACTTGATGGACATGTTCCATGGGTGTCATAGGGTATATTGATTCATGTCATAGGGCTTGGGAGCATGTCCTGGTCAAAAGTCAAAGTTACAGTTGACTTTTTCCTTAAAACCCTAACTGTGGTGCAGATGAAATTGAGACTTGTTGCTCAAGCTTCTTGGATTAATCCATTGTTGCAAATGGATCAATATAGTTCATTAGAGACCCTCAAACCCTCTCTTGAGGTCTTGGCTCAGGATTTGCCCTAAAAGTCAACTTAGGGGTGAATTAGGTGAAGAAACCCTAATTCCTGATTTTTGATGAATGCATCCCCTGAGGCAAAATTGACTTGATGATTGGGTCCATGAGGTCCCATGAAGTATACTAGGTTATGTTTTGGATCATTGGCTTGTGCCCAGATGAAAATTTTCCATTTGGAGGCCCTGGTCGACCAAAACCCTAATTTGGTGACACTGTCGATCTTGAGACTTGATCCACCTAGAAGGGAGCAACCTTGTGCTTAATCCTTGAAGTGGGAGTCCTCTTAATCCATTATGGATGTTTGAGAGGTTAGACAAGTTGAAGATCATGTCATTCCTTGATTGATCCTTTGTCTAAGAACTCTGAGTGGGCTTGAAACCCTAATTCTTGATTGTAGTGGATGCTCACCCATCTTTGGGGAGACTGGTGAAGTATGATGGCCCATCCATATTGTGATGATGATTTGAACAATGATGGAAAATCCTAGTGGTCAAAATTTGGGGTATGACAGATGCCCCTATTTAATCTTCTTGGACACGAAGGTGTGAATGACGAAGGTATTCCGGCATTTGGGGTGCAAGAGGATTAAATATCGGAATACCTGAAATTTTGATGGTGGTTATGAATGGTAGCTTACGCATTCATCTTCTTTAGCTAAGCAATGATGCTTAGAAAAGGTAAACTTCCCCTCGATCCTGGTCTTCAGCCAAGGAACTGGTCTCAGTTTCTAAAATAAACTTCCCCTCGATCCTGGTTTCCTACCAAGGAACTGGTCTTAGTTTCTGATGTAAACTTCCCCTCGATCCTGGTTTCCTACACAGGAACTGGTCTTAGTTTCTTTCGTCAATAAACTTTACTGACAAGGGACGCTATTCGTAGCGGCTTTCCTTCAAACTTCTCGCCGAATTTTCCTGGGGAGATGCCATTTGAGTGGAAAATGTTTTGATGTCAGACTTGCTGGGGAACCCAGTCGTCTGAGTTGTAGAGGTGTACAAACTTCTGTGTTGGAGATGCCATTTGTTGACTCTACTTGGGGAATGCGAGTCCCTTGAGAGACTGCATTCGCTTGGGGTCTTTACATCATACTTTTCTCAGAGATCTTCTCGGAGAAATTCCATATGATGGGATCCAATTTTGAGGTGCCGATGACCTTTTCATCAGTGGGTTTTTCGGAGAAAAACTGCCGTACTGCCGAATCTCCGATTTAGGAGGCTTTCTCTCGGGATTTTCCTTAACCCGGGAAAACAAGGATATCATCTTCAATGGCTAAGAGTGATGTTAACTGAGGGCTCTCTGGTCTTTCAGAGGTTCAAGTTATCAAAGTGGTCGAGAACCCCACTTCAATCCAGAAATAAAACTGGAGGAGAGAGAATGTTCAGACGTAACACTTCCTGACGAGGAAAGGGCTGACAACTCGATTGAGAGGACTTTTATCACTAGGGGACAAGGTCGACTAGAGTGATAGTGATGCAATATGAAATGTGAATGCAAATTAATAATGCAATGATGCATGTATGTTTATGCTGACAAAACTGACGCGACATACAAACTGATAGGTGAACACGACTGGATACTCGTCCATCGCGGGGCGAAGAAGTACCGTTGGTTCAGAATAGCAATTCCACCTTGCTTAGGAGAGATAGTTCATGCGGGGAATACCGTTGATCGAGCTTAGGAGATAAGAACTCGGCCGAAGCGTGTCAGACGAAACAAGGTCTCTGACACAGTTGATCCCTTCATTCAGGCGTACTGGGTTAGAAGGAGTACTTTGATTCTGCACTTTGAGGTTCGATTACTTCTGGAGAAGCCACCGATGTTCTTCTGATGTTCAACAGTCAAAAGAAATTGCCGTCTTTAATTTAAAAGCAGAAAAAGTTTTAACAAGTAAATTCATTTTCGTTTTATTTCAAGAATCGTTAATCATGTTAACAACGTCGTTCTGTAAAGCTAAAACAAATAAGAATTACAAACAAAAGCACAAGGGCTCAAATTTTATTGATAAAATGGAGATCAGCCAAACGCGTGATTCCATTGAGTATTTACAAAGTTAGAAAATGGTAATTTACAGGGAAAAGGGCTACGTTAAAACATAACGACCACTATCCTTCTACCAACTTTGAATTCGGGGCATCCTGAGCTTCTGTCGAAGATGACCTTGACTGGAGTTTTCCTCTAATGGATGGTGTAACTGCTGCTGAGGGACCTGCCTCTGTTGAACATAGTTACTTGCTATTATCCCTAACTTTTGCCTGGATTGTACTGTGATGTTTCCAATTCACCGGGATGATTTTTTTATGTCTCTAACTTTTTCCTGGACCGCCCTTTCGGGTTTTCAATCCACCGAGACGTTTTTTTTTTAGTTTAGGCGAAGTATTTCTTGACTACATCAACATTCGTGGGGTAGGGAAATTCCTCTCCGTCCATGGTCGCAAGTCTCAAGGCGTCGCCTGAGAAAGCTTTCGTGACCACATAGGGGCCATCATAATTCAGAGTCCACTTGCCCCGGGAGTCAGTGAGAAATGATTGTATCTTCTTGAGCACGAGGTCTCCTTTCCTGAAGACGCGAGGTCAGACCTTTTTGTCAAACGCCCTCTTCATTTTCTGTTGATACAATTGACCATGGCATAGTGTCGTGATTCGCTTCTCCTCGATCAGATTCAGTTCGTCGTGTCGGCTTTGACACCATCCAGCTTCGGTGAGCTTAGCTTCCATCAATACTCGGATTGATGGGATCTCTACTTCTATGGGGAGCACTGCTTCCATGCCATACACTAGAGAGAAAGGGGTTGCCCCTGTTGAAGTGCGGACAGATGTGCGATAACCGTGAAGAGCAAAGGGTAGCATCTCGTGCCAATCTTTGTAGGTTACAACCATCTTTTGAACGATCTTCTTGATGTTCTTATTGGCCGCTTCTACCGCTCCGTTCATCTTGGGTCGGTAGGGAGATGAGTTATGGTGTTCGATCTTGAACTCTGCACACAACTCCTTCATCATCTTGTTGTTCAAGTTAGATCCATTATCAGTAATGATCTGGCTCGGAACACCATAACGGCAGATGATATTATTTTTGATAAATCGGACCACCACTTGTCGGGTTACATTGGCGAATGACGCTGCTTCGACCCACTTGGTTAAATAGTCAATGGCTACCAGGATGAACCGATGTCCATTTGAAGCCTTGGGCTCAATCAATCCAATCATGTTGATTCCCCATATGGAAAAAGGCCATGGGGAAGAAAGAACTTTGAGATGCGATGGCGGTACATGAATTTTGTCGGAGTATATCTGACATTTGTGACACCTCCTCATGTACTTGTAGCAGTCGAATTCCATGGTCAACCAGTAGTACCCTGCTCTTAGAATTTTTCTCACCATTGTATGTCCGTTGGCATGAGTGCCAAAGGATCCTTCATGAATTTCTTTCATAAGCATGTCTGCTTCTGGTCTGTCTACGCATCGGAGCAAGACCATGTCAAAATTTCTCTTATAGAGAGTGTCACCGCTCAGGAAGAAGTTTCTAGCCAATCTTCTGAGGGTTTTTCTGTCCTTCCTTAGTGCCCTAGGTGGGTACTCTTGTTTCTGAAGGAAGCATTTGATATCATGATACCAAGGTTTGTCGTCTATGACTGCTTCAATCGTGAAGATGTAAGCAGGCCTTTCAAGGCGCATTATGTCGATCTTAGGTAGGTCGTTCCATTGACCTACACTAATCATGGAAGAGAGAGTGGCTAATGCATCAGCCATGTGATTCTCCTCATGAGGGATATGATGAAACTCAACTCTGTTAAAGAAGGGTAACAACCTTCTTGCATAGTCTTTGAAAGGAATCAGTCCTGATTGGTATGTGTTCCAATCTCCTTTTATCTGATTGATAACCAGAGCTGAGTCGCCGTATACGTCTAAGTTTTTGATCCTTAAATCACTTGCTTCTTCGAGACCCATGATACAAGCTTCGTATTCGGCCTCGTTGTTTGTACACTTGAACGTAAGTCTGGCAGTGAAAAGAATGTGGGTACCCTGAGGGGTAACAATGATTGCCCCAATTCCGTTTCCATAATGATTAACTGCTCCGTCAAAGATAAGTCCCCATTGGGAACCTGGTTCTGGCCCTTCACTGGGTAGCGGTTCATCGCAGTCTTTCATCTTTAGATACATGACATCTTCGTCAGGGAAGTCAAACCCGATTGATTCCTGATCGTCAATCGGTTGATGAGCTAAATGATTGGCTAAAATACTTCCCTTAACGGCTTTCTGAGCGTGGTACTCTATGTCATATTCTGATAACAGCATCTGCCAACGGGCAATTCTTCCCGTGAGAGCAGGTTTTTCGAAGACGTACTTAATTGGATCCATTTCGGAGACCAATCAAGTAGTATGACGAATCATGTATTGGCGAAGACGTTTGACTGCCCAAGCCAAAGCGCAACAAGTTTTCTCAAGCATCGTGTACCGAGTTTCACAGTCGGTGAATTTCTTGCTCAAATAGTAAATGGCAGACTCTTTCGTTTTGGTTTCGTCTTGTTGGCCAAGTACACATCCCATTGAGTCCTCTAGGACTGTGAGGTAAATGATCAGTGGCCTTCCTTCCACTGGAGGTGATAGAATCGGCGGATTCAACAGATATTCCTTGATACTGTCGAAGGCGGTTTGACAATCTTCTGTCCAAACGCAATCCTGGTTCTTTTTGAGTAATTTGAAAATCGGCGCACACGTGGCGATCATGAGGAATATGAATCTGGAGATGTAGTTCAAACGTCCCAGGAATCCTCTGACTTGTTTTTCAGTTTTCAGAGAAGGCATTTCTTGAATGGCCTTGACCTTGTCAGGATCAACCTCAATTCCTTTCTGGCTGACGATGAACCCTAGTAATTTCCCTAAACGGACACCGAAGGTGCACTTGTTGGGATTCAAGCGGAGTTTGTACTTTCACAAACGCTCGAATAGTTTTGACAGGTGGGTCACATGTTCCTCTTCTGTCTTAGATTTTGCAATCATATCATCGACATATACCTCGATTTCTTTGTGTATCATGTCATGAAAAAGAGTAGTCATGGCCCTTTGATAGGTTGCCCCGACGTTCTTTAAACCCAACGGCATCACCTTGTAACAAAAGGTGCCCTATGGGGTAATGAATGAAGTTTTCTCCATGTCTTTCGGCGCCATTTTGATCTGGTTATAGCCCGAGAATCCATCCATGAAGGAGAAAATTTTGAACTTTGCTGTGCTGTCTACCAGCATGTCAATGTGTGGTAAAGGAAAGTTGTCCTTTGGACTTGCCTTGTTCAGATCCCTGTAATCAACACACATTCTGACCTTTCCGTCCTTTTTCGGAATGGGTACGATGTTGGCTAACCATTGAGGATATTCAGATGTAGCGAGGAAACCCGCGTCGATCTGTTTCTGTACCTCCTCCTTGATTTTGATGGCCATGTCCGGGTGAGTCCGTCTCAACGTCTGCTTTACTGGCGGACATTCCGATCTCAATGGTAAATGATGTTCCACGATGCTGGTATCCAACCCTGGCATATCCTGATAGGACCAAGCGAATACATCGGGAAATTTTTTGAGAAGCTTTATCAAACTCTCTTTGGCAGTTTGACTGAGCAGTGCCCCAATCCTGATTTCTTTTCTCTCTTTTTCTGAACCCAAGTTTACCGTTTCCAACGGCTCTTTGAGAGGTTCAATGGACATTTCCTCTTGTCTGAGTAGTCGAGAGATCTCTTCTGGAATTTTGTTGTCATTTTCCTCTTCAGCCCCAAATACCGGGAACTCAAAGTTGGGAGAAGGCATCGGATTGTATGTTTCAACGGGGTTTAAAACAAGCAATCTGCATGACGTGATGATTCTTGTTTAGAAGAGATAGAGAAAATGCAAGTGTGTGCAGTGTTTTTAATTTACTGCTTGTTTTTATTTTTAATTGTTTTTTAGGATTACCATTTTCTGAAAAAGCAAAAAGAGAAAACAACAATTAATGCGAAAATTACAGAACGATGTTATTTTATTAATGAACAAGTCGATCCTTGAAACTACAACCCTATAAAATAAAACTCTGTCGCTTTGGGCAAAGCGAAGAGGGAAAATTTACAGAAAGTGAGCCCTATCAAAACATCCGTTTCACCTGGGCAGGGTGAAAGGTTTAAGATGGCAATTACTTTGACTGATGAACGATCTTCGGAACCTCGACGGCAATCCATTGGCGGCGAACTCCTCGGTGAATCACAAAGTCTGGCACCTTCCTTGATTTGTCTTCAGAAATAACGCTGATTTCTGGTGGAGCGGGATCATTGGAATCTGTCTCCCAGGCAGAATTGTCGTTGGAGGATTCCTCAGTTGTATTATGCAGAGTAGTTGTGCTCTCAGCTGTATCTCCCCATCCAGTAGGCTGGATGTCTTCGAGCCTGATACGAGAGCTTTCGGGAGCAGTGTACTTGACCATATAGTCGTATTTCCCACTCGGTTGTCCCAAGGTGTCCCATACTTCTCTGGAATTGGAGGAGTCATCTCTCTCGATGACGTTAACCTCAAGGAAAGCATAGTTGATGAATTCAAGTCCTGAAAATGTTGCAAATTCATCTTCATGTTGAGTAGTTTCTGAATAACCTGAGTGTTGATCCCATGACATGGTGGGGACACAGGTATTCTGTTAAAAAATGGTCAACTGATTTTCGTTGTTCGGCTGACTTTCTTGCCCCAAATCTCCTGGGCAAGGCTACCACATTGGCAGACCATCCATTGGGCCATAGTAATTGTGGTCAAAGTTGTATTTCATCAGAGTGTCTTCCTCTAATGAATTTGGCGGAGCACGACATCCTTCCGGATCACAATCTCCATATATCATTTCGACGTCTGACCTTGGTATAAATCTCGGACTCTGTGCGGGATAGCAAAATGGCGTAGGCACCTCTTCCTGAGACATATAACCGTCCTCGTTCAGATAGGACATCCATTCTTCATCTGTGTCGGAGGGATCTTCCTCATTGATAGCATGTACTGCTTGAGACACTGGGTGAAGAAAACCTCCACTGTGGAAGAAGTTTTGAAGGGGATGAAGACTTTCATCGTTGGCAGCTGTCCGAGTACAGGTTGCAGAAAAACCAAGACCCTTCTTTGTTTTATTGTCAATAGGAATGACAAGCTGTCCCCATCCGGTTGTATCGGTACTCTCGACCGCTTTGATAGCATCTTTGTATGAGGAAATCGAGGTTCCTCCTCTTGATTGATTGTCCTTGCCCACCGACAGTGCTTGGAACTGAGTTCCAATAACCTCCTCGGGTTCTATGCCATTAGATGATGACAAGTTGCTTACAAGCAAGGCTTGCTCCCCACAAACTGTGACAAGTTGATCGTTCTTGACGAACTTTAGCTTTTGGTGGAGGGTCAAAGTGACCGCTCCAGCCTGATATATCCATGGCCTTCGTAATAAACAACTGTACGTTGCCCGGATGTCCATGACCTGGAAAGTGACTTGGAAAGTGTGAGGATCGATAGTTATGGGAAGATCAACTTCGCCGATAACTGTTTTTCTGGATCCGTCGAACGCTTTGAAGACGACCTCGCTGATTCTCATCAGAGGGCCTTTGACCGATAATTGCATCAAAGTGGACTTTGGCATAACATTCAGGGCTGACCCTGTGTCTACCAGTACGCTGGCTAAAGCATCGTCCTGGCAGTTAACTGTAATGTTGAGCGCCGTGTTATGACGACGACCCTCTTCGGGTAACTCCTCATCACTAAATCCCAAATTATTGCAGGAAGTGATGCTAGAGACAATGCTATCGAACTGTCTGATTGTTACATCCTGTTCCACAAAGGCTTGCTCCAAGACTTTCTGTAGAGCCTCCCTGTGAGCTTCTGAACTGAGTAACAGTGATAATACAGAGATCTTTGAAGGAGTCTGTAACAGTTGATCGACAATGTTGTATTCGCTCCTTTGGATAAGCTTCAGCATCTCATCATTATTTTTCGAAAGGTCGGGATTACTGGATTGACCGACTGGTGGATCAGGAATTTCCGTCTGAAGTTCCTTTTCCTTGTTAGGTTCTCCAACTCCTCGGTTGAAGATTCTACCGCTCCGTGTTACACGACTGATGTCTGCAATATTCACGACGGAGGGTAATGGAATTTCCTTTCCATTTTCAATTGTTGTTGCACCGTATTTGTAAGGGATAGCCTTAGCTGACTCATACGGTAACGGTCCTGGTAGATAGATAACTACAGGAGCCTTCTGATTTTTCTGACCATCGTAAGTAATCTCGATCCGTTCCCAGTTGGGAACTTTAGATTTGTCAAGTAGAGGGATAATGGCAAAAACATCCCTGGTCCTATGATGACCAGCGATCGTGACAACATCCTCAACTTGATCGGCAAGGTAGTTCGGCGTCCAGTTGATCGGTCCAGAACCTGGATATGGACGAATCTCTCCACGATCCACCTGACCCTGAAGAGCTGCTCTCACAAGGTAACACCCTTGGTTACTTTCCGAACAGACTCCACAATGTTCATAATTGTTTGGTGGCAACTGGCCACGCCCACTTTGAATACAATGTAACCTCACTAGGTTAGCTTCCACAGATTGGACATCCTGATTCTGACGCCGAGTGGGGTTTCTGTTATTGATACTAATCTGCCGAGTATCTTCATCCATATAGATTGGCATCCATCAGTGATTTAACAAGTGCTGAAGTGCCTCCTGGACAAGGGTACAACCTCGATCATTTTCTCAACCCGCTTTACAGCTTTGATAGTCATGTGATATTAAGAATCTGAGTCGGACCTGCTCAGCATGTAACTCTACCAGGTTAGTATTCATCACGCGAATATCAAAGATCTGAACGATGTTGATCTGATAAGGGTTCCTATCATGGTAGTCTTGGATCCATCCAAGATCCATCTGACGCTGGAGGGCCTCCTATATGAAAGAGCATCCCTGTTTGTTTACCGAGCAAATCAGACAGGAATTGTAATCGTGTCGCGGCAGATTATGATCTTGGCTTTACCTTGAGTGCATCACCACCAAGTTGGCATTCATCGCACGGATATCGTGGTTCTGAATGACTTTAGAATTCGTGTAAACCATGTTAACTCCACGAACTCGGTGCTCTTGGATCCATCCGAGATCCATCTGTTCTTGCAGAGCTGCTTGCACCACAGAACATCCCTGATTGTTTTTAGAGCAGATATCACACTGGTGATAATTATGAGGTGGCACATGGCCGTACCCACTCTGTCTACAATGCATCTTGACCAAATTGGTCCTCAATAAGAGTACATCGTGAATTTGATAGACATCGTTAGTCTCTCCTTCTATCAAATTGACTGCAGCCTTCTTGTGTTGAGGCAGCAGATTCGTGAGAACATTAGGATTCGTATCCTTGAAGGATAAGACCCCGCTCCTAACAAGTTTTTGCACGTCGGACTTGAAATTGAGACAAATCTCTATGTTATGCCCTAGACATCCTTAATGATAAGGGCAAGTTTGATCCACCTTAAACCAAAAAGGCGGATTTTCTAGTACTGTAAGAGGAGATTTAGTCTGAATGTGCCCCTCAGCCAGTAGTAATGGAAACAGCTCTGCGTGCGACACGGGTATAGGATCAAATCCTGGTGGCCGTATTGTACGGTTGTTGTTGTATGGAGGACGAGCCTGCTGAAGAGGCTGTTGTGTCCTTTGTTGATCAGGTTGGCTCTGCGCAACCTGAGGTTGATACGTAGGAATAGACGCAGGGTTGATAACAGGAGTCACAGCTGCTACCGGTTGATAACGTTGCCTTTACTTTCCGAGAGAGATATTCCCAATATCCTACTCTTTTTTCTTAGGGAGAGCACTACCGTATTTTTTAGTACCGCTCGTCGATCCAGCGTCTTTTACCAAATGTCCTTCTCGGACAACTTCCTCAAGACGTACACCCATGCCAACCATTTCGGTGAAATCACTGGGTGCACTGGCAACCATTCGGTCATAGTAAAATGAGCTTAAGGTCTTTAAGAAGATCTTTGTCATCTCTTTTTCCTCTAGAGGTGGGAAAATTTGAGCGGTAATCTCACGCCACCTTTGAGCATACTCCTTAAAGGTTTCCTTGTCCTTTTACGACATCGATCTGAGTTGATCTCTGTCGGGTGCCATGTCCAAATTGTATTTGTATTGTTGGACGAAGGCAGTGCCAAGATCTCTGAATGTGCTGATTGTGGCACGGTTTAAACCCATGTACCATTTGAATGCGGCACCGGTTAAACTATCCGAAAAGTAGTGAATCAGTAGGTCCTGATTTTTCGTCTGAGCTGACATCCGCCGAGCGTACATCACCAGATGGCTTTGAGGGCAAGAGTTACCCTTGTACTTTTCAAAGTCGGGCACTTACAATTTGTGCGGAACTTTTACATTTGGGACCAAGCAGAGATCTGCGGCGTCCTTTCCAAATAGATCATGACCGCGAATGGCTTACAGTTCCTTCTGCATTTCCAAGAACTGCTCCTGGAATTCCTCCATTCTGTCAAACATAGTTTCCTTCTTACCAGAAGGTGTCTGTGGAATCTGTCCTTCCGGGACAGTGTGCACCACATGGGGTGGTACCGTGACTACGGTAGTGAGTCTTGGCGTTTCCCGAAGTTTGTAACCTTCAGGAGTCTTCAGTATGCCCCTGGCATCTTCGCTTTCCCGAAGTTTGTAACCTTCAGGCCCAGCGGCTTCTGTTGTGATTCCCTGATCTTCAGTGATCGGCGGAACATATCCTTCCGGGATATAGTTAAGAGGCATGCCCCAGGGACGATCTTTCGGTATTGGATACCTAGGATCATACTTCTCCACTATGGGCGTTGAGGTGATCTCTGAGATCACAGTTCTTTGTAGCTGAGCTTCTGCCATGGCTTACATGTCGTTACGAAGCTTTCTCATATCCTCTCTCAGAGCGTCGATCTCTTCTTTCAACTCTCTGTTTTCTTCCTCAAGATCATCTATCTTTTTCTGACGATTGGCCCGAGTATTATACGAATGAGACAGTTTGACTCTAGAACCGAGACACAAACGTGAGATTCGTAGGTAAGAAGAATATGCGATGTGAGAATGATGAATGCAATGATTATATTAATTGTTTAAGGTTCAATCAAAATAAACTTCGACAATTAGATTGCAAATATCAAACGGTGGGGAAACCCCTTTTTATTGAATTCAAAGGATTACAGAAATGGAAATACAGTAGATTACATGGTGCAGAAACAGAAACCTATGCTAATGGGTCCCGAGTCCTCTCTGAAGAGAAATCGGGTGCTGATTCTGATATGTTCCTTTTCTTTGACCGGGGCTCTTGAGCCGTTGTCGGGTTGTCATTCCTTTGCCAAGTGAAAGGAGCGAGCAAATACCTTTGGTCATCTTGATTCTCTACAGCATGTTGCTCCAAAATTTCAATCAGAGGATCCTTCTCTTTTAGTAGTTGTTGTATTTTGATGCACTCTACGTCGAGGGTGCGGTACTTGTTCTTCCAAGATCTTCTCTCCTTTTGAACTTTGTTAAGAGTAACCTGAAGCTTTTCAGTTTCCGTCATGAAGTACATGACAGATTCCCTCGGCGGAAGAATTTCGTGACGAGGATAAGGCATCTTTAGCTTGAGAGCTCTAGTTTTCACCCAGTGGAGATAAGGCTCCACCGAGACACAATCCGGTTTTCCTAGAGACTCCCGTCCTTTCTTATGAACATGTTTCCAAGCGTTCACTATTTCCGTCTTTAGTGCTCTGTCACTTTCTCCTTCCTTGAAGAAAATACCTTCCAGATGAACACCCCGTGGGATGTGTCTCATCGGGTATCCAAATTGACGACGAACGAGAACTGGATGGTAATTGATTCATCCCTTAGTTCCTATAAGGGATACGTTGGGGAAGTTTCCATAACGGTCAATGATCCTGATTCCATCATAGATCCTATTACACCAATCTATATCAGAGTTGGCAAGGGACATGATCTTCTGCGACCAACGCAAGGCACTCTTGCAATCCCAAAAAGAAGCAGACTTGGGCAAGTGAGAGATAAACCATTTGTAAATCAGAGGTACACAGCATGTGATCTCCCCTCCGCTGCACAAATTTCCCAAGTGTACATAATGATACGCATCTGCGAGCAAAGTCGGTACAGGGTTTCCAATGAGAAAAACCTTAATGGAGTTGATATCGATGAAATTATTAATGCTGGGAAACAAAAATAACCCGTAGGCGAGCAAGACAAAGACGCTTTCAAAAGCAGTCACGTTTCCTATACTGGCAAAATACAGGGCTTTCTTTGTCAAGAACTGGGCAGGTAAAACCTTGGATGCCACCCTTGGTAGTTAGGTGAGTCCTGACCTCAGACTCGTCCAAATAAATTGCTCTTCCAATGGTCTGATTCTTTGGAATTTCTTCCAGTCCAGAAAATGGGGCTCGATCAGTAATGTGTAGATCAATCAGATGAGAATACTCCTCCAACGTTGGTGCGAGCTGGTAATCCAGGAATGTGAAACAGTGATAAACTGCATCATAAAACTGAATGAGCGCATCCATGATTCCCTCAATCACATGGACTCTTAACAGTGGTAGCAGACCTCCGTGTTTGGCTCTGAAAGCCTCAGGGTTAGTGATCATCCTCGCTAACCTTCTCAAATCCTCTAGCTTTGAAACCTTGAAGGTGTAACTATGAGTTCTCCTTCTACCGAAATCCATTAGTGCAATCTTTTTCTCTCATATTTGCAATCATAATCTCAGTTTAATTTGAAAAACAGAGAGACTAGAAGAGAAAAATCTTTTGAATGTTTTTAATGTTTTTTTTAATGAATGCATGAATGCAGCACACAAAAACATAGAAAAAACATGGGGGTCAAAGGGTCGTTGTCATGAAGTCAAGGCTCTACCCATCCCCAAAGGTTTATACTAGGGTGATTTTTGTACCTGTACTCATTATCATCAGCTCCTCCCAGGAAAGCAAAACAACAAGCGGATCGCCAGCGAGTTGTAGAGCAATCTTAGAGTAAGTGTCATTCACCGAGAATAGATCACCAGCCTCAAATGAGGATAGTATCGCGTAACAACTATTCCCGATAGTTTCCGCACTACAAAAGGGTTTGGCTCCTCAGCTTCTCAGACATCACAATCGGCCCATTGTCTAGGTGAGAGAATGGGTTGCATTGGTCAGCCTCCACTGAGGTTGATGGTCGACCTCGTTGCCATCACTTATCTTAAGTGTATACTCAATCTTTCCACATGCGGCATCACACGCATTCCCATTAGCAGAAAAATAAACACGTATAGCAATTAGGAAAAGCAGTATATATATTTGTCCTAATCATCCTAGACTTTTAAAAGCTAAGAATCTTAAGTTCCTGACAGAAAATGGTTTCCCGGCGGAGTCACCAATCTGTGGTTTCATTTCAAATTAACGGCGTTTTGACCTTAGATCCTAGTGATGTCAAGGTTTCCACAAAAAGGAACAAGATCCCTCAAGAGACCTGCGTTTTCCCCAGCAGAGTCGCCATTTTTCTGTAGCGAGTGATTTTTGGATGTGGTTGCGAAGTACGATCGCTCTGGTACTACAGTTCGATTCATTTTTTATCCTATTAAAGCTGATGAAGGAAGGGAAATAGATGTCTCCAATTAACCCTGCTTGCATACTGAGATTAAACAGTCAAAACTGTTGGTTTACAGATGCTACAAAGATTCGGGGTTTCTCCTAGGTTATTTTGTTGACGAGGGGTGCTTTAGGCTATCGGTTGAAATGTTAGGACGGATATATATGAAAGTATGGGATTTTGGGTTTTTGTTTAGTGTGCTCACTAAGATTTTTCTTTCAATCTTATGCCTACGTATTCCCGTTTACCGAAACAGGGAAATCAGAGCGCTCGTAGTTCCTCCTATTCTATGGGAGCTCCTATTCTATGGGAGGAAATGGGTGTTTTGGTGTCTTGTTCAAAGCCCAAGACGTGAAGCGAAAGGTGGTTTGTATCTTGTTCAAAGCCCAAGATGTGAAGCTAAAAGGTTTATTTGTATCTTTTTTAACGCCCAAGATGTGAAGCTAAAAGTGTTGACCTTAGAGAGAATTTGTCATCTCTAAAGAGGGGTTTGTCTGTTACGACTGTTTATAAAGGAGAATTACTTCAACCGGGATTTGTGAATCCGGCAATGCCATAATTTCCTTTATAGGGGATTTCAACCTGAAGGAGAAGACTTTAACTCAGTGTAGAGCAATGCCATCTTTCCTTAGGAATTTCTCATGCTAAAAGAGGGACAGTGGCATGGATGTAGGTGACCCAGAGGCTTGCCGCTTACTGCAATTAGATGAAGGGGAAGGAGTTGTTGATGTCTGTGTACTGTGAATAAGGCACAACTTTGATGCTAAAAGGTTAATTGGATCAACCAGTTGTTTTCTTATACAAAGCCTAAGAGGAGGCTGATATGTGTCTCGTACAAAGCCCGAGAGAGAGGCTAAAAGGTCTTGACTCGACGATGGAGTCTTTTGGTATCTCGTATAAAGCCTGAGATGGAGGCTATTTGACTCAACAAGAGAGTTTTTGTATCTCGTATGAAGCCCGAGATGGAGGCGAAAGGGGTAATTGACTCAACGAGGGAGTCTCTTATGTGTCTCGTACAAAGCCCGAGAGAGAGGCTAAATGTTGTTTGACTTCACTGGGGAGGGTCATTGTATAAAGCCCAAGAGAGAGGCTATTGTAACTGGAGAAGGATCATTATACAAAGCCTAAGAGGAAGCTACGGCGACTGTTCAGTGGAGTGACAGGTCCAATATACTGATTTTGAAAGAGAAAATCGGTTCTTATATGAGCAATGTTGTACTCAAGGATTTAATTCGAGGATCCGAGTTATTCCTGTTCTTTAAGGAAGTGGGAAATTCGAAGGGTATTGAGACTGTCCAAGTCTACGGGTTTCATCTCCTAGCTTTGAGAGGAACTTGAGAATGTCTTTGAGACTCAAGGAAATTAGACTGTCCAAGTCTAGAGTGTCATCTTTTGAACTGTGCTTTGAGAAACAGTAGTCGACTCTATGAAAGGACTGTTCTATGCAGATGACTAAGTTCTTTTCCTATACCTCTAGGAGGTCATCGGGACAGTTTGTATGAAGCCCAAGAGGAGGCCAATGCTTTTAAGAAGCCGACGGGTCCTTGTACGATGCCCAAGAGGAGGCTATCATTCCCGGAGGAAGAGATCATTATACGAAGCCTAAGAGGAGGCTGTGAATACTTCTAAGAAGCCAGCGGGTCCTTGTACTAAGCCCAAGAGGAGGCTATGGTTGCTTTTAGGAAGCCTGTGGGTCCTTGTACGATGCCCAAGAGGAGGCAGATGCTTTTTAGAAGCCCGTGGGTCCGCAAACCCCGAGAATTTCAAGGCAAGCTATTCACAAGGAATAGATCAAGTCAGGAAAGTTCGAGAATTTGGAAGAAACTCAAAGATTCCATTCACGGAGAATACATTCATCTCTGGGACTAGAGTTTCTTGACAATTCCTAATGAGGACAGCCGAAGAGAAGACTGTATCTGGTGATCCTATTGGGGATCTAGTTGTCTATTTCTACGAATAAACGAAACGGCGTCACCTAGTTCTAGACGTAGTTGCCGGGGAAACTCTAAATACCTATACTATTATTACACAGTTGATATGAGTTTATGAAAGAAGACTTACAGTGAAACAGCCCCACAATACAATTATATGTATATGAAAGCGGTAAATGAAAGCATTAACCACTTACTCGGTTGTAGAGCTTCCATGTTGTTTGGTTAGTTGTTCAACAAAGAAAGATTGAAAACAACAGTATATTCAAAATCAAAGGAGAAAGTGCTTTGAAAAAGAAAGATTTGGGGCTTACAGCTCAAGGAGAGGCCCAAGGTTTTATCAGTGAGCGCACTGTTTGAGTTTGTACAGAGGGACTTATACAAGTGACTGTGGCCCAAAAAGGTTTTCTATACAAAGGGATGGGTCTTACACTTTCTCAAGAGGCCCAAAAAGGTTTAAAGAAAAAGAGACGGGTCTTATAACACGAGGGTAGGCCCGGATGATTTTTCCGTTCAAAATGGCGATCGCGCCGAGGTTTTCTTTTAACGCAGAGGGACTTATACAATAAGTGAGGCCCAAAATGTTTTGGTTAAAAGGGGATTGGGTCTTACACTCTAATAGAGGCCCAAAAAGTTTTAAATAAAAAGAGTGGGGCTTATAACACGAGGGTAGGCCCAAAAGGTTATTTTTCAAAAGGCGACGATCACGCCGTTTGTTTTTTACGGCATCGGGACTTACACGATACACTGAGGCCCAAAAATGGTTTGGTCACAAAAGTATTGGGTCTTACACTCTATTAGAGGCCCAAAAAGTTTAAAGAAAAAGAGTGGGGCTTATAACACGAGGGTAGGCCCAGTTTGACTTTTCGTTTAAAAATGGCGATCGCGTCGAGGTTTTCTTTTAACGCAGAGGGACTTATAGAATAAGTGAGGCCCAAAATGTTTTGGTTAAAAGGGGATTGGGTCTTACACTCTAATAGAGGCCCATGAGTGTTTGACAATGATTTGTTTGAGTGAAAATCAAAGAAACCCTAATTTTATTCTTTAAAAGTAAATATTTAAAGAAAAACAATGAAAAATACCAAATAGGTTTGAATAAACCACTTGTGATTTTTGTTTAAGGTTTGAAAAATGAGGCATAAATCACAAGAGATATTAAAACTCATTTGGTCTTGATTTTTCAAGATGAATATTTATTTTAAAATGTTTAAAAACAAATAAAAATGAATTTATTCACAAAAATACTAATTATATTAAATAAATAATATAAATTCAATTTTTTTGAGGAATAAAATATTTCAACATTTTTGTGATTTTTTGCAAAAAGAACCAATCTAAAATAATTAAAATTGAAAGAGTTATTAATTTTCCAATTAATTAATAAACCATGAAAATATTGGAAAAAATGGCAAAATGTGAAAAAACACAAAATGGCATGGGTGGGGTTTGAACCCAAGACCTCAAGGTTACAAGGCGCGCGCCTTACCACTGGGGTGGTGATACATCCATTGTTTGAAACAAAATAACAAATATATAAGGCATGACTAGGTTTTAGGCCTGGCCCAAGGCAAGTTTTGGCAAGTTTTGGCTCAGAAACGTGAAGGTCATAACTTTCTCAATTCTTAATGGTTTGAGACAAAATTTATATGCATCTGGACCAGAATTTCATAAGGAATCCAATGGTGGTGGTAGTTTTTTCAGATCACACTCCCTCCTCAAAACCCGATAGTGGTTTTGAAAATGACCAATAAATGCATTTTCTATGCTACAACTTGGTACAAGCATGGATTACATGGTGAATTAGCTCAAACACAACATATACAACATGTATGAGATGTTTATGATCAGTGGACTTCAAAGCATTGCATGTTTCAAAGATTCCAAGTTGTGAGGCTTACCTCTTTTTTGAGATTTTGGAGCTTTTGTGCAATCTGTCAACCCTCTTGTTCCAGAAATAATTTGATGCTTTAGACACACTCAAATGATCCCTTAGAAGTTTTTAGGATGATTGGAATTGACTGGTACCTACAAAAACACAAACAGTCCCTTTCTTGCAAAAGGGGTTAAAAGTGACCAAAATAGCAACTCTCTCAAATGGTGTTCCAGATGAGGGGAACCATTTGGGACAGTTCAAGGATGATATTTGGAGTGTGTTTGAGGTTTTATCTGGTTTGGAAAGTGACTAAATCAAGACATGGCTTGAAAAATGCAAACAAAGCCTATTTTGAGGTTTTGAGAGGTGACTTTGTGATTTTGTGATTACAGGTCACTTTTGATAGTTTGCACAGCTTACATATGATATATATGAGGTGTGTGTGTGATTGATTGTGATGAAAAAGCTCTCAAGCTCAAAAACTCAAAGTTGCCTTGCTAAAGAAGGCATTTTTGCTAAGAGAAAGAGGTTTTGAGGAAAGCATCTGTTTGATGGCTTTGGTGTACTCAAACTGATCATAATTGAGCTCTATTTATAGTAGATCAAGTTTGTTTTGGGATCCACAGTGAATGGCAACTGCAGCAGGTGTTTGTTCAATGTTGGCCAATGGAAATCCAAGTCTCCTCTAGCCATTGACTAGAGGTTAGGGCACAGGGTTGTGGTTCCCTTGGTCTTGGATAAGTCTTGACTGAATTCAGTTGCAAATGGCTCAGTCCATGCCACCTTGATGCTTCCATTGAATGCTCCAATCCAAAATTGAAGTCTTGTCCCTATTTTGGCCATTCTAGGTTCAACATGTTATTTCTTGTTCCAAAGACTTTAGAGGCTTGGCTCAGTGGTTGTCCCCTTTAGATTCAATCCTCAGAGGTGTCCAAGTGGATAGGAGCATTTGGATTTGGCTGATTTTGGCAAATCGAGCAAAAATGCAAATTCTGCCTTGCCTTGGCAGACTCCAGCAAGGCAACTTTCCAATGTCATATCTCATGACTCAAATTGAATTTGGTAATGTTCTTGGTGGAAAGCCCTTACATGATACAACAACTGTTTGAACATATTTGTTTTTGATCTCTTTTGAATCCAAGTGAAAAATCCCCCTACATTTGGCAAAAAGTAGGGTAAAATCTGACTTAGTGAAATTTTCACTAAGTGTTGGAACAAAGTGACTTTTCTTGATTTTGATCACTCCATAACTCAAAATCCATGAGGAGTTGGAATTAGGTCTAGTTGAAGTTGTTGTAGAGGGTAATGAGATCTACAAATCAAGCTTTGGATGGGAGAAAATGACTTTGTGGTTTAGGAGTTATGACCCTCCAAAGTTAGTACCCTAACCACTTTATTTTTAACTTAGAAAATTTTCTAAGTTTTTTATGGTTACCCCTTTTACAAGTTACCCAACTTTTCTTGATTTTTCTTGATGAATGATGATTCAAATCATACATTAACATCATTTTAGGGTTAAAAATCCATTTTGGTGAAAAATCTCAAAAAGTCAAAGTTGACTTTTGTGCACAGTTGACTTTTTATCAGATGAATTCCAAACTGTGCAATTCTTCAGGAAATCATGTCCTTGACCTAAATCAAACTTGATGGACATGTTCCATGGGTGTCATAGGGTATATTGATGCATGTCATAGGGCTTGGGAGCATGTCCTGGTCAAAAGTCAAAGTTACAGTTGACTTTTTCCTTAAAACCCTAACTGTGGTACAGATGAAATTGAGACTTGTTGCTCAAGCTTCTTGGATTAATCCATTGTTGCAAATGGATCAATATAGTTCATTAGAGACCCTCAAACCCTCTCTTGAGGTCTTGGCTCATGATTTGCCCTAAAAGTCAACTTAGGGGTGAATTAGGTCAAGAAACCCTAATTCTTGATTTTTGATGAATGCATCCCCTGAGGCAAAATTGACTTGATGATTGGGTCCATGAGGTCCCATGAAGTATATTAGGTTATGTTTTGGATCATTGGCTTGTGCCCAGATGAAAATTTTCCATCTGGAGGCCCTGGTCGACCAAAACCCTAATTTGGTGACACTGTCGATCTTGAGACTTGATCCACCTAGAAGGGAGCAACCTTGTGCTTAATCCTTGAAGTGGGAGTCCTCTTGATCCATTGTGGATGTTTGAGAGGTTAGACAAGTTGAAGATCATGTCATTCCTTGATTGATCCTTTGTCTAAGAACTCTGAGAGGGCTTGAAACCCTAATTCTTGATTGTAGTGGATGCTCACCCATCTTTGGGGAAACTGATGAAGTATGATGACCCATCCATATTGTGATGATGATTTGCACAATGATGGGAAATCCTAGTGGTCAAAATTTGGGGTATGACACCATGGTCATTAACATCATCATGTAATCATCAATGTCCTATATAACATCTCATAATCATCAATGTACTCGTGGTAATTCATATCTTCGATTAATCATCAAACATCATATATGCACAACTCATAATCATCAATATACTCATGGTATTTCATATCATCAATAAATCATCAAACATCATATATACACAACTCATAATCATCCATACACATCATGGTAATTCATATCATCAATTAATCATCAAACATCATATATAACATCTCATAATCATCAATACACCTCATGGTAAACCATCAGAACAATCACAACTCAAAACATCAAGACATCACAAGAATCACAAGACAAATTCGCAAACAACAGACGTTCGCTACGAAGTTCGCTGTGCGAACTCATTCGCTAGGATGTTCGCTTTGCGAGCTTCTAGCGAATCCCAAAACCAGAAAAAACCCCCATTCTTCCTCTCCCTCGCTTCAGCCCGCTTCTTCTCGCCTTGCAAAGTCACTCGCTGGGAAGCTTGTCGTGCAAGTTTGGGGTGAGTGTTCGCTTTGCGAAGGATTTGTTCGTTTTGCGAACGTGCAATTTCCTGCAATCGCAGCTACGCATCAATAGCACTTCAGACCACCAAGTCCTTACGGGTTCATCCTCAAATCACCCCAAAACATCCCCCATACCTTCCTAAGGCATCATGGAAATCAAAGGCATAAAACCTACGACTATTAGGTCGAATAATTTTACTATCCTAACTCAAAATCACCTAAACCTTCACAAATTCTCAAGATTCTCATAAAACTCATAAATCCTTTCCCCATACAAGATCCCACATATCATCAAAGAAGGTTTACCCCAAAGGCTTACTTTTATCCGATCAATTCAACCCTTAATAATCCATCATCGATCCTCAGAAATACCCCTATATTATCAATAACTCATAAACCCTCAAACACACATAAACCAAAAAATTAACTTTAAATACACCGAATCTTTATATTGAAAATAATGAAAGGTAATACTCTTCATACCTTAGACTGTCGATTCAGAGCTTTCTCTAATGAGTCTTTGGAAACCTTCTCGAATCCCCACCTTTCCCTTTTTCCTCAGAGCTCTCGCCTTCTTTTCTTCTTTTCACGGTCTAACAAAATGAATCCTATTCTCAAATTCTTCTTTTTGTTAAACCTAACTCTTGGGCTTCTAAAATGGGCTTTCCCCATATTACCCTCACTAATCCTCCTCAAAAGTCCATATTACCCTTAATTCCTCTAATATTATTTAAATTAATAATAATACTAATATATTCATATTATATACTATTATTTAATTAAATAAACAAAACTCCACAAAATGCCAACGTCAACACAAACCACCAAAATTCATAGAAAATTCACGAATATTATATTTAAATAAATTAAATAAATATTCTAACAAATTTGGGGTGTTACATAAACAACCAGGGAATGACATAGACGTATACTTGGCACCTTTAATCGAAGATTTAATATTTTTTGGGAGAACGGTGTGGATGTTTATGATGGATATAAGAAAGAAAGTTTCAATTTGAGGGCGATGTTGTTTGGCACAATTAATGATTTTCCAGCATATGGAAATCTATCAGTGTATAGCATTAAAGGTCAATATGCGTGTCCTATTTGTGAAGAAAAAAAATATTGGACGCGATTGGAATTTTGTCAGAAGAATGTCTTTCTCAGTCATCGTAGATTCTTAAATTCTAATCATCACTACCGTGGGTGGAGAAAGGCATTCAATGGAAATCCAGAACATGGTAGAACTCCACCTACATTGACAAGTGACCAAATTTTTGAAAAGGTGAAAGACGTGAGTATTCAGTTTGGCAAGCCTTTTGCACATACGCTTGTCAAACGTGGGTGGAAGAAGAGGTCAATTTTTTTTTAATTTCCATATTGGAAGTCGTTGTATGTAAGACATTTTCTTGATGTTATGCATATTGAAAAAACTGTATTTGAAAGTGTTATTGGTACGTTACTCAATATACAAGGAAAGACTAAGGATGACCTTAAAGCAAGAAAGGACTTGATAACGATGGGAATAAGAAATGAATTAGGACCATTGAAGAAAGGAAAACGAACATATATACCACCTGCTGCTTATACTCTATCTAGAAAGGAGAAAAACTATTGTGTAAGTTTCTAAGTGAAGTTAAAGTTCCAGAAGAATACTCTTCAGATATTAGAAGACTTGTGTCTATGAAAGATCTCAAGTTAAAGAGTTTAAAGACTCATGATTGTTATGTTATAACGGAACATTTTCCACCAACAGGTATACATTCTATTTTGCCTGAAAAAGTAAGAAGCGCCATAACTAAATTGTGTTTTTTCTTCAAGTCAATTTGTAGTAAGGTGATCGAACCTGCGATCTTACCAACATTGCAAAAAGAAATAGTTATTACTTTGTGTGAGATTGAAATATATTTTCCTCCCTCATTTTTTGACATAATGGTACATCTAGTTGTTTATCTTGTGAAAGAGACACAATTGTGTGGACCAGCTTATATAAGATGGATGTACCCTGTTGAACATTATATGAAAATATTAAAAGGGTATGTCAAAAACTGAAGTCGACCAGAGGGTTGTATTGTTGAAAGATACATTATTGAAGAAGCGATTGAGTTTTGTACTGAATATTTGTTCAATGTTCAATCTATTGGACTCCCCAAATCTCATATTTTCGAAAAAAAAGAAGGAAAAAAGTTAATTGGAAATAAAATTGTGACAATATCAAGGGATGAACGGGAGCAATTGCATTTGTATGTTCTGCGCAATGACAATGAAGTTGAGCCGTATGTTGAAATGCACAAGGATGAACTCCGAGGTTTTAATCCGAATAGAAATGAAAATTGGATAGTACGAGAGAACAATCGAAGTTTTATACCATGGTTTAAGAATCATATTTATTCAAATTTTTATTCAGATCCCGCTTCAATAACAGAAAGGTTGAGATGTTTAGCATATGGTCTAAGTTTGCATGTGTTTTCTTATAGCGCATACGCAATTAATGGATACACATTTTATACCAAAGAACAAGATGATAAAAGTACTATGCAAAATAGTGGTGTCACTGCGGTAGCTGAACCAATGCACATTTCAAGTGTGAAGGACTTAAACCCCAAATATGAAAATCTGTCATATTTTGAGGTTACTGAGCACATTTGGGTATTTTACTATGAGAAGTTTCAGATTCCTATTGTTGGTTGCAAGTAGGTTGAAAATAATAGTGGCATACGAATGGATAAGTCAGGATTATTTTGAGTGGATCTTAATAGGGTGGAGTACAAAGATGAGCCTTTTATTCTAGCCTCTCAAGCTAAACAAGTGTTATATGTCACTGATCCAACAAGTATGAAATGGTCTATAATGCTTTTATCTAACAAAGTAATTGATGATAACATTGTAGATCAAGGTGATATTGATGTTGAGAATGAGTCATATATTAGAGGGAATGAATTGTATTTAGAAATGATCAAGATGAGAATATTAGAGCGAATGAATCATATATTAGAAGTGATCATAATGAGGGAATTTGGATCAATCTATCCGTCCGCATTATTAAGAGACAAGTAAATTATATTCCAACCAAGAAAAGAAAGAGATGTTAGTGAAAAAGGTACTTGTAAAAATATATTTTGTCATTCAATAAAATTACATATTTGTCATTTAATATATTCTACGGATTATGGATTTTTATATTGTGTTTATGTTTTTCTTTATTACAAGTCAAATGACTACTTACGAGGAAAACTCACATGATACTTCTAAGAATGATGGAAATGAATCAGTTCAAGACGTGGAAAGAGAAATTACACGAGGAATAACTATTATGGAGGGAATCATTCGTGCAAGAGATAAAGGAATAAAATATGACGTACATAGGAATGCAACAGACCAACTAGTTGAGCCTAACGGTTCAATGTTGACAAGTTACATTGGTGCAATTGTTCGTTCGTAAATTCCAGTCACTTGTGATAATTGTAGAGCTCCATTGTTGAAACCCGCTAAAGAAAAAATATGGAGTGAGATACAGGTACCATATGTGATGTTATTTGTTTTTTTTTTTACGATTATATCTTTAAATTACTTATACTAACACGCTCTATGTATGTTTTTTCGTAGACGTTTTTTAACATCGGTGATGAACGAAAAAAATATTGTCTTCAATTGGCCGAAAGAAGACCCAGAGGGTTTCGAGCTTTTTTAACAAACAAGTTTCTTAAGGATGCCCAAGGAAATTTTATTGAAGCAGAACGTCCAAAGAAGTATGAAGACTTGATTTCACCTGAAGAATGGGAAACTTTAGTAGCCAAACGAAGAACCCCAGATTTCCATGTAATGTTAATTTATCATGAACATTGTATTATATATATACTTTTTCCACAGGTGTTCGGATATGACCTAAACTTGTTTATCCAGAAAGTGAGTGACATAAATCACCAACGAGCATCAAAACCTACGTATCCATACAAAAAAGGGCGCTTGGGATATGCACGCTTATAGCAAAAAATAGTAAGTATATATAAATGCTATGATATACTTGTTCCCTATGTGTTATAATTAGTATTATTATTTGTCTTAATGTGTAGTTAAAAGAGGAGAAAAGTGAATAAACATCTTTTCCGAAACATGTCTTGTGGAAGGCTGATCGTGTGGGTAAGGATGGAGTTGTTAACGAAGATGTTCAACAAGTTTTTGAGCAATGTGTAAGTATAACATTATTTCTTTAATTAAATCAAAAGTTTATTAACATATAATATTTATGCTTTTTAATCCCCACTAATCTTTAATTTTTCGATATGCATATGAATTTCAGGAGAATCTATCTTAGTCTTTATCTCTAGCTGAAGACCATGATTGCAGAAGCATACTAAGTCAAGTATTAAATATTCCTGAGTATTCTGGTCGTGTGAGGGGTAGGGGATTTGGAGTCACTCCAACATCCTTGTATAAGCATCTAAAGAGTAAAAGTCCTAGCAATAAACAAGTGATGGAATTGTTGGAAGAATTAAGATCTCAAGTTCGTGAATTGAAAAAGGATAAAGAAATGTCAGAAAGGCGAGGTCCAGAGTTTAAAGATACTAGCGACAAAGATAGTATCAATTGTAATTTTGAACAGAAACTTCCCGAGGTAATTATATATATTATTATGAAATTAAATTAGCACAATTTTTTTAATTGACATATATACACATTAACAATTTCATATTTATTATTGGTTTAGGGAATTTCACCATGTCAGCTCTATTTATCATTTCCGACTTATTGCATGGTTGGCAAGGGAAAAGTGCATAACACTTTGGGAGATGTACTTCACCATAAACCGCTCCCAGCTGGATTTTTGAAAGTATCGATTGATATTGCTTTAGATGGGGATGCACTATTACCTATGCCTGACGATGTTTCAGATGTAACATTGGTGGGAGACGCAATAGAATCGTATGTTGCATGGCCGCCAAACCTCATTTTCATAGATGATGAGGTATGTTGAAAGCCATTATAAACCTTTGAGTATTCAATTGTTTTACGAGCCATGTAAGTTATTCTTACATTGACGTACATTTTATTTACATGGTAATGTGAGACTCCTACAAAATCCAAATTAAAAGATAAGGGGATTATGCGGCTCAACGAGTCAGTTGCATAAAAAAAAAGAGGTACATTGATATATATATATAAGCATAGAAAATATTAATTCTATGATATTTAGCTTCATGATCTTATACATTACCTAACTAATTATATGATATTTAGATTCATGCTCAAGAGTTGCAACAGGTCAGCAGGAATAAGAAGCCTGAATTTAGCAACATGTCAAAAAATAAAATAAAACAGGATCTTGCAAAGATCGAGCCTAAAAAAAATCTATTTCTCGATTTAGGTTGTGTCTTGAAACATTTGTAGGAACAACAGATGTGATGGAAGGTGGTATTCGTGAAATACCTATGGAGGAAGGTATTTTTGGTTTTTCTTATAACGAAATAATTGCTAAAGAGGATATGGATCAGATTTTTCATCATGATCAATTAGGCATCGGTGTTATATATACATACATTAGGTACTTTGATCAACTTTATTTAATTAAATGAAAAAATTATTTACTCATTTTAATGAATAGTCTAATGTTAATTATGTTTTTATTTAAGGTTCTTGTATGACAAATTGATGCGCCCGCGTCAATTGACAGAAAGATTCTCTCTCTTATCTCCCACCTGTATCTACGCATAGCTAATCGATCAAAATCCAAATCCAATCAAAGAGTACTTAGTCGGTACATTTATGACCAACAAAGATACAGAAAAGTTGTTTCTTTTACCATATAATCTGGGTTATATTTTCATTCTAACTTCATTTATTATAATTTTTTGTTTTTTGACGTTGTGTAGAAATTTTCCATCTAAATTTTTGTTTTATTTTACAGTGGACACTGGGTGTTGGTTGCGATTAATCCAATGAGAGAAATAGTATATTATCTGGATTCAATAGATGGCGATCAAACAAAATACTCAAATATGAAGAAGATGGTTGATGCGTAAATGAGATTGTTCTAAATATTCGTGTGTATATTTATTTATTTTTATGTGAGATTGTTCTAAATATTCGATTATATTTTGTTAGAGCTATACAAATATTCTGATCACAAAGAAAAGCTCGAGTACCAAAGAGTAAAGGAAACAACATTACATTGATCAAAGTGCAGGTATATTTTTACAATTTTTATTATAATAGTGATGCTACTTGATAAAACAAGTTAAACTATATATCCTGATGTATATTCGTAATTTTTTATATGTGTAGTGTCCTCGTCCGCTTAATGGTATAGATTGCGGTTATTTCGTATTGAGGTTTATGAAAGAAACTATTCTTTTGGATCAAATAGAGATTCCAAACATGATATGAATTTATAAGTTAGGATTTATTTTAATATTTAACAGATATTTCATCTAATTAGTTAGTTTTAACTAAATCATATTATGTTATATTATGTAGTACTTTGATGATTTCAAGTGTGTTACTTACTCGAAAGATCAACTGGAAGAAATTAAGGAGGAATGATGTCAATACATTTTTTAGATGAGAATTATATAAGGTATTGTCTTTCTTTTTTGTGTGTGTAGTTTATGGTACTTAGAGATTTTTGTTGTTGTGATATTCTGTATTGAATTGGAATAATTTTGGAAGTTATTGTGAATTAAGCTTTGATGGAAACATTATTTTATTGGTGTATGAGGTTTGTGTTTAATTATGATGGTTATAAGGTTTATGTGTTGAATTATAATGATTATAAGTTTTATGTGTTGAGTTATAATGGTTATAAGGCTATAAGGTTTATGTGTTGAATTAAAGGTTTGTGTTGAATTATAAAGGTTTGTGATAAATTTTGATAAAAATATGATTTTCTTGATGTATAATGGTATATAACAATATTTATAAGGTTTGTGTTGAATTATAATGGTTATAAGGTTTATGTTGTGAAAAACGATGTCTTTAAGCAAAGTATAAAACGGTTTCTTGATAATCAAGAACCAAAACAAGGGTTAGGGTTTAACGGAAAAGAAAAACAAGAAGAAGAATAGAACAACAATTATTGGGCAAATAAAATTCTATTTACTATTCACTTTCTCATTAAAATCACAAATGATTACAAGTGAATATCACAATTTGCCACACTCAACAAACTGAGTGTACTAGCCTATTTATAGACTAACTAGGTAACTTACAGCCCAAGAAACCTAAACAGTTGGATCCTTAACACAAGGCCCAATTCGACAGAATAATTTGACAGTACATATTAGAACAGACTTCGACTACAATATGTAATAATCAGGCATCAGCATGTGAACAAGCTTCGGCTGCATGCTTGCTTCCTGTCGGAAAAACACATGAAAGCTCTCCTTCGACACAGCATGAGTTTGACCCAACTCTCACAAATCTCCACCTTGGATCTAACTCAGCAACAAGGTAATCATCTAGCTTTCATCATGCAGCTTTATCAACTGCATACAATGGAAGAACTTGCAACTTGGCAACGTCTTGGTGATCATATCAGCAGCATTATCTCCAGTCGAAACCTTCAGCACTTGGACTTCACCACGCTCGATTATCTCTATGACGAAGTGCAGCCTCACATCGACGTGCTTAGTTCGCTTATGATAGGCTGAATTCTTCGACAGGTGTATTGCACTTTGACTATCACGTTTAACAGTGATACTTCGAACTTGAAGTTTTAGCTCCTTTGCAAAATCTTCAAGCCACAATGCTTCCTTCACAGCTTCAGTGAGGGCAATATATTCAGCTTCAGTGGTTGATAAGGCAACAACCTTCTGAAGTGTCGCTTTCCAACTGATTGTTATGCTAAACATTGTGAAAACATATCCAGAAATAGACTTTCTGGAATCCATACAACCTGCATAATCAGAGTCGATAAATCCTTCGATTTCGACTATGCTATCACCACCACAGGCTCCGCTATAAATCAAGACTCTTTTCAGAGGCCCATTTATGTACCTGAGAATCCACTTTACAGCTTGCCAGTGCGCCTTTCCAGGATTGGCCATATACCTGCTCACAAGGCTCACTCCATATGCTATGTCTGGCCTCGTACAGACCATAGCATACATCAAAGAACCCACTACACTAGCATATGGAATGCTATTCATATAGGTTCTTTCAGCTTCAGTACTTGGACTTTGAGTAGTACTAAGCTTAAACTGGGGATTTGTAGGTGTCACAATAGGCTTCGAATTCGACATACCAAACTTGTCGAGAAGTTTCTGTAGGTATGTCTCTTGAGATAAGCACAACTTTGATTGCTTTCTATCTCTCTGGATGTCAATCCCAAGAATCTTGGCTGCAGCTCCCAGATCCTTCATTTCAAACTCCTTACTGAGTTCAACCTTCACCTTTGTTACATCCTCAACACTGTTGCTAGCTATGAGGATATCATCCACATACAGCAGCAACATAACAAGTGAGTTTTCAGGTCGAAATCTAAAGTAAACACAATGATCGAACTGACTTCTAGTGAAACCAATGTGTGCCATGAACTTGTCGAATGTCCTATTCCACTATCGATGAGATTGTTTCAGGCCATACAAAGACCTATTCAGCTTGCACACATAATCTTCTTTACCCTTTTCTGCATACCCTTCAGGTTGACGCATCAGGATCGTTTCATCTAGATCACCATACAAAAATGTTGTCTTCACATCCATTTGCTCAAGTTCCAAGTCGAACTTTGCCACCATGGCCAACAACATTCGAATGGATCTATGCTTTACAATAGGTGAGCACACATCATTGAAGTCGACTCCTTCTTTCTGAGTGACCCCCCTAGCAACCAGCCTCGCCTTAAAGCGCTTCGACATTACTCCTTCGATTCCTTCCTTGACCTTGAAAATCCACTTACAACTGACTAACCTTGCTCCTGCAGGTTTCTCAATCAGGTCGCAAGTGTTATTATCATAAAGAGATTTCATCTCGTCATTCATGGCTTTTCGCCATTCAGTCTTGTCTCGAGTCCTTATAGCTTCCTTGTAATCTCTAGGTTCTTCGTCAAGTACCTCACTTGCATAGATTAAGGCAAAAGCTATAAGATCTGCATAACCAAGTCTCTGAGGTGGCTTGATGAATCTTCTCGACCTATCTCTTGCCAGTAGGTAGTCATCGTCAGTTTCCTCAACCTCTTCAGCATCTTCATCTTCGACTTCATCTGGGCTATGCACTTTAGCATCACTATGCTCCACCTCAACAGACATCTCTACCTGTTCCAGCTCCTCTTCAGAGATTTTTGCACTTCGACCAACATCACCAGTTTTCTTGAAAGCCATTTCGACCTCATTGAAAACTACATCACAACTTGTGATACATCTTTTGTGTCTTGGTTCTAGGCACCACAACCTATAACCCTTGACTCCCTCAGGATATCCAAGGAACATGCATCTCCGAGCTCTAGGTTCGACCTTGTCTTGCCTAATGTAAGCATAGGCTAAACATCCAAAATACTCTCAGTTTGTCGAGATCTGGTGGATGACCTGATCAAACTTCTTCAGGTGTCTTCATTCCCAGCGCAGTTGAGGGACATCTATTTATCAGATAAGCTGTTGTCGAAACAGCCTCTGCCCAAAACATCTTCTTTAATCCAGAACTAACCAACATGCATCTAACCCTTTCAAGGATTGTTCGGTTGAATCTCTCAGCTAAGCCATTTTGTTGAGGAGTACCTGTTACAGTCTTATGCCTTGCAATCCCAGACTCAACACTGTAACTGTCGAACGCTTCGTTGCAGAACTCAAGGCCATTGTCGGTTCTCAACCTCTTAACCTTTATGCCAGTTTGAGTTTCGACCAGAACCTTCCAACTTTTGAAATTCTCAAAAGTGTCATCCTTCGTCTTCTGAATGAATACCCATAGCTTTCTGGAATAGTCATCAACGATGGATAGAAAATACCCTGCACCTGAGTGTGAAGGATTCCTTGCAGGCCCCCAAAGATCAGCATGAATGTAATCAAGGGATCCATATGTTCTTTGCTTTCCTTTGTTAAACTTCGCCCTACAGGATTTACCAAATACACAAGATTCACAAAACTCCAGCTTTTCGACTTTGTCACCTCCTAGCAGGTTCTGCTTCCCCAATTCGACCAGGCCTCTTTCGCTGACATGGACCAATCTCATGTGCCATAATTCTATCTTCGACACAGGTTTCGTGGATACAACATTTGTTGAACCACTTACAACCTCAGCCTCATGGGTATACAAGCCTTGTTTCTTTATGCCTCTCAAGACTTCCTTCGACCCCTTCATGACTTTCAGGATACCTTGCTCTCCTTTGAAGACATATCCTTTCTTGTCGTATTCACCAAGAGAAATTAAATTCCTCTTAAGGTCAGGTACATACCTAACCCCAGTCAATAGCTTTATTGACTCACCATGGAGCTTGAATCTAACAGATCCAATGTCTGCAATCTTGCAAGCTTTATTGTTCCCTAGCAGCACTGATCCACCATCTTGATCACACAATTCTTCAAACACATTGTTGTTGGGAGTCATATGCCAAGTACATCCAGAATCCAGAATCCACTCTTTGCAAGAGTTGCTGCTCGACACCACAAGTACATTAGATGATTCATAACCATCTTGCACTATAGCTGCATTCCCATTGTCCTTACCTCCATGATTATTCAGGCGCTCAGGGCACACCTTTCTTGTGTGACCCTCTTTCTTACAATGATAACATTTGATACTAGACATATCACCACCATAAGACTTCTGCTGAGCCTTTCCTTTCTTCTTGTCAAACCTACCATCTTTCTTTGACGATCTTCCTTTCACGGACAACCCTTCGCCAACTGGTGAAGGTTTTTGCTCCTTTCTTTCGTTCAAATCCTTTGAATACAAGGCTGCTTGAACTTCTTCAAAGGTCAGGGACTCTCTTCCATACAAGAGAGTTTCTTTGAAGTGAGCATGGGATCTGGGCAAAGCACATAACAGTAACAGTGCTTGATCTTCATCATCGATCTTCACATCAATGTTTTCAAGATCAAAAATCAGCTTGTTGAACATATCCAACTGCTCAGTCAAAGCTTTGTCTTCACTCATCTTGAACGAATACAAAGCTTGCATCAGGTACAAACGATTTACTAACGATTTGGTCATGTACAAGCTTTCAAGCTTCACCCATAACCCCGATGTCGTCGTCTCCTTTGATACCTGCCGAAGAACCTTATCTCCAAGGCTCAACAATATTGCACTGTGTGCTTTCTCGATCATTGCCGTCTTTTCTCTTTCCGTCAACGCAACATCCATGGCTGCCAATCCCTTCAACGCTTCCAAACATCCCTGCTGTACCAGTAGAGCTTTCATCTTCAAGCGCCACAGACCGAAATCGTTCACTCCGGTGAACTTTTCAATCTCATACTTTGTTGAAGCCATCTTTTCCACGCTCACCGCACCAATTTGTTGTGAAAAACGTTGTCTTTAAGCAAAGTATAAAACGGTTTCTTGATAATCAAGAACCAAAATAAGGGTTAGGGTTTAACGGAAAAGAAAAACAAGAAGAAGAATAGAACAACAATTATTGGGCAAATAAAATTCTGTTTACTATTCATTTTCTCATTAAAATCACAAATGATTACAAGTGAATATCACAATTTGCCACACTCAACAAACTGAGTGTACTAGCCTATTTATAGACTAACTAGGTAACTTGCAGCCCAAGAAACCTAAACAATTGGATCCTTAACACAAGGTCCAATTCGATAGAATAATTCGACAATACATATTAGAACAGACTTCGACTACAATATGTAACAATCAGGCATCAGCATGTGAACAAGCGTCGACTGCATGCTTGCCTCCTGTCGAAAAAACACATGAAAGCTCTCTTTCGACACAGCATGAGTTCGACCCAACTCTCACAGTTATGTGTTATATAGCTTGGTTTTGATGCCTTTTAATTTGTTGGTTTTGTTTCAGATAGGTGCAGAACATAAAGATAATAAGTTACTAAGTTGTTGGATATGTGCAGAAGACAATTTCATAGTTTATATATATATATATATATATATATATTGGTAATATGCAAATTTGGAATATATATCCAAAACTTGCTGCTGTATATATATTGGTAATATGCAAATTTGGAATATATATCCAAAACTATCTGCTATAACGGTTTCATGTTGTGCCATCGCTTCTAAAAAATATGTTGCCATTTTATTAAAAAAATGATACTTATGTCAACGCTTTAACAAAAAAAACGCTTACATACGTGCACAATAGACAACACTTTTTACAAAAAAGCGCTTCCTAAATGAGACATTAGACAACGCTTTGTAAAAAAAGCGTTGCCTATAGTGGAGAATAGAAAGTGCTTTTAAAGAAAGCGCTACCAATAGTGGAGAATAAAAAGCGCTGCCTAAAAGAGACATAAAAGCGAACTAAAAGATACATTAGACAACGCTTTTAAAAGCGCTGTCAAAAGGGGGACAATAGAAATCGCTTTTCAAGAAAAAACCGCTGCCTAAAAGTGTCAATAGAAAGCGATTTTGAAAAGAAGCACTGCCTAAAAGGGACATAAGGCAGCGCTTTTGCATTTAAAAAAGCGATGTCTTTACCAATAGTAGCGCCAGTATACGCAGCGCTTTTATGCGCTGCCTATGCAAAAAAAAAAGCTGTCTTTTCCCTTAAATGGCGTAGTGATTGTTGGATTCTTGATTAGCGATGATAACATGATCAAAGTGAGAGGTCAACGTACTACCTACTTAACTATCATTTTATTAGTTAGGATTTCACCACAACCCTTTATGAGATGGACGAGATTTCGCACCCCCGCCACATAGCCTGCAATCTTTTCAACTTCTCCTACATGCAACAATTCATGCTTCCGTTGCAAAGGATGCAATTTGACGACTTTGACTTTCTCACCTCCTTCATAGTACTTGATAAGAATATCTCATGCCTCATTCGCTGATTCAACATGAGAGATCTTGTCGAAATTCGCTGAATCTACCACCGATTGAATGCAATACACGACCTTGCAATCTTTGTTATTGGCCTCCTTATTCGAGACTCTCTAAGCATCAGTTGCGTTCCCAATAAACTCAGGAATGCCATTAGTAGTCACTTCAAAGGTTTCTTGAAAGGCAAAAAGAGATTGCATATATTTTCTCCATCGGGTCCAATTCTTATCGTCAAGAATTAGAAGAGAATTCGGAATGCCATTAGTACCATTTATATTTGCAGCGATTGATTAGTACCATTTTTGACACATGTATTCCTTTAATTACCATTTTATTCTACATTTAATTAATCAGATATGATATCCATTCTACATTATTAACTTATAACCTAACAATAATATCTATACCAAGCACGTGAGATATCACGATATTTGTCTGATATCATAATAATATTATATCACTACTACCAATAGAATATGACGTGTAGGTACAAAGAAAAGATTACTGGCAACCACGACTAATGCAAAGCCAACCATTCATATCCATTATAATACTATCAATAAATGATGGCTTGATTTGTAGCCAATTACGTATCAAAAGCAAACAAACTAAATCAAGATACCATTCTAATTCTAATTAATAGTGAGAACACGAGCACGATCCATGACCCTTCTCCATTAAATATTAACATTATTATATGCCCTAATTTGTCCTCACTTAGAATCCAAAAATAAAGTGTAATTAATTAGTCGCAAAATATAGAACCTTTCTCTCTCACTTTCATAGGGTTTCCTTATCGTGGTCATGGGCAAGCTAAGTCGATCATGGGGACCATTAGAGAAACTAAGGGATGAGTTGTGATTAGAATGGAATCAATCAAAATATATGTCATGCCAATGGCTATAGTGCTCATTAGCATTTTATTGATTTTGGATGCAAACAAAGGGAAGTTTCTAGCTAGCTTTTGTCTTTCAAATTAAAGGTTAGGTGCCAATCGAATATGTGTGTGTTTGTGTGATAAATTCAAGTATATCAACACATCATCCAACCCACTTTTGGCTAGAAAGTTCTTTGCTTCTTTCTTATGGAGTAAAAAAGGTGGCAAAGAAGGAGAAAAAGAGAAATATTGCTTCTCTATTTACCTAGTCAACTTTATTCTTTATTCTTTTTTGTTTGGTTAGAAAGAAAATCATTTAACAAATATAAAAAGTATAATAATATGTGTTATAATTCTTTAAAACTTTAATAAGAATAAAAATGTTTAAGGTGGTTGTCCGTGTTTTGTTTTTTATTTTGAAAGTTATTTTCAACCAAAAAAAAAAAGGTTTTTAAAGTGGTTGTCCGTGTTTTTTTTAATTTTAGTTCAAAACAGTTTCTTTTTTACTAAAATTAAAAAAAAAAAAAAAGTTTTTAAATTTATGACCACCACTGTGATCACCATCGATTACCATTCCAATCATTCTTTTGACCACCATGGACACAACTATGTCTATCTCCAACCATAATCAACGTAAATTTAGACAATAACTTTATGCACATATAGATTTATCTGATATTCTGTGGATTACAATCAATTGGTATTTTAATTTGTGAAAAATAAATTAATCATGATTATGATGGGGTGCATAAATAAATCATTTTATTGGTTAAGTGATATTTTTTAATTAAATGTAGAGTATCTGAAACCTATTTGGTGTGGACAAAAGTGTAAGTTTTAACCCTTGGCATAATGGATATGAATTAGGGTTATATATATTATAAGGATACATGCTTTCTATAATCACAGAATCAGAATGACAACTGACAGCTCCACAATTTGACGCTCTATTGAGAGTTTTAAACGAGAGTGTAAGATATAGAAGAAGATTCGGTCACTCATTTTTTTTAGGATTCCAAATCAAGGTAATAAAAAAGACAACCCTTATTCTCAAACCATATCTTCAATAAATAAGTAATAGTATTTTAATTTTATATAATTGATCGGTGAATATTTCCACTTACATTTGATATCAAAGCTTAATTATCTGAGTTAAGAGTTAATTGTTTGTCATTAATAAATACTTAAATTATTTTGATCCAATTCTAAACAATTGTTGAAATCAATTTTACCGTGATGCTAAAATTGATTTTTACAAAATTATATTCTTAGAATTTTAACTCCTCCGATGTGTATGTGTCCCAATGGAGAAAACACTGTTGCATGTACGTCTTAAAGCTACCGTATGTAGCTTATTTATAAACACACCCAAATGAACTCGGTACATCAGAAAATTGAAGAGCAAGATCTTCAATTAAAATAAAATCAATCCTCCAAATCATCTCCATAAATAAAATTATTCTATGTGGCATCTTTTGAAGTTACAATTATTTTTGTGCAAGATACCTTTGCTCTGCGAAATATTGTAGGAACATATTCTCTCCGTTCTAAAATATAAGAGAAAAAATGCATTTTTTTTGTCCTAAAATATAAGAGAAAAAATCAACTATCATCATTTTCAAGGTAAAATTAAATGTAAATTGCATTTAATTTGCCTTCTCTCTTATCTTTTTTATAAACAACAACTAATTAGAATTGTTTTTACATCTTTTAAAACAAAAATTTTCAATAAAACTTAATCAAATTATTATGTTTTTTACTTTTCTTAATAAATGTATTTTTGAGTTTTTCTCATATATTTTAGGACGGAGGGAGTATACTGGTTTAGGTATAAGGAAATATCACTTTATCATATATATATACGGTTCATAGATTATATACTGGCTGATGTCTATGTGTTAATAAACATATGTATATTATATGGTTTATGGATCACTTCAAAATTAAGCACTTAATTATATTGAATAAATGATATTATTGTAGATTTTTTATTAAATCATTATTAGTTTGTATGATTTTATGAAACATTGGGTCTATCTAATATATTGAGATACTATGTAATATCCCTTCTATTTGTAGTTCACACTGTTAAAAGACAAAAGTTTATTGGAAATGCAATATTATTTAAGTTCATGACTAGTTCATGATTTTTTTTCAAGAAAAATTTGATTCCTATGCAATAACTTCTAAAAATAATTGTGTGTGATTACCACCAAAATGAAATTGTTCTTTTTAATTTATAAAAATCTCTTTGTAGTTTGAGGAATGGTTTTTAATCGTTACTATGATTGACTTTCTAAAGAAGAACAATTTTATGTAGATATTGTAATTAATAAAGGATATAACTATTGGAATGCTTTGGTCTAAGGGATTTATTTGCCCAAGGGAGATAAATTTCTAAATCCAATGTATGCTCACTGAGTAGCATATTCTTGAAATTTGTGGATGAAGTTGTTGGAGGTGCTTTGGTTTAAAGAATTTATCTACCCAAAGCTGAAAGATTTTCAAACCTAATGTATGTCCATTGAGTAACTCATATAAGGTTCTGACCTTCGTTGTGACTTGGGTTTCCGCATATTCCACCTAAAAGGAATTGCGTGATGATGTTGGCCTCTTCGTGATAACTTATATTTATTTAAGTTATATATTGCCTTTATTATTTATTCTAATGCATTCATGTTTTGTCTCAACAGTGACTTTCTATATGAACAACTATTCTGCTTCTATTGAGATCCTGAATGGGTCTAATTTTAAGAAATGGATGAAAGACTTAGAGTTTTCATTGGGGATTGTTGATCTTGGCATGGCAGTGCGTGAAACTAAACCTGTGATCAATTATTAAAGTACACCTGAAGAGAAAGAAAAATCAGCTAAGTGGGAGAGGAGTGGCCGACTTAGCTTGTGTGCTATTTAGAGAACTATTTATGAACATTTGAAGTGGATTGCTTGAGAAAGAGAATGAAAGAATATCTTACTGCTATTCGGGAGAGGTTTCAGGTATCTGATAATGCTGAATCTGCATGTTTAATGAAACAACTCATAGACATGAAATATGATACCAATGGGGTGTCAAGGAGTTCATTGTTAAATGGTTCATGTCTGTTATGAATCGGATACCTTAGAAACAAAGTATAATTGATTCCTTGATCAGTCAAGAAACTCACAAGGGTTATGGTTAACAAAGAAAACAAGAGAAAAACAACAAGGATTGGTTATAAAACTGTTATTCTTTCCTTTCTCCTTAAAACAAGGATTACAAGTATAAAAGAATAACAAACTAACCACTCTCACTCTTATTAGGTTTTGTCACTCTCTAGAATGAGAGACTAGCATGCTATTTATAATAAACCTAGCACACTAAACTAATGGGCTTTTAACAAAATACCCATTACAAGCTAACTTAGGGTACAAGCTAACTTAAACAATTGGATCCTTAACACAAGGCTCAATTCAATATGCTAACAACCCTAGCAATATTAACTAATACATGTTAGAACAACCTTCGACTACAACATGTATTATTTCGACAGTATAACACTTCGACAGCAGCATGTGAACGGACTTCGACCTCATGCTTAAAACTAGAGTTTGATCCAAATCTCATAAATCTCCACCTTGGATCTAACTCTAACAAGAAAAAACGAACTAGTTTTCTTCATGCAGCTTTATCAACTGCATACAGTGGAAAAACTTGCAACTTGGCAATGTCTTGGTGATCATATCAGCAGCATTATGATCTGTCGAAACCTTCAGCACTTGGACTTCTCCACGCTCGATTACCCCTCTGACGAAATGCAGCCTCACATCAATGTGCTTGGTTCGCTCATGATAGGCTGAGTTCTTCGAGAAGTGTATTGCACTTTGACTATCACATTTAACAGTGATAACTGGACCTTGAAGTTTCAGCTCATTTGTAAAACCTTCAAGCCACAATGCTTCCTTCACAGCTTCAGTTAAAGCAATATATTCCGCTTCAGTGGTTGATAAAGCAACCACCTTCTGAAGTGTTGCTTTCCAACTGATTGTTGTCCCAAATATAGTGAACACATATCCAGAAATAGATTTTCTGGTATCCATACATCCTGCATAGTCAGAGTCGGCATATCCTTTGATTTCTGCTTTACTATCTTCACCCAAGGCTCCACCACAAATTAAGACTATATTCAGAGACCTATTTATGTACCTTAAAATCCACTTCAATGCTTGTCAGTGAGCCTTTCCAGGATTCGACATGTACCTGCTTACAAGACTTACTGCATATGTTATGTCGGGTCTAGTACAGACCATAGCATACATCAAAGAACCAACTAAATTAGCTTATGGAATGCTATTCATATAAGTTCTTTCGACATCAGTGTAATACCCCAAAATTTACCTTCATGTTTTCTCAATAATTGGTCTATGCTTTACTCATTTGCATTCCATAGTAGGTCATAGATTGCATAGCATGGCATTCAGCATAGGGCATGGGATCAGGTGTTTTTCAAAGGTGTTGATCATCCAAAGCAAGGGATCAAGGGCCAAGTGTCTCCCAACTAGCTTCAAGGGTTTCTCATACTCCATACAATCTCAAGTCTTCTCCAGAAGTGGATTGACTAAGAAGTGGTCTCTAGACTTCATCCCTTAGACTGATTGTGCAAATTAGGGTTTTGATTTCAAAAGAGCTTCTTGTTGAACTTTATGGATTCAAGCATGTTCTCCTAGTGTTCCATATGCTCACAACTGTGCATGGATGGAATCTTGGCCATTGGTTCTTTGGTGAAGAATGTTCAGTGGATCAGTTGCTTGTGAACCAAGAAAAGTCAACTGTAAAGGAGAAAGTCAACTGTGGAATTTTGAGGTTCTCTTCATGGTTTTCAAGGTCTCACACCCTCATATGGTCTTCAAGGGTCAAGTTTCATGCCATTCATCAAGAATCAAGAGTTTGTGCAAAAGTTACTAAATTTGGAAAATGACCCATAATGAGAACTTTCCATTTTTGGCATTTTTCCACTACATTCAACTTGACTTTTCATCATCAAGGAAGCTCCAAATGAATTTTCCTCCAACATGAAATTTGAAGATCTTTCTCTCCCATTTCCAAAAAGTACTAGAACATCTCCATATCATTTGTGGAACTCTAGTTATGGTCAAAATAATGCAAGGTGCATTTTGATGGTTTTCCATATACCACTTTTTTCCACCTTTTGCATTTTAGTTCATATTGACCTATATTTGGTTCTATTGCTTCATGTCACATTACAACATCAAAGTACACCTCATGAGGACTATTTTTGGCTTTTGAATCAAGTCATTCCATGCCAGGTACCTCACTTATTTCACATTGTACAAATTTGCAAATGGATTAAAAACTCACAAACCAAGCAAGTGCAAGGCCCAAGTACAATTCAAATGTGATCAGCAGAGGAAATGTGAGTGAATCACACCAATTCCATGACCTTGGCACGTGAGGATAAAGGGGTTAAGCTCAAAGTGCAAAATTGCAAAACCATTTCAATCTCATTAACCAAAGGTTTAATCACTTGCTAATCACAATCAGTGGACTAATGGAGAGTATATAAGCTAACTCATACACTCATTGCTAGGTCATGCATTCTATTTTGGTCAGAATTCATTTTTCACCTCAAATCTTCTCCTCTTCGATTCTCTCTACTCATAAGAGCTTTTCACAAAATTCTTTCACATTCTGAATCATTGGACTCCATAGAACACAAATCTACCATCATCTGAAGCTCATATCAAGGAATTCAGTGGGTTCAAATTTGGAAATCATTTCTTCAAACTCAAGATCCAGACCATATTCAAGCTCTAATTGCATTTATTTTGCAATTAGAGGTTCCTAAGGCTAGATCTACTGCTTATCTCTGGTTTTCTAGGAGTATTTTAAGCTCTTCAAGATCTCAGGTTGGTGAACTTTTCATGCTCTTAGAACTTGAATTTTAAGTGTGCATAACGATCTATGAAGTTCACTGAGTGTGCTGATGTATTTTATTTTGATTTTGGACGTGTGGATTGCATGTATTTTGAGATTTAAGTTTTGGATCCAAACTTTCTTTCGTTCGATTTGCTTTATATGTTGTTGATCTGGTGAAATGAGCTTGATATTTGTGATCCTTGTGAATTTCTGGTCAATTTGGTATACTCATGAGTGTTTTCTGGAAATTTTTTGTGTTGTTGTTGCCGAAGGAGACGACCGGAGCTAGGGCTCCGGCGTCTGGTTGTTTTTTTCAGGTGGCCAGAGGTTTTGTGAAGAAGACACAATCATGGCCATTGATTGGTTTCATCCGTTGGTCCACATGTTGCCACGTTGCTTTAATTCTGATTTTATTTTGGGGTCTGTGTGTGTGTTAATCCATAGTTGTTATCATGTGCTGCAGATCTGAGCCACACGTTTTTGATTTGGTGATTTGTTTGTGTGCGTTGATTTAATCTGATGATCATAATTGTGCCAACGCATTAAATTTACATGTGCTGCTCACGTGTTATTTTTTTATTTTCTGAGTATGTATGGTGTGCGCGTGTATACTCTTCTTACCATGTGCGTGTTAATCTGAGCCATAGATCTTGAATACTTGTGATTGTGTTGACGGTTGGTATGCGTTGGATTGAGTGTATGGTCATGATTAAAGCTGATGGTTGACTGAATTCCTTGTGTTCCTCTTTGACTGCGCTTTTGGACTGGGCTTGACATTGCTTTGCTTTCCACACCCCCTCCTTTGGGCCTTTTTTTACATTTTCAACGTGATTTGCTTACTGATTGCACCCTCCTTGCTTATTTCATTTTTTTTTTATTTTCATTATTTGTTGCATTTGCATTTTAATTTTTAAAATTAGTTAAATGCATCTAAAAATCCCAAAAAATTTCATGAAGCATGTTTAGGGTTTTATAAAATTTTGTCAAATTTTATTTTCTTATTTTATCTTATTTTTGGTGTCTGAATTAATTGTGTGATTATTTTCTTTTTGAATTGTTCTTATTTAGCACACTTTGCATTGTAGAATTTATTTCTCATAGCATATAAAACATTTTGAATTCATTCTTTTTGCATTATTTCATCAACATATTGAAGTGAATAAAAACATTTTTCTTATATTTTTAAACTTTGTTCATATTACATTTTGGTCCTTTTCTTTTGCATACTTGTTCATAATTCCTATGTGACTTTGCATGATTTATTGAAGGCCTTATCTTGTGAATTTTTGCATGAATTTTTGACATGATGTTTGCTTCTGGTTGAGGTGTTTTTAGAATTAATTTGGTAATTTCTGAAGATGTTTTTCTAATTGTTTGATTGCTCTTTGTTTGAGGTCTCTTTTATGCACATCTTTGGATCATGTTTGGTTACTTGTTTGAGAAGGCACTTGTGCCATTATTTGGGATTGTTTCTTTGACTTCATGAGCCATGTTTGAATCATTATAAGTCATTTGATTTCAATTATAGGTCATTGGTGTGAGGTTGTTGCATATTTTGTGCACATGTTCAATGTTTGATTTACATGCCTCTTTTGACTTATCTTTTCACTTCTTCTCATCTATGCCTCTTCTTGACTTGTGTTTGGTTTGTGTATGCCATGCCATATCACTTCTTTGCATCTCATTTGATGTTTGTTTCTGTCCTTGGAGCTTTGTATTCATGTCATATGTTATCCATGTTTCATCTTGCATCCTTTAACATGTTTCATTTTCTTGCTTCTTTCTTCTTCTTCTAATGGTTCTTAATGCTTGGATACTTGCTTGTATGCCTTGAGTGACACTTGTATAGCATGTTTATGCACATTTTTAGGTCATCCACATTCTGACTTGGATTTTATTTGAAGTATTCTTGCATGATCACCTTGCATAACCACTCATTATTCTTCTACTCCTTCTTTAATGATCTTCTTGGATGTTTTGCCACTTGTTTGCATTCTCTTTGCTTGAGTTTGTTTGGTAAACATTATGGGTCATATCTAAGGTGTACATTCTGACTTGGTTGAGTTTCATTTGGTTTGTAACCATTTCTCTTTGGGTTGTACCTTGTTGGGTTTCATTTGCATTATTGCTGCTTATGTTTGTTTTTGCTAACCATGTAGAGACTAATGGTAAGTGAATGGGATGTGGATGGTCATCCACATTCTAACTTCTCCTTCCTCTTTTAAGCTTTCATACTTGAGTTTGCCTTAGCATTTAAGATGCTCCTTTCTTCTCTGACTCTTTCTCATCCCATGAATCTCAAGACTTGATTAAGTCTTGGATTCTTTTCCCCTTAGAGCTACCTAGTCCAACTTAATTTTTGATTAAGCTTGGAGTAGGATTAGCATTAGGTTTTAGGTAGTCGTTCCTCCTAAGCCTCACTAACCATAGGATATCCATGCATGATAACATTAGGAGTCTTAGTTTCCCTTTAGAGTTTCCTTTGTTTCGTCTCTCTTCTCATCTCAAAACTTCTTGAAAACACGTAATAAAAATTAACGTGTATTGCGCTTGAGCCTTCTATGTGGGGAGTGGGGAATGAGGGCTTCCTCTCATTCTTCTAGGATACTTAGTGTACGTCCTGTTGGGGACGATGCGCGAAGTATTCGTTCCCGTATTTAAGACTTTGGTTCAATGCAAGTTACAAATAACTGTAAAAAACACTTCTTGCTTAAAAAACTTCAAACAAACAATAACGTCTTTCCTTCGGGAATTCTTTTCTCATCTCACTCACTCTCAACGTACGAACGTGCTCCTACTCGTTCTCTTTCAAGACGGTAACGCACTCGATTCAGCGAGCCTGCAACACCTGAGCTAGAACGTAAGTCGTTCCCTAAAAAACATAATCCATCCCTAGTGAGGGGAACTACGTCGCTCTGATTCTCATGTTCCCGATGAGATACGTAGGCAGTGGGGTAGGGCCCATGCGAGCACTTCTTTTATTTTCCCTACATTTGTTTCTTGTTCTTCCCTTTTTTTCTTCGTTTCTCCGTCCTTCCCGTTCTCGTTTCTTCTCCGGTCCAGTAGCAGTGGAGCTCCAGACGACGACACCCTTTGATGCAGACAACAAGCGTGGATCCCATCGAGTACGATGGACGTGTTGGGTGCTAACACCTTCCCTTCGCGTAACCGACTCCCGTACCCGTTTCTCTTGGTCGTGAGACCATGCTCTTTCACTTCCCTCAGGTTTATGCAGTGTTTCCTTTCCCTCTCTCGGGATAAATACACATTGCTGGCGACTCTGTTTTCCGCGCCACTCTCGCGTTTGTACCGTTGGATGCAAATCTTTCGGGAGCGAAAGCTGGCGACTCTGCTGGGGACTCTGGTTAACCTCTTGCTGGTCCATCCCCTTTACCGAGTCAATCCTAGCGCTTGTCTGTTTCTTTTCATTGAGTGTTTTTGTGGTGCTTTATTTTGTTGTATATTACTGTATTACTGTATTGCTGTTTTATTTGTTTTACTGTATTTACAACTTTTATTGCATTGCATTTCATTTTATTACTGTCATACTGGATATTACTGTGTTGTGCTGGCTGGTTTTCTGTTTGGCGGGTTGGGATGTTCTGAGAGATAAGCCCACTACCCAGGCTTGAGCATACACACAGGTTTTAGAGTGGATAGTCGTGACGCTTGCATGGGGGTGGCCATGTATTGTCGTTCATGAGACCCACAACCAGACAAGGTTCTATCAGGAGCTACCTGCTACTGTGCATTGGTACAGGCCAGTAGGTATTATCTTGAGGGATTGTCGACTCTGGAGACCATTCCCGAGGACTCAGTTGCGGCACTCCTCCCGGGATGTGACAGTGGCAGACCATGTTCTGTGGCAAACCCATTGCACATTCTCGACCCGAGGACCCAATGCTGGGAACTTGCTATAGATTTTCCTTTTGAGGATAATCAGCGGACGACCTCTTTGATTGGCGGTAGCATTGTATCCTTCGGGCTAAATGTGTTATTGCTTCTCAAACCTCTGAAGCTGGGGATCTTTCGTTTTTGTGAATCAGTTGAGGCCTCCTCGATTGGTGATGATGCCAAACCAGAAGTGGTGAACGTATCATCATTTCTCGACCTGAGAGCCCAGGATACTGAGGATCTTAGTACCCACATGTGAGAGGGGCGGGTTGTTTACAGGTTTGCAGGAAACCGTGACCTTCTACCTACCCGTTCTTTTTGGATTCTTTGTCTCTACAGCCGTATCAATGTGGTTATTCTGTTATCCCGGTTTGACTCAAGAGTTTGTATAGAGCCTCAAGATTGTCCAGCCAGTTCAGCACAGATGCTTGATGCCTTGATCCCATGTCTGTTGCATCTGCATCATCATTTTTGCATACGTGTTCTTGTATTTCCAAGGGATATTGACTTTGAGACTTGCTACTGAGCATTTCCATCTATTTCTTGTGGTTAGCGTAAGGGAAAATTTTGAATCAAAGCATAAGGATTCCTTGGAAATATTCGAACATGGCATTCTGCATTGCATTCTCATACTCATTTGCATAACAGGTGTTTGAAGCTGGTTGTTCTCATCCTGATCTAGTTCTCTTCAGAATTTCAGTCTTAATTTTTCAAGGAAGCTGGAAGTTGACCATGGATCAAGTCCAGGCAGAGTTGAGGGAAATGCGAAGCCGAATGGGGCAGTTTATGGGTGACATGCAAGCCTTGATTCAAGACCAGAAAATGTTGAAGGAGGAGGTAAACCAAATGAAGATTCAGATGAGTCTGGTTATAGAAGTTGTGAGAGGTGTGTTAAGCAAAGATAATACTCCTAGGCCTGAGGTCGTGGCTGGAATTGTATCTCCTCCATTGTTTGAGGGGTCCCTCCCAAAGAATGATGTGCCTCACATGTTTTCTGCACAACCTGGGTTTCCGGAATTTCCTCGTCAGCAGCTACCTCTCGTCTGCCAAGACAACCCCAAGGCTAATAGGTACCCACTAAAGTCGAAGAAAGCTGACAGAATCTTTGATCCAATTCCTATGTCTTCTGCTCAGCTGTTGAGGTATTTACTTCAGCTCCAATTGGTTGAACTTCGGACAGTAAATCCTCCTCGTGGAAAGCTCCCATTCGATTACGATGCAAATGCCCATTGTGATTTTCACTCTGGCGCACCGGGGCATGATGTGGAAAAATGTAAAGCCTTTCATCATGTGGTTCAGGATCTGATTGACTTGAAAACAATTGAATTCATGACGGGCGACGTAAGCGTATAAGGTGGTCTTACTCCTGTTGTTGCGAAAGAAGTGAATATCCCGGTTTGCCCTCATGAAGTTGCACCAAGTCAGGGGCATTTCTCGCAACCTGTGGTCTTGGAATTCTCTCGTCCTCAACTGTTGCCTGTTCCTAAGCCAAGTTTAAGGAGGAAAGAGCCCGAACGAGAGGAAGGCACAAGTAGGTATCGGATACAGAGCTATCATATGAAGAGTCAACAAAAGCCCAGATGGCAGGAGAGGAAGTTTGATCCCATTACTGTTCCTTACAATTATCTGCTTGCCCGTTTACTTCAAGATTCTTTGATCGAACTAAAGGAAGCTTCTCCTGTTTCGTATCCTATTCCTCCGAATTATGACAAGAGTGCTAGATGCGAGTATCACTCGGGGACACAGGGGCATGCCATTGAAGATTGCAAGGTGTTTAGACACAAGGTGCAAGATCTCATTGACGTGGGGTTTATCATTTTCACTGAAGAGGGTCTGTACATTAACTGAAGTTCCCCAAGTGAGCACTTGAGACCACAAAGACATCTCCTGAAGCAATCAGTCCAGTCGGAGCCAAGCCTCCTCAGCAATGACCAACATCATTTTCTTTACTGCATTTTCATTTGTAATTTTCATTACTTGTTAATGTTTGCATGTGATAAACTTGTCTATTCTTGAATGTGGATCTTAATGCAATAAGTATGTTTTTCTCGAAGAAGTTTATTCGTATTCACTCATTTATTGTTTGTGTGCACTGCAATACTAACCTTCTTGTTCAAACTCTTGGAGGGAGGATGATGAGATGAAAACTCACATATGCCTTTGAACAAAACCCTGTTGAGGATGTACAGGCATTGTTTCGAATTCCTAAACACCGGAGACATAAGGAAGTGAAACCTTTGTCAGACCCTGTTGAGCCTAGAAGTAGGAGTTTCTTTCTGTAAGCGGAAAAACCCTCAATTTTAACCCGGGGCAGGGTAGGTGTCAGTTAATTTGACCAAGCGTTCAAATTTCAAAAGGAGTGTGCATCTGAGGATCCATTACCTTCTATTCCACCGTCAAGAGGTCAAGAGATGTGAAACCACAATGGTTATCCATCAACAATCAAAGAGTGAGGCAGTCACAACCCTTTCAACAAAGTCAAGACAAGCTAGTGTCACACGACGTGTTCGAAAAAAAAACAAAGAAAAAAGAACGAGAAAGTGAAAAACAAAAGGATTACAAAAGAAAATTCTCGAGAAAGAACAAAGTAGTGTGACTACGAGCAAGGACAAAAGGGGTGGCTGTTACTCCAAAGCCTCATTGTATCAAACCATCAGATGCATGGGTTCCTTAAAGATCATGAAATCTTTTTGAAAGGTGAGCGCTTGTGTCGAGTTAGCCGAACGTAGGGCTGGAGAACATCACAAAGAGTGGGTGGGCACCGATAAACTTTGAGCCTTAAATCCTTTTTTCCAAAACCATGAACCAGGCCACGTTACAACCCTCAAAAGTCCTAATTGAAACAGGGTTTATTCTAAAGGCGTATTTCAATAAGATAGCGTTCTTGACTCCCATGAGTTGTGCTAAAAGACCTTGGTTGGTATTGCATGTGCATGCTATTTTCCCTTTGAAAAATGATATATGTCGTTTCCTAAGCAGTGATTCGTTCACAGCTTTGCGACATCTTTTCAGTAAAACTTCGAGATTAATATATGTGTTGCATTATAATTCTCAGTCTCATAATAGAAATTTTTATGCTTGCTTACATGTATTTGATACCAGTAAGGATCAAAAAGTGAACATCAGTTGAGAATTTTGATCACGCCAAAGTGAGAGGCTTGAAAGCTCTGAGGGATGAGAGTGACAAAGGGCATATGACCAAGTGATTCTGTTAAGTGAGGACTTTCACAACAATTCGTGCCAAGAAGTTGTCAATGTGGGGCAATTACATTGTGAAATATCTCTGCAGTTCGGTTAATCTAGGGCAATTGTGTCAAAGGTATGGGGCAATCATGTCGAGATTAGGCAAATCTCTCGAAGATCAATCAGTCAAGGGTAAAATCACTGCAAGGATTATATTGAGGCAGACCACTTCAAGAGCACGAGAAGCTATCCTACTCCAAAGGACGGTTAATCAAAAGCACCTCTTTAAGATTCAGTATACTGGGGCAGAGTGTTGCAAATCTCTACGAATCTTGTCGAGGCAAATTCTTTCATACACTATGCAGTCTGGGGCAGTTATGTCAAGATCTAGAAACCTCTCCGAGACTTTGAAAACCCGTATTATTCTGGGACATATGTGCGCATTCTTTTGTTTGCAGGTGTGGAGATTTAACTGGATAGCTATGCAAAGATGTATGACGCCTTCAAGCCAAATCCTTTTGCGAAGCGCAAATGATCGTTCCTCCCCAAGCAGACAGCTTCTCAGCAGGAAGGCTATTCTTAGAGGTAGTCATCCCCAGCGTATTTACAGAGCTTTATGATCCCCAGCAGCGTTGTCAAATGGGTAGTATTGTATCTTGTTAAATCGATTCTCTCATTCAATACTTCCAATAGCTACTTGCAAACTCCCTAGCTGAGTGGCCTCACAATTAATTTTCAAGACTCAGTGAGTGTCCAGGAGTTTGGAGATGTCGAATCTTCTGTAAAATCCTCTTGGGACGTTTTGCCCAGATCAGACTTGTATCTTGGGGCAAAATCAAGTGGTTGACCACCTCAAGCCTGGAGCATCATGAAATTCCCCGACAGGAGTATTCCAGATCTATTATCCCCAACAGAGTGGCTTCCCAACTACTGCATCCTAGCTCAAGTCTCGGTATTAGTTTAAGAGTTGGAAGATGTTGGATCTTCTGTAAAATTCTCTTAAGAAACATTCCCTGGCATGAGACACTTTGAAGTGATTCTCCCCAGCAGAGTTTGTTGTAAGCTTATTTCCCCAGTAGAGTTTGAAGAGGCGTGGTCTTCTGTAAAATCCTCTCAAGGGACATCTCCCCAGCAGAGTTTGTTGTAAGCTCATTAATCCCCAGCGGAGTTCTATGGGTGTAGTTATTCCCTAAGCAGACTGGTTCAGATTATGTCTCCCCAGCAAAGTAATCATTTCCTACAGTATTCTTAACAGGTTTGTCAGGTCAGTGCCCAGATCAGGAGGTCAGATCAATTTGTCTCCCCCAGTACGGTTTGCGACCGCGAAGTCAATCTAGCTAGTTATCCCCAGCGGAGTTGCCTTCCTTTCCTCAGCATTTATTTTGCTGAGGACCTCTTTGCATTTTTCATATAGTGTGCATAGCATCCTCAAAACGCGTAGCATTTCCATTGAGATGGAGCATTACGCCATGGAAAAATTCAAACATATGCATGTGAAGCATAGGCCAGTTTTGATAACTCGTGCGAGAGTCCAAAACTTTGCTCCTTATATCATTGGCAAAGCCAGAAGGAATGCCTCGTTCATTCGTCAACAGACATTTCAAAGCAGCGCAAAGGGTTTCATCAGTTTTGCTCCCCACAGAGTCATATCTCTCAGCTTACAAGTCTCCTGGAACCATCCCCGATAGGATTCCTGCAGCCGTTCCCGACCGCTCCTTTGAGTTTTAACCATGCCAGTTCCCGACAGGCCCCATTACCCATTCCCGATAGGTAAGCTTTGGTTATAAACTGCAGCCGTTCCCGACCGCTCCTTTGAGTGTTAACCATGCTAGTTCCCGACAGGCCCCGTTACCCATTCCCGATAGGTAAGCCTTGGTTATAAACTGCGGCCGTTCCCGACCGTTCCCTTTGAGTTTTAACCATGCCAGTTCCCGACAGGCCCCGTTACCCATTCCTGATAGGTAAGCTTTGGTTATAAACTGCAGCCGTTCCCGACCGCTCCCTTTGAGTTTTAACCATGCCAGTTCCCGACAGGCCCTGTTACCCATTCCCGATAGGTAAGCCTTGGTTATAAACTGCAGCCGTTCCCGACCGTTCCCTTTGAGTTTTAACTATGCCAGTTCCCGACAGGCCCCGTTACCCATTCCCGATAGGTAAGCTTTGGTTATAAACTACAGCCGTTCCCGAACGCTCCTTTGAGTTTTAACCATGCCAGTTCCCGACAGGCCCCGTTACCCATTCTCGATAGGTAAGCTTTGGTTATAAACTGCAGCCGTTCCCGACCGCTCCCTTTGAGTTTTAACCATGCCAGTTCACGACAGGCCCCGTTACCCATTCCCGATAGGTAAGCTTTGGTTATAAACTGCAGTCGTTCCCGACCGCTCCCCGTTACCCATTCCCGATAGGTAAGCTTTGGTTATAAACTACAGCCGTTCCCGACCACTCCTTTGAGTTTTAACCATGCCAGTTCCCGACAAGCCCCGTTACCCATTCCCGATAGGTAAGCCTTGGTTATAAACTGCAGCCGTCCCCGACAGCTCCCTTTAGTTTAAACCTTACCAGTTCCAGACAGGTACACTTGCCCATTCCTGATAGGCAAAACAGGTCTAAGCTCACCAGTTCCCGACAGGTATTTCACCAGTTCCCGACAGGTTGTTCACCAGTTCCTGACAGGTATTTCACCAGTTCCCGACAGGTTGTTCACCAGTTCCCGACAGGTTTCCTATGGGGCCCAATGGTTCCAAGGTCTTCCTCACAAACTTTTCTTCCTTACCTTTACTTCATTTACAGCATTTTCTCTATCCACACAGTGCAAAATTTTCTCGGGTATTTTTTGTATTCAATCCCTATGTACCTTGAATTCCCGATAGCCGTTGCTTTCATCCATTCAGATTCACAGTTGATTGAATAGGAGCAGCTGTAATACCCCAAAATTTACCTTCATGTTTTCTCAATAATTGGTCTATGCTTCACTCATTTGCATTCCATAGTAGGTCATAGATTGCATAGCATGGCATTCAGCATAGGGCATGGGATCAGGTGTTTTTCAAAGGTGTTGATCATCCAAAGCAAGGGATCAAGGTCCAAGTGTCTCCCAACTAGCTTCAAGGGTTTCTCATACTCCATACAATCTCAAGTCTTCTCCAGAAGTGGATTGACCAAGAAGTGACCTCTAGACTTCATCCCTTAGACTGATTGTGCAAATTAGGGTTTTGATTTCAAAAGAGCTTCTTGTTGAACTTTGTGGATTCAAGCATGTTCTCCTAGTGTTCCATATGCTCACAAGTGTGCATGGATGGAATCTTGGCCATTGGTTCTTTGGTGAAGAATGTTCAGTGGATCATTTGCTTGTGAACCAAGAAAAGTCAACTGTAAAAGAGAAAGTCAACTGTGGAATTTTGAGGTTCTCTTCATGGTTTTCAAGGTCTCACATCCTCATATGGTCTTCAAGGGTCAAGTTTCATGCCATTCATCAAGAATCAAGAGTTTGTGCAAAAGTTACTAAATTTGGAAAATGACCTATAATGAGAACTTTCCATTTTTGGCAGTCTTTCCACTACATTCAACTTGACTTTTCATCATCAAGGAAGCTCCAAATGAATTTTCCTCCAACATGAAAGTTGAAGATCTTTCTCTCCCATTTCTAAAAAGTACTAGAACATCTCCATATCATTTGTGGAACTCTAGTTATGGTCAAAACAATGCAAGGTGCATTTTGATGGTTTTCCATATACCACTTTGTTGCGGTGAAAATCGGATAACAAGCTATTAATTAGCTTGCATCATATTTCTTTTACAACCGACTTTGATTTATCTAAAGGAAAGGTTCAAGATCATTAAAAAACCTAAAGGGGGGAGATCTAAGGTTCGGGAGTTGGTTATACAAAGGGAAGGTATTAGCACCCTAAGTATCTGTAGTACTCTACAGGAACCTCTTGTTTTAATGTTGTCTTATGCTTGCTAAAGGTTCTATGCTAAAGGTTGAAAAACCCTAGGGGTTAGTATCTAAGTATACTCGACAAAGCATCGCACTTTGCGCCTACGTATCCTCGGGAATAGAATCAGAGTATGCGTAGTTCTACTTCTACTGAATGATTGACTATGGTCAATACTCAGAGGGGAAATGAGTGCAAGCTCATTGTAGAGTTTAATAACTCTCTAAATCTAGTTGTAATGGACCTATGTTATGTTTAGTCAGTAGGGGAAAGTGATAAATTCATTAGGATGAATATCACTAAGAGTTGAAGAACTCTCTCCTAAAGCTAGTTATGATTTCTATGGCTCTGATGAGGCCAAGAAATAAGGTTTCTCCTAAGAGGTTACTAAGGTTAAGGTGGGGGCTATGACTTTAAGAGTCAACATTAATTCACCTTCCTTTGGAATGGGGGGAAAACAGTTTAAGATAATAATAATAAGAGGCATAGTAGATAAAACATTGATATAATATAATGAAAGCAACATAAGCATGAGGATGGCAATATGTTTCATGACAAAGTATGGATAAGATGAGCATGATTATTATAAAGAAATGTCAATATGTTTCAATCTTAAGGAAGACAAACATAGAGAATGATATTAATCAAGGTTGACAATTGAAGAATAAAGTTCATGTTAAAGTCAATCATATGACAAATCAACATGGATAGATTAATTCAACACTTAAACAAACCATTAGTGAAATAAACACTCAAATGATCAATAAAGGTGCTCATAAATGATATTAACAATTAATCCAAAATTGATAATCAATTGACAACACAATTAAAATTAACAATTAGAACACATGTTGGTAATTAAAATTAAAAGTCAACAATTAATAACTAAATTAAAGTGCAAACTAATAATTTAAATTTAAAGGCTAATACAATTAGAATACACATGATAATTAAATTTAAAGGTTAACAATTAAAAATACAAATTGATAATTAACATCACAACACAATTAAGATTAACATGCATATTGGTGATTAAATTTTAAATGAGAACAACAATTAACAAATAGAAATTAACTTGCTAAAAAAAGATTAAAATAATATTTTGAGTTTCTGAAATAAAGAAAAATAAACTTAATAAAATAAAAAGGTTTTTAAAGAAATAGAAAAAAAATATTGAAAAAAAAAAAAAAAGAAAGAAAGAAAGAAAGAGGCGCAGGGGGGGGGGGGGGGAGGGTATGAGTAAAAAGAAATAACTGAGGTTGTGTTGTGGTGTCTTTGGGCTAGAAACAGTGGGGTGGAAATAACAACAAGGGCGCTAGGCCCAGCAGAGGAAAAGAGAAAATCATAAGGCGAAATAAAAAAGAAAAGGGCGAAAAGGGTTGATCCAAGGATCGAACCCAGACATGGCAGGTGGAAGGCGAAATATGTGCATGGGTGTGACCGTTGGGACGGCGTGTTTCATCAGGTTAATTAACGCTTCAATTAATATATAAGCTAAAACAGGACATGAAAAATAGTAAAATGAAAACACGCACACATACTGAACGTGTAGTGGTAACATGTAATATCAATAGGTCATGGTTTATTAAGAGCACTACACGACAGAAACAAGTTTCAGCCAATCAAAATGCAGGCATGGAAAGTGAAAGCATGCAACATACAATGTCATCGTGTTCAACTTAGAACATCCCAAACCAAATACTACACTTCAGCCAAGCACAAATCATTCACATCAACACCAAATATCATGAAGTAAAATATCATTTTGAAGGGTTCTAAACATAGAACATGATTAAAACACTAACAAAACTAAACATCCAAGACGTGAGCAAGAGCCAAGCAAGACAGGTTCAAAATTGAAACTTACTTGAATAAAAATGAAGAAAAACAGTTATGTTTAAATGCAAACGAACATGTTGTTTAAAACTTGACAGCAACACGTACATCATCAACACACATGGATTCAAAGAATTAGGAAACTCTACAAGTTGTAACATGAAAATATAGTACATACAATACTACACATGCATCACTAGCAAAACAACTACGCACGTGATACCATAGCAGACTCACAAAAAATCACTTACGATACAAATCAAAACAAGTAGCTGTATGGCACAACACATACTCTATTTACCACATGAATCACAACATAACCTTGCACGGCCATCACAAAATATCACGTCTCACCGCAGCTAACGTATTCTTGTGCTTACAGTGACAATTAAAGTGTAGTTCTTAACATAACAACACAACAGCTACTAAAGTATACCACACAAAAACTAGACACACGCAGCAAGCATAACAATAGTTGTTCATCATCATATAATGTGTATTAGTGCTACAAATAATTGCACACAAATGATTCACACGCATGACAGTAACATGGCAACATGCAACACAACTTACGAAATGCATTTCACAATCACCCACATGCTATACACATAAGATGAATAGCAAAAAGATCATATATACAAAACTAGATAGCAATGCAATAACATATAATTCAAAACATCAACTACTACACAATTGTACAAACTTGTAAAGCTGGTAGGATCATGATCATGCATATAATACTACAAACGTATCATTAAACCAGTATGTATTACAAACACATATTTATCACACATCGCAAACAAAAGCACATCACAACCGTATTAGCACTAATATTAAACCACGTTACATATTATACGTGCATACACAATGACATTAGTTCAGTACCCATAGAGTAGAACAACAAGCAGAAACATAGGCTCAGTTTTAAGATAAAAAGAGAGGATGTCCATCTGTTTGTTTCAACATCACCTTCAATATGGAACTTCTTATGTGTTCATCAATTAAACATGGCCTTGTCAGTCACATACTCATGCAGTTCAACAAAGTTATCAAAGATTGAATAATAACATTAAGTCAGTGACCTAAATCCAAGAACAAACAAACAACCACTTCATGCAAAATGCCAACAGCATTTTAAAGACTCACCAAGATAAACGTGTACCTCAACAACTCAGCCATGCATATTCATAAAACCTCAGCAGCATGTGAAATGATGAAGTTAACACACATTATGCTTTCAAAAATGATATGTTCAGTGTCCACATAATCAAAACAACCCTACCTTCAAGTAACATTCACTTCAACATGGATTAACAAAAGACTAATCATGGAAGCATTTATGTTACATTATGGCAATAAAGAAGATGCGTGAAACTTCTAACAGTCTCCACAAAGGTTTACACACCGTGCATATACATCAAGAACATACAAACATTGAGACAGCATATTAAACTAACGTATATTCAACATGGTATATAGGCATGATAGGGTATCATAATAGTGAGTTACGAGTATAACCTGGTATCCAAGCAAGTGGCGATATATCCTCCTCTTTCCCAGCTAACTCGTGAGCTTCTACAGAGAACAATTTTAGAGTGGTTTATGGTGTTTGTTTCTTGGTCCAAAATGAAGAGGAGAAGGGTCCTTTTTATAGGGGGTTCAGCTGGTCCATGGCCACAGTGCAATAACTTTACACAAGAGAAAAATATCACACATGGAGATATGGAGTGGGGCTGTCCTGAACCAATCTCATAGAGCCAAGTGATATCCCTTCTTTTGCTTCTTTGGTTAGAAAGTGTAGCATGCTTTGGATGGTGTACTGATGGTTTAAGGATATGCCCGAAGGAATGGTTTGTGGTGGCTTATGAATGTTAACATGAAAGTACAAAAGAGAAGGTACTTTGTAGCGTGTTTTAGGGATGTGGTGGCAAAGTGAAAAGTTGGAAAAGATGTGGAGGGTCTGCAGAATGTGTACTTGGAGAGAGAGGATGAGATTTGAAATTCAAAACTGATGTGTTCTTGGTGCAAAAATCAGTTTCGAGTAGCCATATTCCATGCATGATATCTCTCAATTGTGTGATCCAAATTTCATGCCCTTTGGTTCTAATGAAAGCTCATACATCATACTACAATGTTGGTGTTGGAAAATAGTTGAAATGATGCCTTGAATTGGTAGAAAAATGCCTTGCAAATCGTGTGCCCAAAACTGCCAAAAAGAACTTAGAAAAATTCTAAGTTATAGAAATTTGACAACTTGAAGTGCCTATCTTTGAAAATTCATAACTTGAGAATGGCTTATCCCATTGAGATGTTCCACATATGGTTGGAAAGCTCTCATCATGCTCTACAACTTTCATTTGGGACTCAAGTCTTGAATCCAAATGGAAATGGGTGAAAAATGGGGTTAAAGTTAGGAAAAAGTGTGGTGAAAAGTGCTGAAAATTTTCTAAGTGTTGGTCAAAAAATCTTGCAAGCTTCATAACTCAAAAACCAAGCATTTTTAGACAAAAAGTAATATGGAACAAATTGAAGATCTTGAAAAGAGCTTTCCAATGAGCTTTGAGTCACTCCAATTGGGTGTGTGGTTTAGGAGTTATGGTCCTTTCAAAATATGCTATTAGGGAAAAATCTCACAAATGACACCTTTCTTGGTCAAAACCCTACTTCTCTTGCAAGAAACCTCATGAAACTTGATATGGATACTTTGTATACTTCATAAGGCATTATATGATGATTAGAACCATTAATACTTTATTTGGACCAAAATTTCAAAAGATTAGGGTTTCAGTCAAACCCTAATTTTGACTGTGAATGCACTGAGGTCAAATCTTGTAATCTTGCTTCTTCCTTCTCATCTAAAGGTCTTAGGAGACTCTTGAGGATGTTGATAAACCAATAGAACCAAGAATTAGGGTTTGGGAATCCATCTTGATGAAAATCAGAGCCATTGACTGATAAGTGTCACAGAAACCCTAATTTGGAAGTACAGTGAGGTTGAGGCTCAAACTTCTCTTGTTAAGGAACCAAAGATCTTGGGTTCTTATTGGATGATGTATCTTGGATGTAGAGGACCTTAAGTGGTAAGTGAACCACATAAATCTTGACTTGGTAGAGCCAAATACTCAGTGATTTCTTCAGAGCAAAACCCTAATTCCAAAGTCCTTGCACTGGAGGTCTTTTGTTAACTTGACTTACTTCAAACAACTTGTGGAGCTTCATGGTGATATGTAAACCTAATTTGAACACAAAGAAACAAACTTCAAGATATGAGTTACCTCACACAATGCAGAGATGCTCCTAAGATGCACAAAAGCTGGATGAAATCTAAGGGTAAAAATTTAGGGTACAACACACTTTTTTCCACCTTTTGCATTTTGGTTCATATTGACCTATATTTGGTTCTATTGCTTCATGTCACATTACAACATCAAAGTACACCTCATGAGGACTATTTTTGGCTTTTGAATCAAGTCATTCCATGCCAGGTACCTCACTTATTTCACATTGTACAAATTTACAAATGGATAAAAAACTCACAAACTAAGCAAGTGCAAGGCCCAAGTACAATTCAAATGTGATCAGCAGAGGAAATGTGAGTGAATCACACCAATTCCATGACCTTGGCACGTGAGGATAAAGGGGTTAAGCTCAAAGTGAAAAATTGCAAAACCATTCCAATCTCATTAACCAAAGGTTTAATCACTTGCTAATCACAATCAGTGGACTAATGGAGAGTATATAAGCTAACTCATACCCTCATTGCTAGGTCATGCATTCTATTTTGGTCTGAATTCATTTTTCACCTCAAATCTTCTCCTCTTCGATTCTCTCTACTCATAAGAGCTTTTCACAAAATTCTTTCACATTCTGAATCATTGGACTCCATAGAACACAAATCTACCATCATATGAAGCTCATATCAAGGAATTCAGTGGGTTCGAATTTGGAAACCATTTCTTCAAACTCAAGATCCAGACCATATTCAAGCTCTAATTGCATTTATTTTGCAATTAGAGGTTCCTAAGGCTAGATCTGCAGCTTACCTCTGGTTTTCTAGGAGTATTTTAAGCTCTTCAAGATCTCAGGTTGGTGAACTTTTCATGCTCTTAGAACTTGAATTTAAGTGTGCATAACGATCTATGAAGTTCACTGAGTGTGCTGATGTATTTTATTTTGATTTTGGACGTGTGGATTGCGTGTATTTTGAGATTTAAGTTTTGGATCCAAACTTTCTTTCGTTCGATTTGCTTTATATGTTGTTGATCTGGTGAAATGAGCTTGATATTTGTGATCCTTGTGAATTTCTGGTCAATTTGGTATACTCTTGAGTGTTTTCTGGAAAATTTTTGTGTTGTTGTTGCCGGAGGAGACGACCGGAGCTAGGGCTCCGGCGTCTGGTTGTTTTTTTCAGGTGGCCGGAGGTTTTGTGAAGAAGACACAATCGTGGTCGTTGATTGGTTTGATCCGTTGGTCCACATGTTGCCACGTTGCTTTAATTCTGATTTTATTTTGGGGTTTGTGTGTGTGTTAATCCATAGTTGTTATCATGTGCTGCAGATCTGAGCCACACGTTTTTGATTTGGTGATTTGTTTGTGTGCGTTGATTTAATCTGATGATCATAATTGTGCCAACGCATTAAATTTACATGTGCTGCTCACGTGATATTTTTTTATTTTCTGAGTATGTATGGTGTGCGCGTGTATACTCTTCTTACCATGTGCGTGTTAATCTGAGCCATAGATCTTGAATACTTGTGATTGTGTTGACTGTTGGTATGCGTTGGATTGAGTGTATGGTCATGATTAAAGCTGATGGTTGACTGAATTCCTTGTGTTCCTCTTTGACTGCGCTTTTGGACTGGGCTTGACATTGCTTTGCTTTCCACACCCCTTCCTTTGGGCCTTTTTTTACATTTTCAATGTGATTTGCTTACTGATTGCACCCTCCTTGCTTATTTCATTTTTTTTTTATTTTCATTATTTGTTGCATTTGCATTTTAATTTTTAAAATTAGTTAAATGCATCTAAAAAACCCAAAAAATTTCATGAAGGATGTTTAGGGTTTTATAAAAACAATTCAAATTTTATTTTCTTATTTTATCTTATTTTTGGTGTCAGAATTAATTGTGTGATTATTTTCTTTTTGAATTGTTCTTATTTAGCACACCTTGCATTGTAGAATTTATTTCTCATAGCATATAAAACATTTTGAGTTCATTCTTTTTGTATTATTTCATCAACATATTGAAGTGCATAAAAACATTTTTATCATATTTTTAAACTTTTTTCATATTGCATTTTGGTCCTTTTCTTTTGCATACTTGTTCATAATTCCTATGTGACTTTGCATGATTGATTGAAGGCCTTATCTTGTGAATTTTTGCATGAATTTTGACATGATGTTTGCTTCTGGTTGAGGTGTTTTAAGAATTAATTTGGTAATTTCTGAAGATGTTTTGCTAATTGTTTGATTGCTCTTTGTTTGAGGTCTCTTTTATGCACATCTTTGGATCATGTTTGGTTACTTGTTTGAGAAGGCACTTGTGCCATTATTTGGGATTGTTTCATTGACTTCATGAGCCATGTTTGAATCATTATAAGTCATTTGATTTCAATTATAGGTCATTGGTGTGAGGTTGTTGCATATTTTGTGCACATATTCAATGTTTGATTTACATGCCTCTTTTGACTTATCTTTTCACTTCTTCTCATCTATGCCTTTCTTGACTTGTGTTTGGTTTGTGTATGCCATGCCATATTACTTCTTTGCATCTCATTTGATGTTTGTTTCTGTCCTTGGAGCTTTGTATTCATGTAATATGTTATCCATGTTTCATCTTGCATCCTTTAACAAGTTTCATTTTCATGCTTCTTTCTTCTTCTTCTAATGGTTCTTAATGCTTGGATACTTGCTTGTATGCCTTGAGTGACACTTGTATATCATGTTTAGGCACATGTTTAGCTCATCCACATTCTGACTTGGATTTTATTTGAAGCATTCTTGCATGATCACCTTGCATAACCACTCATTATTCTTCTACTCCTTCTTTAATGATCTTCTTGGATGTTTTGCCACTTGTTTGCATTCTCTTTGCTTGAGTTTGTTTGGTAAACATTATGGATCATCTATAAGGTGTACATTCTGACTTGGTTGAGTTTCATTTGGTTTGTAATCATTTCTCTTTGGGTTGTACCTTGTTGGGTTTCATTTGCATTATTGTTGCTTATGTTTGTTTTTGCTAACCATGTAGGGACTAATGGTAAGTGAATGGGATGTGGATGGTCATCCACATTCTAACTTCTCCTTCCACTTTTATGCTTTCATACTTGAGTTTGCCTTAGCATTTAAGATGCTCCTTTCTTCTCTCACTCTTTCTCATCCCATGAATCTCAAGACTTGATTAAGTCTTAGATTCTTTTCCCCTTAGAGCTACCTAGTCCAACTTAATTTTTGATTAAGCTTGGAGTAGGATTAGCATTAGGTTTTAGGTAGTCATTCCTCCTAAGCCTCACTAACCATAGGACAACCATGCATGATAACATTAGGACTCTTAGTTTCCCTTTAGAGTTTCCTTTGTGTCGTCTCTCTTCTCATCTCAAAACTTCTTGAAAACACGTAATAAAAATTAACGTGTATTGCGCTTGAGCCTTCTATGTGGGAAGTGGGGAATGAGGGGCTTCCTCTCATTCTTCTAGGATACTTAGTGTACGTCCTGTTGGGGACGATGCGCGAAGTATTCGTTCCCGTATTTAAGACTTTGGTTCAATGCAAGTTACAAATAACTGTAAAAAACACTTCTTGCTTAAAAAACTTCAAACAAACAATAACGTCTTTCCTTCGGGAATTCTTTTCTCATCTCACTCACTCTTGACGTACGAACGTGCTCCTACTCGTTCTCTTGCAAGACGGTAACGCACTCGATTCAGCGAGCCTGCAACACCTGAGCTAGAACGTAAGTCGTTCCCTAAAAAACACAATCCATCCCTAGTGAGGGGAACTACGTCGCTCTGATTCTCATGCTCTCGATGAGATACGTAGGCAGTGGGGTAGGGCCCATGCGAACACTTCTTTTATTTTCCCTTCATTTGTTTCTTGTTCTTCCTTTTTTTTTCTTCGTTTCTCCATCCTTCCCGTTCTCGTTTCTTCTCCGGTCCAGTAGCAGTGGAGCTCCAGACGACGACACCCTTTGATGCAGACAACAAGCGTGGATCTCATCGAGTACGATGGACGTGTTGGGTGCTAACACCTTCCCTTCGCGTAACCGACTCCCGTACCCGTTTCTCTTGGTCATGAGACCATGCTCTTTCCCTTCCCTCAGGTTTATGCAGTGTTTCCTTTCCCTCTTTCAGGATAAATACACATTACTGGCGACTCTGTTTTCCGCGCCACTCTCGCGTTTGTACCGTTGGATGCAAATCTTTCGGGAGCGACAATCAGTACTGGGACACTGATCTATACTCAGCTTGAATTGATGGTTTGTCGGAGTTACAACAGGCTTTGAATTCGACATACCATACTTTTCGAGAATCTTCCGTAGGTATGCCTCTTGAGATAAGCATAATTTCGACTGTTTTCTATCTCTTCGGATGTCAATCCCAAGAATCCTGGACGCAGCTCCCAGATCCTTCATTTCGAACTCCTTACCGAGTTCAGCCTTCACCCTCCTTACCTCTTCGATATTGTTACTTGCTATTAGAATATCATCCACATAAAGCAACAATATAACAAATGAATTACCAGGTCGAAATCTGAAGTAAACACAGAGGTCGAACTGACTTCTGATGAAACTTATGCGTGCCATGAACTTGTCGAATATCCTATTCCACTATCGAGGAGATTGTTTCAGTCCATATAAAGATTTCTTCAGCTTGCACACATAATCTTCCTTCCCCTTTTCGACATACCCTTCAAGTTGCCTCATCAGGATTATTTCGTCTAGATCACCATACAAGAACGCAGTCTTCACATCCATCTGTTCCAGTTCAAGATCGAATTGTGCCACCATGGCTAACAACATTCGAATGGATCTATGCTTTACAACAGGCGAGAACACATCATTAAAGTCGGCACCTTCTTTCTGAGTGAATCCCCTAGCAACCAACCTTGCCTTGTATCTTTTCGACGCCACTCATTCGATTCCTTCCTTGACTTTGAAAATCCATTTACAACTGACTAACCTGGCTCCAGCAGGTTTCTTGATCAGTTCCCATATGTCGTTGTCATGAAGAGATTTCATCTCATCATCCATGGCCTTCAGCCATTCAGTCTTCTTTCGACTCCTCATAACTTCCTTATAGTCTCTAGGTTCTTCGTCGAGAACCTCACTTGCAGAGATTACGGCATAGGCTATAAGATCTGCATACCCAAGTCTCTGAGGTGGCTTGATGACTCTTCTCGACCTGTCTCTTGCTAACAGGTAGTCATTATCAGTCTCCTCATCTTCGACAACATCTTCTATTTCGTCTTCGACTTCATCTGGGGTACGCACTTTAGCATCAACATGCTCCACCTCAACAGGAATCTCTCCCTGTTCCAGCTCTTCGTCAGCAACATCAGTTTTCTTGAAAGCCATCTCAGCTTCATTGAAAACTACATCTCGACTGGTGATACACCTCCTGTGACCTGGCTCTAGGCACCATGGCCTATAAGCTTTGACTCCTTCAGGGTATCCCATGAACATGCACTTCAGAGCTCTAGGTTAGACCTTGTCTTGCCTAATGTGAGCATAGGACACACAACCAAATACTCTCAGTCTGTCGAGACTAGGTGGATTTCCCGACCAAACTTCTTCAGGTGTCTTCATATCTAATGCAGTCGAAGGACATCTATTTATCAGATATGCAGTTGTCGAAACAACTTCAGCCCAAAACACCTTCTTCAATCCAGCACTAACCAACATGCATCTAACCATTTAAAGGATTATTCAATTGAATCTCTCAGCTAAGCCATTTTGTTGAGGAATACCTGCTACAGTCTTATGCCTTGCAATCCCAGACTCAACACAGTAACTGTCGAATGCTTTGTTGCAGAACTCAAAGCCATTGTCGATTCTCAACCTCTTAACCTTTCTGCCAGTTTGAGTTTCGACCAGAATCTTTCAACTTTTGAAATTCTCAAAAGTTTCATCCTTCGTCTTCTGAATGAATACCCATAGTTTTCTGGAATAGTCATCAACGATGGATAGAAAATACCTTGCACCTGAGTGTGAAGGATTCCTTGCAGGCCCCCAAAGATCAGCATGAATGTAATCAAGGGATCCATGTGTTCTTTGCTTGCCTTTGTTGAACTTCGCCCTACAGGATTTACCAAATACACAAGATTCACAAAACTCCAACTTTTCGACTTTGTCATCACCTAGCATGTTCTGCTTCCCCAATTCGACCAGGCCTCTTTCGCTGACATGGCCCAATCTCATGTGTCATAAATCTGTCTTCAACACAGGTTTCGTGGATACAGTATTTGTCGAACCATTTACAACCTCTGCCTCAAGGGTATACCAGCTTGTTTCTTCACGCCTCCTCAAGACTTCCTTCGACCCCTTCATGACTCTTAGGATACTTTTTTTCTCCTGGGAAAATGTATCCCTTCCTGTCGAATTCACCAAGAGAAATTAAAATTTCTCTTTAAGTCAGGTACATACCTGACTTCAGTCAATAACCTTATTGACTCATCATGGAGCTTGAATCTCACAGATCCAATACCCTACAATTTTGCAGGATTTGTTGTTTCCCAGCAGCACCGATCCACCATCTTGATCACATAGCTCTTCGAACAATTCTCTGTTTGGGAGTCAGGTGCCAAGTGCATCCTGAATCCATAATCCACTCTTTTCTTGAGTTGCTGCTTGAAACTACAAGAACATCAGATGAGTCGAAGTCATCTTGAACAATGGCTGCGTTGCCATTATCCTTTCCTCCATGATCTTTCAGGCGTTCAGGGCACACCTTTCTTGTGTGACCTCCTTCTTACAATGAATAGCATCGAAAACCAGATGCTTCGCCACTATACAGACCTTTTGGTGACTTTTACTTTTCTTCTTGTCGAACTTACCATCCTTTCGCAAGAATTTTCCTTAACGGCCAAACCTTCACCAACCGTCAAATTGTTATGCTCCTTTCGTTCGTTCAGGTCCTTAGAATACAAGGCTGATTGAACTTCTTCAAATGTCAGGAATCCCTTCCATACAAGAGAGTTTCTTTGAAGTGAGCATGTGTTCTGGGAAAAGCACACAACAGCAACAGTGCTTGATCTTCGTCATCGATCTTCACATCAATATTTTTCAAGATCAAGAATCAGCTTGTTGAACATATCCAACTGCTCAGCCAAAGCTTTGTCTTCACTCATCTTGAACAAATACAAAGCTTGCTTCAGGTAGAGTCGATTCACCAAAGATTTGGTCATGTACAAGCTTTCAAACTTCACCCATAACCCCGATGTCGTCGTCTCCTTTGATACCTGTCGAAGAACCTTATCACCAAGGCTCAACAATATTGCGCTGTGTGCTTTCTCAATCATGGTAGTCTTTTCTTTTTCCGTTAACGCGGCATCCATGGCTGCCATTCCCTTCAATGCTTCCAAACAACCCTGCTGAACCAGTAGGGCTTTCATCTTCAAGCGCCACAGACCGAAGTCGTTCACTCCGGTGAACTTCTCGATCTCATACTTTGTTGAAGGCATCTTCTCCACGCTCACCGCACCAATTCGTTGTGAATCGGATACCTTAGAAACAAAGTATAATTGGTTCCTTGATCAGTCAAGAAACTCACAAGGGTTATGGTTAACAAAGAAAACAAGAGAAAAACAACAAGGATTGGTTATAAAACTGTCATTCTTTCCTTTCTCCTTAAAACAAGGATTACAAGTATACAAGAATAACAAACTAACCACTCTCACTCTTATTAGGTTTTGTCACTCTCTAGAATGAGAGACTAGCATGCTATTTATAATAAACCTAGCACACTAAATTAATGGGCTTTTAATAAAATACCCATTACAAGCTAACTTAAACAATTGGATCCTTAACACAAGGCCCAATTCAATATGGTAACAACCCTAGCAATATTAACTAATACATGTTAGAACAACCTTCAACTACAACATGTATTATTTCGACAATATAAACACTTCGACAGCAGCATGTGAACGGACTTTGACCTCATGCTTAAAACTAGAGTTTGATCCAAATCTCACAATGTCCAAACTAAACTGAAAATCCATAACATTGACCTGAATGAGAATTTCATTATGTCTCATGCCTTAAACTACCTACCTGTTGATTTCACTCAAATCAAAATAAATATCTTACTGCTAGTGGAGAGAGGCTCCAGGTATCTGTTAATGCTGAATCTGGATGTTCATTGAAACAACTCACAAACATGAAGTATGATAACTATGGGGTTGTCAAGGAGTTTATTCTTAGAATGGTTCATGTCCAAACCAAACTAGAAACCCATATCATTGACCTGAATGAGAATTTCTTTGTGCCTCGTGTCGTAAAATGCCTACCCGCTGGGTTCACTTAAATCAAAACTGCCTATAATAACTTTAGTGATAAGTGGACTATCAATAACTATATTACCAAGTGTGTAGCTGAAGAAGAGAAACTCAAGAGGGAAATAAGTGGTCTAGCCCTCCTAAATTTTCATGATAAACCCAATTATTGTAAGAATTATTGGAAAAATAAGAAAAAAACACTCATAATGGTTCTTATAGACATCCTGAGTTTAGGAAACCAGGTAATAGCCAACACCATAACATAGGAGGTCCTAAGCTAGTTGCTTTTAAGAAATCCTTTGGGTGATTTCGGTGTAAGAAAAATGGGCACAAGAAAACTGATTGCCGTGCTTTTAAGACTTAGTTAGACAACAAGAACAAATCTGGAAGGGTTTAGAAACCAACAGAGACCAAACTTGAGAGAAAGAAAGCTTTAGGTAGGAAATGATCTAGAAGTCATTGCGGAGCTAGTGGGATACGTCATCTTAGTTCTAGGAATTGATTTTGAACTTTGTTTTGAAAGATACATTTTATGTACCTTCTTTTAGGTGGAATTTAATTTCAGTATCTTGTTTGGATAAACTTGGATTTAAGTTTACCTTTTATGATGGAAAACTAAATTTGACGTTGAATTCTCAACTTGTTGGTAATGGTATATTATTGGATGGTTTATATAAGTTATCTTTGCATTATGATAATATTTCATCATCCTTAAATGTTGAGGGCTTCATTGCTAAAAGTTCTAAAATTCGAGTAAAAACCTCCTTGTTATGGCACGAGAGTTTGGGCCATATCTCTAAAGAAAGATTTGAAAGGTTAATTAGAGATGATATTTTACCTTCCTTAGATTTTATTAATTTGGGGACTTGTGTGAATTGTATTAGAGGAAAATTTACTAAGACCAATAATAAAGGCTCAACTAGAAGTTCAGACCGTTGGAAATTATTCATACAGATATCAACGACCCCCTTTCTCCTACTATTTGTGGTAACAAATCTTTTATTACTTTCATTGATGATTTTTCCCGGTTTGGCTATCTTTATATGATTAAGGAAAAATCAGAAGCACTTGAAAAGTTTAAAATCTTTAAAAGTGAAGTTGAAAAGTAACTAGAAAAGGTGATATTTATCTGGGATAATTCATATATAAATCATAGATTTTTCAACTTATCACATAGGATGTCACACATACACAACAAACAACATCTGCTAATCATGTAACTCTATTTCACCTAGGATGTTTACACGACATTCAAACTCATCTGATATTTACCTGGGATGCTTACACGACATCCAAATTCATCTGATATAACTTAGCAGTGGAACACAATTAAAAACAATACAATCAAACATATAACATTCACATCATTGGTCTCATAAACTCTACTTCAACTTTAAAAACATAAACAAGAGAGTTATATTGTTCAACTGTCAACAACATAAAATCAAAACTCCAACAAACAATAACAAGTGAAATAAATACGAACGTTTCCCATCCCGATGTTACATGATCAGAGCAGACCGTTCTAAATAAACAAGAACTAATGGAAGTAACTTCAAGAGCTATCCTTCCACTTACTTCAGTCAAAGCTACTTCTGAGTATCTGCACGATACTCATGTAAAGGCAACATTCAAACAGAAAGGAGTGAGAAACAATATTTAATAATAACAGTGTAAAGAATGCTAAGGTAGAGAAACGTACAACAAACATACATTCATTACACAATCAACAACCATATATTCTCACACCCATTTAACATAGCATACTCGTCTTTTCAACCAAACAACTATATCAGGAATAATCAACAGCATATACAAGCATGTATGCAATGCACTCCACAACTGACTCATTATTCGTGTGGTACCATTTATGAGCACTCAGGTTCATTTCGCTCTACGAACCCCACCATAGGACCAGATTCTCTCTTGGAACTAGAGCACACCAAAATCGTTACAATCACCATATGTAACGTTTCATCGATTCCCACTGGAACCAGCTACTCGCATTCGATCCCTACCATAGGATCAAGGCTCACCAAAATTGAACAGAAGTCTGTACACCATGATGTATGAACTCACAATAACATGCATTATCACCAAAATAATCACCAAATTAATCACCAAAATTATCACCAAATTAATCACCAAATTAATCACAAAAATTATCACCAAAATTAATAAATAAACACCACATATGTATACAGTTCCTCTGCTTTCATTCACTTTTGTCTACATATGTGTGTAGGTTCAATTCGACATGTGTGCTTCTCTATGTATATTGACTAAGTTTATCTATACAAATACACTGTGTCAAATATATGAAGAAAAAAAAAGCGATGGACGCGCGAGAGTTAGCAACGTCACGATTGGTATCAGACTATCAGTACATACAAGTATAAACTTCTCCATAATAGCTATGCATGTTTAGTAGTCTTAAAAGTGAAGTCAATTAATACTAACATGCATACTTTTTTTTCCAATTGGTACACACATCTGAAAACATGTTATATGTAATATGTTGCAATTATTTAATTTTAAGTAATAAACATTTCATCATTATTATTATTATTATTATTATTATTATTATTATTATTATTATTATTATTATTATTATAATCATTATCATTCATAATTATAATAAAATAAAATTTCTTTAAGTCTAGGACTCATATGTTGTACAATCTAATTGAACCATTTAACTTTACTCCAAGACAAAAGAGTATGAAACATTATGGCAATGAAATTGCTACACTTGAATGATTTAGGATCATTCTTCCAAACTCCAAGGTATAAATACCATATGCATATGGAAGGCTACTCTCTTTTACGACTTATGACATCGCTCATAGCCAAATTCAAACCAATTAATTCCCATAAAGAAAAAAAAACAATGCTACAACATCGTTCCAGTAATAGATACAAAAATAATATCACCAATATCACAATTTAAAAATAACACATTCTGAACAAATTTAATCCTTAACATCTTTACTCAACAAAAATTATTGTAATAATATCAATATATAATTATCATCATTTAATCATAATAGTCTCTCCCATGTCATCATTATTCAATAATGGACGAAAATAGGAAAAACTTAATGGAGATTAAGGACTTCTCCCTACCCATCATTCAATTATACACCTAGTGATAGCCATTTCTCCCCTCTTACTTTAGATTTTCGCACAAGATGCAAACTTCAAGCTCTAACAATTAAGTTTTTTTTTTAGCCCTAGCTCTTGCCTCTTCTCACCATAAAATTCTATTTTACGTAAAACTCTCCAAATTCTCTTACTAACCCCTTTATCATTAACCTAATTTCCTGTAATTAGAAACTTCCACCATTGCCCTCACTTATCCTCTTATTTACAACCATGCCTCTCTTGAATCTAATTTTATTTTAATAAAATTAATACTAATAACATTCTCCTTTTCTCCCTACTATTTCTACTCTTCTATTTTATTCCAATCCATTAAATAAAATAGTTATAGGTTAATTATTAAATATTCTTATTATCCCAAATAACTAAATTTCATTATTTAATTAAAATGCCCAATTCTAGTTATTTTACTATTTATTTAATTAATTCGAATAAAACACTATTTATTCCAATAGTTAATTAAAATTTTAATCAATTATAAACAACTATACCAAACTCTTACTCTCTCTATACCTCTATTTTAAGGATACTTACCCCCACAATCACACAACAATAATTTTATAAATACCAATTAAACAACTAATTCTAAACAATTAAATTAAATTAATTAATCGAATTTGAGGTGTTACAACTCTCCCCCACTTAAGAAATTTCCACCCTCGAAAATTACCTAATGGAAACAAAGTCAAATATGACTCTCTCATCTGCTCTTCACGCTCCTAAGTAATGCTCCTACCAGCTGGTCCTCCCCTATTCTGGACTGGACCAATGGCTAGACATGGCTCAATCCGCTTCTGCTCCAGAGCGGCCCAAATTGCCTAAGTCCAATTCACAGAGGGGCAAAAGTTACCATTCTGCCCCTCCAACCGGGCAAGGAATGCAACGTTCCTCCCCGGAATTACTGTCCGTCACGCACAGCTTCATTGCTCCCCGAACAGCTATGGGCAGGTGCCCGAAACTATGCCTATGCCCGACATAACGGCTAGTTTTGGGCACCCTGCCCGACATAACAGCTAGTTTGGGCAGTTACTTATTCTTTGGGGGGAAAACGGTTATTTCGCCCCGAAAATAGGACCGTTGGCCACGCGCTGGGGGGCTCTATATAAACCCTCTCGCTTGAGAGGGTCAGGTATCCAATATTCACCCTAAGAATTCATACTTTGTACTTGCTCCTTTTCTCTGACCTTTTCTTACTTGAGCGTCGGAGTGCCTTGCAGGTACACCCCCTCATCTCCATACGACCAGCATCCCTGACGCACTTGGCGACCCAATTCTACAGGATCTGATCCAGCCTTCACGATCAATGGCGCCGTCTGTCAGAATCATTGTTTTCCCCATATTTCTTTCCTCAGAAACCGAAGATCAAAACAACTCTCAAACATCATCACGATCATGGCCTCCTAAGATTGCACCAAGGATGCTCTCCAGACCACCATCCTCCCCGTCAACAAATCTGACATTGACGGCCAGTCACCTCTCCTCCGAGATACCCGTTTCCTCAGGGACGGAGCCACTGCTTCTCCTTTCCCTACCCCTGTTGATCGCAACAACGATCATCCTTCACTTGACGTCCAGCCCGTTCCTGTTCCACCCAACGCCGACCCGGCCATGGCAGCCCTCTTGGAGGCAATCAACAAAACCAACACCCTGATCCTACAGCAAAACGAAAGGATCGGGGCGTTAGAAGAGTCCAACCGTCCAAGATCCCCTCCCACGCGGAGGAACTAAAGACGATCAAGGAGCCCGCATCCCCAGAGAGACATCGACCGAAGACTGCGCCAAGAGCCTGATTCTCACGCAGCCCAGAAGCGCGACCAAATCTCTCCGCATGACCAACCGGCTCACAACCGCAAGAAGACTCGAAGGAACGAGCAATCTCCGTCGGTTAAGTCTAAAGGACGGGCCCGCTCACCTTCTCCTCGAAGGAACCGCTCCCCTTCCCATCGAAGGAACCGATCGCCTTCTCCTCGAAGGAACCGCTCACCTTCTCCGCGAAGGAACCACTCCCCTTCTCCCTGGAGGAACCACCACCGCGAGCATCCCATTCGGTCCCCAACATACACTAGTTCTAGCAGCGACGACGAGCCTCGCGGCCCGTTGTCCTAGGATATCTTGGCTACCCGTCTCCCAAAAGGCTTGGAGAAACCCCCGTCACTTGGCATGTATGACAGAACCACTGACCCCGACGAGCACATCGAGAACATCGAGAACATCGATGCGCTGTTAGACTACCACGGCGTACGAGGCGCCATCAAATACCGACTGTTCCCGACCACGCTCCGCAAGGGAGCGATGACATGGTACAAGCAACTGCCCGAGGAGTCCATTACCTCGTGGAGACAGCTGGGTAGGATGTTCTCACGGCACTTCACAACATCTCGCTGCCACCCCAAAACTGAGGCCTCCCTTGGAGCCATAATCCAAGGAAAAGATGAACCTCTCTGCGCATATATCGAGAGGTTCAACAAGGAAGCTGTACAAGTCCCTACAACGGACGAAATGAAGAAGTTTGTACTCGAGCAAGGGCTCCGCCCAGGCTCCGAGTTTTCTAAAGCCATTGGACTCACACCACCGAGGAACTTAATCGCCCTCCTTCTCAAAGCCCAATCACAAAGCAACGTCCGAGCATCACGCCATCAGGAGAATGCTCGGGCATCCAGAGGAGAGGAAGCCTCGACATCTCGTCGGGGTGAACGGAGGCGCGAGGATCGTCCTCGTGACTCCCGTGACAACAAGGGGCCCTCCGGGAGGTTCCATGACTACACTCCCCTGACCGTCTCTAGGGAAAAGATCTTGTCTAAATGTGCCAATTCGGAGTTTAAGCAGGCAGGGGTCCGCTTCCCCAAGCAACTGCCGAACAGACCAAACGTAGACAAATTAAAATACTGCCGTTTCCACAAGAGTCACGGCCACACTACCGAGGACTGCATCCATCTGAAGGATGCCATTGAGATACTGATCAGGGACGGGCACCTGAAACAGTTCGCGAAGAAGAAGGACACTCCTCGGCAGGACGCCCAGCATACAGGTCGCTATGTCCATATCACGACCGGAGGACTTCTAAGTCCCAGACGGGCTCAGCGCCTCTGCTTATTTCACGGCCCACAGCCTGTGGGAGACTTTTCCCTCCGCCATGGTCATCTCTGGCGGGGGCTTCAACAAAGTTATTGTGGGCTCCGTGAAACGTAAGTTCGAGCATCTGATCAACACGAGCTCCAATAAAGTGACCACGCTCGATCAGGCCCAGAAGGGCTCCATCCCTATCTCCTTCTACCTGGAAGAGCTCCTCGGCGGATCCCCGAACTCGAGCATACCTTTGCTCGTCAGAGCCCGAATGGCAAACTTCGACGTTCGCAGACTACTCGTCGACCAGGGCAGCTCGATCGACATCATGTACTCCCAGCGGTTCTCAACGCTTCAGGTGGACGAATCGCACCTTACCCCCTATGTAGGGTCCGATTTACAGGGATTCAACGGATCAGTGACCAAGCCGTGCGGCTACGTCGAACTGATCGTAACCTTCGGTTCAGCTGAGACGGCCAGATCTGTCAAGGTACAATTTCTGGTGATCGACTGCCCGTCGCTATACCAGTGCATTTTCGGAAGGCCAACTCTGGCCGAGTTGGTAGCGGTACCCTCAACAGTCCACCTGAAGATGAAGTATTACACTTCGAAAGGAATGGTCGCCACCCTGCACGGCGATATCGAAGCTGCACGTAGGTGTTTCGAGGCAGCGACAAAGGGGCTCAACGCCATTGCGTCCAAGCCAAAAGCATCGGGCAAGCCAGCATTTCCAAGCAGCTCCGAGGAAGCCAAGCCTCTTCCCCAGGTCGACTCCATCGACCTCGACAGTCGCTTCCAGGAAGAAGACCAGCAAGAGGAACGAGCAGCTTCAGCCAACCCGTCCACATCGTCCAGCAACGGCTCCTATCCGATGCGCCCAATACCGGATGGCAACTTCGAGATCGTTCTGTTCGGCGATGACCCTCAGCAGGGAGTGAAGATTGGAGCAGATCTGCCCGACATCGTGAGGAAGCAGCTCAAGGCATGCCTCCACGAGAATGCCGACCTCTTCGCATGGAGCGCCACCGAAATGCCCGGCTTGGATCCATCCGTTGCATGCCACCAGCTGACAATTGACCCGGCCGTCAAGGCCGTAGCACAACGTAGGAGAAAGCAGTCTCTGGAGAAGACGGAGGCTGCTGAAAAAGCTGTAAAGGACCTCATTGAGGCCAAATTTATTTCGGAAGCTAAGTACACCACTTGGCTGTCCAACGTTGTATTAGTTAAAAAATCTGATGGAAAATGGCGCATGTGCATTGATTACACCGATCTCAATAAGGCATGCCCGAAGGATGCCTACCCCTCCCTAATATTGATAAACTTGTTGATAATTCTGCTGGTTTTAAACTTTTATCGTTCATGGACGCCTACTCGGGCTATAATCAAATTCCGATGGCAATGTCAGACAAAAAATATACGGCCTTCATGACCGAATTGGGCAACTATTACTACAACGTAATGCCCTTCGGCCTGAAGAACGCCGGAGCAACGTACGAACGAATGATGAACAAGGTATTCCGGGGAGAAATAGGCGACATGCTCGAAGTCTACATGGGCGACATGATCGTAAAGTCCCACGAGGAAACCGATCATACTGCCCATTTGAGAAAGGTCTTCAAACAGGCCAAGAAATACAAAATGCATTTTAATCCGGAGAAGTGCACGTTCGGTGTCCGGGCAGGAAAATTCCTCGGCTCCTACTTAACGGAACGAGGAATCGAGGCCAATCCCGATAAATGCCAGGTATTCTCCGAGTTTCCTACGCCCAAGTCCAAAAAATCCATCCAGTCCCTCAACGGGATGCTCGCGTCACTATCCTGTTTCGTGGCTAAGTCCACCCAGCACGCCCTACCATTCTTTAAACTCCTCCGCAAGGAGGCGGCATTTGAATGGAATGAGGAGTGTGACAAGGCCCTTACCCATCTGAAACGAGCACTTTCAGAGCCACCGGTCCTCTCTCACCCGGACAATGGCGAAACGTTGTACCTGTACCTCGCCGTGGCAATCGAAGCAGTGACCGCCGCTCTCATCCGCGAGACGCTTGACGGGCAGAAGCCCATTTATTTCACGAGCAAAGCACTGCAAGGACCAAAGTTAAGATACCAACAGATAGAGAAGGTGGCGCTGGCCCTCATCAACGCAGCCAGGAGATTAAGACACTACTTCCTAGCTCACACGATCGTGATTCGAACAGATTAACCCATAAAGCAGCTGTTCGGACGACCAGACATGACCGGTCAGATGCTCTAATGGTCGTTGGAACTGTCCGAATTCGACGTCCAATACGAAAGCAGGAAAGCTCTCAAAGCCCAGGCTCTAGCCGACTTCGTCGCAGAAATGACATTCGCAGACTCCCCTGCGAGCGAAGCATGCAAGTGGACCATTTTTGTGGACGGTGCCTCCAGCTCGGCAGGAAGCGGTGCGGGCATCATACTGGAAAGCAATGAAGGCATTATCGTTGAAGTATCACTCACCCTGTCCTTCACAACCTCCAAAAACCAGGCTGAATACGAAGCCTTCCTCGCTGGGCTACGCCTGGCCAAGGACCTGGGCGCAGAGGAAGCCGTCATCTGCACAGACTCACAACTCGTGGCCCTCCAGGTTCGGGGAGAATATCAGGCCAAAAACGACAACCTGACCGAATACTTGGCCCTGGTCAAGAAGGAGATGGCGAAGTTCACAACAGTGGAAGTGAAACATGTCCCCCACGAACATAACGTGCGAGCACAGGTGCTATCCAAACTAGCCAGCACAAAGAAGAAAGGCGGAAACAAATCCGTCATACAGGAAGTACTTCCTCGACCCAGCATCGAGAAGGCCTCCCCGACACTCGACATACAGGTAATCGGCAACAACAACTGCTGGATGACCCCTGTCTACAACTATCTCGCCAAAGACAAACTTCCGTCCGACCCAAAGGAGGCCAGCACAGTCAGGCGAAGATCCTACTCTTACGTCTTGGTCGAAGATAAACTCTACAGGCAGAGATTCTCCATTCCGCTGCTCAATTGTGCCGAGGAAGAAATGGTCGCGCACATCCTGCGCGAAATCCACGAAGGATTCAACGCCCAACATCTCGGCGAAATGTCGCTTGCCCGAAAGGCCCTCCGAGCAGGGTACTATTGGCCGACCATGCAGCACGACGCAAAAGAACACGTGAAGAAATGCGATAAATGCCAACGACACGGGGACATGCACCTAGCTCCGCCTAACGACCTCAAGGCTATGTCCTCCCCGTGGCCATTCGCCTGGTGGGGCCTAGACATCCTAGGACCCTTCGTGGTAGGATCAAGCCAGAACAAGTACCTAATAGTGGGCGTAGACTATTTCACAAAATGGATAGAAGCGTAAGCTCTAGCCAAAATAACTGCCCTCAACATCCTGCGTTTCTACAAATGAAACATCCTTGCACGTTTCGGTATCCCCCAAGCGATAGTAACGGACAGCGGGACGTAATTCACGGACAGAAAGTTCCAAGACTTCGTCGCCCAACTAGGCACGAAGCAGCACTTCGCATCCGTCGAGCACCCTCAAACAAACGGGTAGGCTGAAGCAGCCAACCGAGTCATCCTTTGAGGCCTCAAGCGAAGGCTGGACGAAACAAAGAAGGCATGGGTCGAGGAACTACACAACGTACTATGGGCATACCGCACAACTCCACACTCGACGACCGGGGAAACACCTTTCCGTCTAGCATACGGGACAGAGGCTATAATTCCCGTCGAAGTTCACGTGCCGTCCAGGTGGACAGAGTCGCCCCTAGACGAGGAGATGAACGACGAGTCACTGCGAGAGGAACTTGACCTCGTCGAGGAAATCCGAACCGGGGCAGCCCTCCGCGAAGCCTCACTAAAACAAAAAATTACCATCAGGCACAACGCCAAGGTGATACGACGAGAGTTCGACGTGGGAAGCCTTGTTCTAAGAAGAAACCACAAAGACTCTCGCGAAGGCAAACTAGCAGCTAACTGGGAAGGACCCTATCGCGTCCGAGTAAAATCGGAAAATGGGGCCTACTACCTAGAACGTCTCACGGGGGAAGAACTCGCTCGACCATGGAACGCTGAAAAGCTAAAACAATACTACAGCTAGTTTCTCGGTTCGACCCGTCGCAACGAAGAACGTCAGCTACCGACCACTATCCATGTCTAGGTACAAGCGTCACATACGAATAAAGCATAACCTCGCTCAGTAACGAGCCGGGTAACTGCTCGACAGCGGTCCTCGATCGAGCATCGCTATTGTCAAAGTACCATGACCAGAAGAACCCCAGCTCGCGATGGGACATTCATGCCGCGAACTCAGGCCTCAAACGCGACCTGAGCTCCGCACCCCGCCAGGATATTCCCCGGTCGTTCGACCAGTTCCCCTCACTGCCGAACACATCTACAACGAGCGATCCCCCTAAAATATTTGTGCAAGTCAAATACTCCCAATCACAGGCGGACATACAAACACATAATAATTTAACATAATAAATGACCGCAAGGGCCACGATTGTACTAAGTTACATGAAACGGGGGCCACGCCCCCCAAAAATTAAATTACAACGGGTACACGACACGCAGGCCGGACAAATTACAACATTAAAAATACAAAGTCCTCACTCATCCACATGCTCGGCAGGCTCGGACCGAGGCCCCTGGTCCTCCACGGGCTGATCCTCGTTATTCCCTTCAAGGAGAGCATCGGGCATAACGATTCGGCCATCCTCAACGTGCGCCAGATAGTGGGTGCCCTCGACAGAAAAGTCAAGCTCAGGGTTCACCACCCGCAGTTGAGCCACAGCGTTCCCGAAAGACTCCTCCACGACGACAATACCATCATCCTCGGTCGTCAGCAAACGGGCAACCAGCTCGGATCTCGTCTTCAATGCCTTCACATCTTATGGCTCATCATCACCCGGGGCATTGGCCGCCCTCAGTCGCTGGACCAGCTCCTCGACAACTTTCTTCTCCGCCCCCAGCGTGGAATTCTCCTTCTTCAACCAAGCCACCTCCTCCTCAGCCTTCTTTCGAGCGTCTTCGGTAACCTTAGCTTCTTCTCTGAGGGACACCATGGAAGCCCGAGCAATGGCAAGTTTGGCCTCTGTTGTAGAGTCCCCTTCGGCGTAAACGGCTGCCATCTCCAGCATCCTGACCAAGGCGAAAGCATCTTGAGCCACCAACGCCCTCTTGCTCGGGCGGTCCTTGCTTTCCAAGCAAAGAGACTCTGCCCGAGGCATAATCAGATAGTTCCCCTCGAAGAATTTCCTGTCATGGATGCAAGGAGGAAGCTCGAACTTCCCCTTCTCCGATGCCCGAGTGAGATCCATAGCGTCAGTGATTCTTGGCCGCTTGGATCGACCGGTCAAAGGAAGAGGAGACCCCCGGGGAGCAGGAGTAGGAGAGGAAGAGGTCCCCGCAGTAGACTGCGCCGGAGGAGGAGCACGAGCACTGGCAAACTGAGACTTCGGAGGAGCCGCACCGGCCTTGTTCCTCGCGAGAGCATTCCTCACAACCCGATCATGAGCCTGAGGCATCTCACCTGCACAAAAAAAATACGAGCACGTTAGATACAAGGAGAAGAAATAAAGCAAACAAATTTAAACAACTAAGACTACCAAGTAGCTTCCCGGCATCCTCGGGGGTCTTGCACTCCAGCAGTGCCTTAATATTGATAAATCGAAGCTCAACCCTCTGACTCCCATCTTCCTCAAAGATCGGATTACCCTTGCTCGTCCAGCACTCAGCAAGCCGGAAGGAGTTGACCCACTTCACCAACTCCTCATACGCCACGGCATCCTGCCCGTGGAGCTCGTTCGGCTGGAGGACATAGTCACTAGGATTCTCCGCCCAATAAATTTTCCCTCCTCGTCACGCAGGTCGTTCCCATCCTCGTCTACCTCAATCTCCCAGACGTATGTACTTTCCTGGGCAGCTTCGGACAGGGGCTCGACAACATAATATCGCTCCTTGAACGTCCGCATCGATTCGGAGAAAGGCTTGAACAGCTTACGTGGCTGCTTCAAAGAAACCCAGCCGTACTTCCTCCCCGATAGCTGCCTTTGAAGATGGAAGACAGTGAAGAATAGAGGGAGAGTAGCCCCTATGGAGAGATGCTCACATACCAGCTCGAACGCCCGGATAAAGGCCAACGAGTTGGGATGCAGTTGTGTAGGGGCCAATCTTAAATGAACGAACACCGACTACTGAAATTCAGTGAACGACAACCTCATGCCCAACTCCTTAAAGGCATCTTCATACATCATAAAATGGTCCCCAAAGTTCGTGCAGACCCGCTCTTCCTCAGTAGGGAAGTGCACCTTCCACTCCCCCTCCGGTCCAACCTCCGTAAAGACATCGCCCAAATATGTTGCGAAAGTAGACACATGTTCAGAAGGCTCGGCCACCTCCCATTCTTCATCAGGACCTTCAGCGGCGTCCTCGTCCATAACTTCCAAGTCTTCTTCCTCCCTGACATCACTGGAGGTGCTCGACGCCGTCGAGCTACTATTTTTCGAAGAGCCTGTTTCTTCCTCGGGTGTATCTAGGATAACCTCTCTATCTGGCCCCGTCGCCATTATGATCACCTGAAAAGCAAAGAAGAAAGTGAATTCGACAACAAATCAAATCCACCCTTCCAACGCTAAGTCAAGTGAAAGGGCGCGCAAAGGGCTGAGGACAACGTCCCCGGCCTAAGCCCTAACGTCAAAGGAAAAGCTGAAACCTCCCCACGAGGAGACGCTCAAAACTAATCATCCCCGAGCAAGGAGCTTCCCCGCACCCACACCCAGTTTTCGTTTGAAGCTTCGCCGGAAATCGCAAAGCTTCACCGGGATCTGGGAATGTTTTGCCGGAAAACTCATCACCCACTCAGAGGATGAACAGACACGGCAGTCACACATGCATAGCTGCCACAACATCGCCGCGAACCACCCTCCTCGCTGAAATGCACCACTAATTCCGGCGACATGTCAGAGGTAGAAAAATGGCACAGCCACCGTCCACCACAAACAATCGCCGGAAACTCACTCATTTCGTCCTCTAAACCTAGCCCTAACCACATGCGACCTACCATTGACAACAAAAAGGAGTAAAACAAGCAAAGGATCAGAAAACTTACTTGATTTAAGTAGACGAAAGTAGCTGCTCGAAGCTTGAAGCGGTGGTCGGAGTAGGCAGACGGCGGTTACGGGCAAGAATACTGAAGGAAACAGAGAGAAATCAGAGCAAAAAGTTCCAAATGGAATGATTTTCCCCTTTTTATATAAAGGGGCACGTGCGAACACGCGCTCATAGGCCATGATGGCTATCCACTAGCCATCATTGCCTATTAACTGCTACACGGAGCTCTAGGCACACGTGGCGTCCCAACGTTTCCAATTTTGTCTGACCATTAGTCTCCCCCAACACCGGGCAACAAGGTTACGACCACGAATTTCATGAACACCAGGGGTCACGGGCGCATTAAGACAATCCTCCTCGTCTTCAAACGACGACTCCATGCTAGCTCCCCGGAGCAACGAACTGTCCTTAAGTCATCACTCCCATGCTCGGGAGCAACGACTTCGGGGGCTCCTGTTCTGGGCTGGACCAATGGCTAGACATGGCCCAATCCGCTTCTGCTCCAAAGCGGCCCAAATTGCCTAAGTCCAATCCACAGAGGGGAAAAAGTTACCTTTCTGCCCCTCCAACCGGGCAAGGAATGCAACATTCCTCCCCGGAATTACTGCCCGTCACGCACGGCTTCATTGCTCCCCGAACAGCTATGGGCAGGTGCCCGGAACTATGCCTATGCCCGACATAACGACTAGTTTTGGGCACCCTGCCCGACATAACGGCTAGTTTGGGTAGTTACCTATTCTTTGGGGGAAAACAGTTATTTCGCCCCGAAAATAGGACCGTTGGCCACGCGCTGGGGGCTCTATATAAACCCTCTCGCTTGAGAGGGTCAGGTATCCAATATTCACCCTAAGAAATCATACTTTGTACTTGCCCCTTTTCTCTGACCCTTTCTTACTTGAGCGTCGGAGTGCCTTACAGGTACACCCCCCTCCTCTCCATACGACCAGCATCCCTGACGCACTTGGCGGCCCAATTCTATAAGATCTGATCCAGCCTTCACGATCATCCCCAAACTACCTTTACCTAGGCAATCTGTTTACCCTGCAACTGCTTCACCTCTCGATCCTATATTCGTATGTGTGATGCCTGTAACATCCCAAATTTATTAGAATATTTATTTAATTTATTTAAATATAATATTTGGGAATTTTCGGTAAATTTTGGTGGTTTGTGTTGACGTTGGCATTTTTGTAGAGTTTTGGTTATTTACTTAAATAATAGTATATAATATGAATATATTAGTATTATTATTAATTTAAATAAAATTAGAGGAATTAGGGGTAAGATGGACTTTTGAGGAGGATTAGCCCAAGGGTTTAACAAAAAGGAATTGGGAAGAATATGATTCATTTAGTTAGATCGTGAAAAGAAGGGAAAAATGCAGAGCTCGGAGGAAAGAAGGAAAAGGTGAGGATTCGAGGAGGTTTCCGAAGAATCGATAGAGAAAGCTCTGAATCGACAATCTAAGGTATGGGGAGTATTGCCTTTCATTGTTTTCAATATAGGAAGTGATGTGTTTAAAATGGATTTTGATGTTTTTGGAGTTTTTGAAGGGTTTATGAGTGATTGATGATTTAGGAGAATTTCTGAGGATCACGATGGATTGTTAAGGGTTGAATTGATTCGGGTAAAAATAAGCCTCAGAGGCTAAACCTTTTTGATGATATGTGAGATCTTTTATGAGGAAGGGATTTATGGGGTTTATGGGAACCTTGAGAGTTTGTGAAGGTTTAGGTGATTTTGAGTTAGGATAGTGGAATTAATCGACCTAAATGTCGTAGGTTTTATGCCTTTGAGTGCCATGATGCTTTAGGAGTGTTTTGGTGATGTTTTGGGGAGATTTGAGGTTGAACCCGTAGGGATTTGGTGGACTGAAGTGCTAATGATGCATAGCAGCGATTGCATAAATCGCTAGTTCGTAAGGCGAATGTTCGCCCAGGCTCGCAAAGCGAGCAGCGCAGCGAATGCGCGATGAGTGTGTGATGGTACTGAGATGACTCTGGGAGGTGACTTTTGGGGCTCGCAAGGGAAACGTCCCAGCGAAGGGCTTCGCCAAGCGAATAGAGGTAGCGAGGAGAGGCAGAAGGGGGAACTCTCTGGTTTTGTGTGGGATATTGGGGTTCGCTAGAGTTCGCAAAGCGAACGTCCTAGCAAACATGTTCGTAAGGCGAACGTTGTAGTGAACGTCTGCTGTTCGCGAATTATTTTATGTTTCTCGAGCTGTTTTGATGTTTCGATGCTGTGACTTTTCTGATGAATTTCCCTGATGTTACTGATGATCATATGACGATGATTTCGTGATGTTTGATGATTAATTGATGATATGAATTACCATGATATATATTGATGATTAGGAGCTGTTATATATGATGTTTGATGATTTAAGTGATGATATAAATTACCATAAGTGTATTAATGATTATGACACTACTACGAAAAACCCATTTAACAACGGTTGGAAATGACATATAATGACGCGGGCGAAGGCGTTGTTATGTAGATTGTCGTTGTAAGTTAGCTGTTTCTACAACGGGCTGGAAACTGTTATTGAAAGGTAGGGTGCGAGCCATATATCACAACGGTTATGATAATAAACCGTTGTGATACATACACTTAGGTTCTGGGTTAGAAACCCGTTAGCAGCGAAATTATATAAAACATAAATTACTTATGATATCGGTTATAATAGATAACTGTTGTTGTAAGTACCCTAAGTTTATTATATTAAATACAGATTGCTTGTTTTCCAAACACCTCACTAAATAAATATACATGGATTTAATTTGATGAAGATGTCTATAATCTGCAAATTAATCTGTTCTTGAAAACCAACTTAAACAAACCAATGTTATTTTCTGATTGCATTCGTCTCATCGTGCATTCACGCTCTTTTACATATATTGTGGTTTATTGATCTGACTCCTTCGATATGTCTCTATATTCGATTATAGTTAAATTTCCATAAGATCAACAAGACATTGGATAATCTGCCTCATCTTTGATTTAACTATAATGGAAGATGGCGATGCATCTAAGGAGCCAGATCATTATACCATAATCTATATATAAAAGAACGTGAGATAAATGATGAGAGGCATGCAATCAGAAAACAACAATGGTTTGTTTAAGTTGGTTTTCAAATACAACTTAATTTGCAGATTATAAGTATCTATGTCAAATTAACTGAATGTATTTTAAGTGAGAGTTAGTGAAACAAACAATCTACATAGAATATAATAAACTCAAACAACATTCTATACCAGATCCAGATATTATAAACTCATATAATACACTTGCTACCACCAGTAAACTTTAAGTGAGGGTTAGTTAAACAAACAATGTAAATATAATATAATAAACTCAAACAACATTGTATACAAGATCCAGAAATTATAAACTGATATAATACGCTTGCTTCCACCAGCATCATCACCCTGTATCATCCCCTTAACCAGAAAGGAAACAAAGCAAACTTAAAAAATGAGCGTCCTCAGTTGAAAACAAACCCTAAAACCATAATCCAGTGAAGAGTAAAGAGAGGAACAGGAATAACGCACCTTTTAATGAAACTAATCGCGGAACAGGAATCAGTTATGATGTTGAACTAGTTTGGGAAGCAATGAAAAAGAAATATAAGGTGGAAGAAGCTTACACAAAAGCTTCATACTTCTTATACTTCTTTTCATTGTTTAGATAAAGTTTGCTTACAGTGTTGATTCTTCATTTACTAACATCTTGTTCGTGAAGCTATGAAGAAAAAGTACAAGGTGGATGAAATTTCTATCATAGCTTCATGCTTCTTGTACTTTTTTCCATAGCTACGCAAACGTTATGAAGTTTCTAAAGCATGGTCTTTGTTAAGGTAGTGAAAACGAATCTGAAAAAATGAGAACAATCAACAAAAACAACAATCCACAAACGAGATAATGGGAAATATCTAACAATAGATGGAAGAAGAAGAATACCTTAATGTATGACTCGCGGCTAATGGTGAAAACGAAGAGAAAAAATGGGTTCTAGGGTTTCACTTTGAAGGCAACGACGTTACTGTCAATTAAGTGAAAGTTATTTTGCTTATATATGGGTAAACTATTTCACTACCGTTAGCAATCACAACCGTATAGATAGCTATTTATTTATTATAAATATATCACTACGGTTAACTAGAATAACCGTAGTGATAACCCTTTTATCTGTGAATTTTAAAATAAATAAAAACCCTATAAATAGGTATTTATTTATTATAAATATATCACTACGGTTGACAAGGAAAACCGTAGTGATAACCCTTTTATTTGTGAATTTTAAAATAAATAAAAAAGAAAAGGTGCGTCTTAACATCTCACTTAATACATCTACAGTTTAAACATCAACAATGTAATTCACAATGGATCTGCAGTTTAAACATCAACAATGTAATTCAAACCCTAATTCAAATATTACATTTCATAACACAGTAAACATTAAACATAAAGGAGACAAGAAAACATAACATCTTGATATTTCTAGAAAATATCTCTGATTTTAGTTTGTTCTTCAAATTCTTGTTCTTTTTCTTTAAATCCTCATACATAACCTTCAGATAGCCCACATCTTCCAACTCTGACTTCATAATACTCTCATCGTCATTTCCATCTCTTTCTCCCACGTCTTCATCCCATATGAAAAAATTACATGTTTCATCGCTCCTCCAAAATGGACATCTCCAATAAAGCCTTCCTTTATTTTGTCCCTTCTTGCATTGATACGAAACCATACGACCATCACAACCACTAAAATTTCCAGATCGATATTTTACACTAAAAGAAGACGTAGAAACACCTTTGGATGATTTTGTCTTCAAATGTACCATTTCAATACCTTAAAGTATAACACTTTCTTGTTGTTGTTGTTGTCTTCTTCCCGACAATGGTGACGGCATTGGTGTTAGGGTTGTTTCCTCTTGTTTCTTGTTTCAATGGATAAATTGATATATACTTGGTGTTTAAAATACATAACAGTTTGTAACAACGGTTTAAAGAAAAAGCCATCGTGATATCATTATTATTTTTAGTTAAATATTAATAAAACTTAAAAAGGGAGCATTTACGTCAAAGGGATAAACTATTTGAGGGCGATGAGGTTCGAACCCATGATAGCTACATTGTATCACCACGGTTTCCATAACAACCCCTTGAGATTTCTAATTAAAATAATGCGCGCGCATCCAGTACGCACTATAAGAACGGTGTATAGGATGCCGTTGTAAACCTCGCGTTGTTGTTTGGGCGTTTTGTAGTAGTGTGAGTTGTTTATACCTGATGTTTGATGATTAAATACTGATGTGAATTGGCATGAGCTATGTTGATGATGATAAGATGATGATGCATGATGTTTTGATGAATAAATGACGATATGACGAATATGAGATTTTGATGAATGATGATGCACGTGATGACTTTATTGATGATGATGATTATGACGTTGTGCATCATGCATTCATAGCATATTTTAATGATGATGTTAGGACTTCGATCCAGTGATGATGATGTTAGACTTCGGTCTATTTGTGGCTTCCATCCCATTGTGTGGATGTGAGGTGGTTTATGACGTGCTCCGGTTCTTGTGTGGAATCGATCCTATTGACGGGGATCTTTGGAGGGTGATGGCCTAAGTGTCCATCGATTGTGATGATTGGTACCACATGTATGAGTCCTATTGTGCATTGCATTTATGTGGAATTTGTTGTGATTTATGATGACGTGTTTTGATGTTTGCCTTGTGATGACTCTGATGATGTTGTATATGATGATGACGCCATTTTTTATGCACATATTCTTTTATATTGATTATAATGAATTGTTTTACTCACCCTGCCTGTTTGAATGTTGCCTCCACGTGGGTAACATGCAGGTGATCAGGATTAGTCGTGGATGCTTCGAGGAACTTTTGAAGTATTATTTGCTTTTGGTCGATGTAAAGGGTCTTGCTCTGATAGTGTAACATCGGGTTGGGTCGTTGAGTTGAACCATTAATGGTTTCCTTTTGGTTGTTATTTTGTTATTATTTGATGACTATGGTTTTGTTTTAAAAACCCTTTTGTGGGATTTTGTAGTTATGGTGGTTCTGCTGCCCTTTGAAGGCTTTTGAGTTATTTTGAGGAAAACCCGTTGTTTATGGAGCAATTTTGTTGATTTGAATTTAATGAGAAATGTGCACCCTTTGAGGTGATTCTGATTTTACTATGATTTATGTTTATTCCATTGCGATAATTGTGGAGTAGAAAAGGGTGTTACAATGCCTCCTTAGTCAGGTTATCTCTCACCTGCACACCATCCACTTGGATCACATGAGATGGATCTGGAATGTATCTCCTCAACTGAGACACATGAAACACGTCATGAAGACTAGCATGCAGTGTTGGCAAAGCAATTTGACATGCCACCTCTTCTATCCTCTGTAAAATCTGGTACGGACCAACAAAATGCGGTGTGAGCTTTCGAGACTTCAAAGCTTGACCAACACCAGTTACCAGCATAACTCTCAAATACACATGATCTCCCTCCTGGAACTCAAGTGCTTTCCTCCTCTTGTCATGGTAACTTTTCTGACGACTCTGCGACACTTTCATCTATTCTTGGATCATCTTGATCTTTTCAATCGGCTGGTGAACAATTTAGTTTCGAGCACATCACTCTCGCCTGAATCATACCAACACAAAGGAGTCCTACATCTCCTACCATATAATGCCTCATACGGTGCCATTCCAATACTAGAATGATAACTCTTGTTTTAGGTAAACTCAATCAACGACAAGTGACTATCCCAAGCACCTCCTTATTCTAGCACACAAGACCTCAAAAAATCTTCCAACGACTAGATAGTCCTTTCTATTTGACTGTTTGTCTGCAGATGATAAGCAACATTCAATCTCAGCTTAGTACCCAAAGTTGTCTGCAAACTCTCCCATAACCTCGATGTGAATCTTGGATCTCTATCAGACACAATACTTGAAGGAATACCATGTAGTTACACAATCTCATCAATATACAATTTAGCCAGGTTCTGCAAGGAATAATTGATCCCCATTGGTATAAAATCAGCTGATTTGGTCAATCTATCAAAAATCACCCAAATCAAATCACATCCCTTCGAAGTCTTTGGCAGACCTATCACAAAATCCATGGAAATGCTATCACATTTCTATTCTGGAATATTTAATGGTTGCATCAGACCCAACGACTTCTGGTGTTCAATCTTTGTCTTCTGGCAAGTCAACAAGCATATACAAACTCTGCAACATCTTCTTCATCCTTGTCCACCAAAACAATTTCTTCAAGTCGTGATACATCTTTGTAGCATTATAAGTGCTAAAATGTATAGATTTTGAGTGTGAATAATTGGCATTTATGGGCTTGATTCGTTGGTTTTTCGTTAATAATCCCTCATTTTTTGTGTATATGTTGTATAGTTTACATTATAGTGTATATATTGCGTATCGTGTAAATATCATTGAGCTTAATTGATTTTCTCTCATTTTTGTAGGTATTCAAGCAAAGATATTTTGCCATTGTTGTATAGAGCATTGAATAAGCTTTCCAACGCTTCCGACCGTGCGTCAATCCGAGTTACGGTTCAAAAGTTATGGTCAAAACAAGGGTTAGTGTGCTGTCATGTTCGCTTTGCAAACTTTCCGGCGAATACTCCCAAACTTGAGGCAGTAGAAAAAAGCACCAAAGTTTGCATTGCAAACTTTCCAGCGAATGTTCGCTTTGCGAATAAAAGTCCGCATTGCAAACTTATGCAGAATCGTAGAGGCAGTTTAACTGTTCCTGAGGCACATCAGGTGCCTAATTTGATGTTCGCTTTGCGAATAAAAGTTTGCATTGCGAACATGACGGATTTTTTAAATAATATATAAGTCATTTCATTCATTTTTTAGGTTATGGTTTTGGGGATTTTTTCTCCCAACTCCATCAAACTCATTTTTCAGTAGTATTAGCTTAGAAAACAACATTAAAGCTTGCACACGGATGATCCGGGGTGGATTTCTCATCGACCGACGTTGAAAAACCGCGAGATGTTTGGTTTATTTCTTTTCTTCTTTGTGTATTTCTTATTTGTAGGGTTGTTGTATATGTATTTACTTTGAACTCGTGTATATTTGTCGCCCATGGCATTGTATCTAAGTTGCTTTACAATTCTTTATCGGTGATTGTCCTTGATTTTTGCTTTATGCTCGGGGTTTGGGTTGTGTTAGAGATAAACATCGCAAACTTTGATTAGGGATGATTATCTATTAGTTTCTGAATGCTAGAGATAGATTTAGAGCTAACAATCTTTATGGGTGTCAGAGCTTAATGCCTCTGTATCTCGAGTCGGGTGCGAGAGCATCAACGAGGGTAACACAGGTTTTCTCTCAGCTCAGTGTGTCAGAGATGGACACTGTTGTGAGTGATGTTGGATGATATTGAGGAGTATTGTAGGTTGAGTATAACTGGTCGGTCAGTTTAAGTTTGTGAGGAGTGGATTATATGCATACTTTATAAGTTTCTTCTTTCTGATTAATGAATTCTTTTTATATTCATATTTACTTTTCTGCTTTTACTTTAACCAATTTAATCCAAACTCGTAAACGCGAGACTTGTCGAACGGCAGTTCAATAGCACCGATCTCTGTGGACATGTTAAATTTCCAGAAAAATACATCCAAAACTTTTGTTGCTTGCCGCTTTACCGCTCCAACAAAATGGCGTTATTGTCGGGGATTGGTTTTGATATTGAATTACATTGCGATAGTTTTGATGTTTTGGAGCTTTGAACATAATTGTTTATATTGTATATATGCTTGTATAGATGCTTGTTTTGCTTTTATTTTCCATTATGTTTGTTCAAATTTTGTATACATTTTGTTCCTGTAGTGTTTGTTCAAGTGTTTGGTTAGGACACTTGCTTTTGGTTTGCGCGGTGAGGCATCACCATGGCATGAAAGGAGTAAGTTACTAGACAAGCACAGTAAAGTCGTCGAGCTTACGATGTAAAACAAGCATGTTTTATCATTTTTTTTGTTTCGTTATTACTTTTTCATTCTAGCTTAGGTAGTGTGGTGAACATGGATTAAACAAGTTGTACTCGGATTGTTCATAAAATTCTCAAATCTTCACTTTACAACTTGTTTAATCCATTTTCAGCCGGTCTTTTAGTTTGTTTATATTAATAGTTTTTGTGTTTGTCTAAGAGCTTGTTTTGAGTAGCTTGAGGGAAATTAAGGTGATGTTCCAAGTTTGATCATTTCAACTTGCGGATGTATGGTAATGATATTGTTAAGTTTTGTACACGTCCAAGGTATGTGTTTATCGCTTTCTAGACTTTAGCATATTCATGATACTTAGGCATTTTACAAACTTCCATACCATTCATTCTTTTGTATACTTGTTCTTGATGTGAATCACTTTAGTTCCCACCCTTTTTGTGAGGTAGCTTTCCATTGTTCATATATGCGCGGAGTACCAACATTCTTGTTCTAACTGGATTTTATTATGCTTAATCTTTTGTTTGTATTGATTATATGAAAGCATGAAAAGGATCAAGGCATTTTGTTTCATTTTGAGCACAACTACCTAACCAAATAGTCATTCACCTTGTAAGCATGTGATCATTTGTAACCCCTTTGTGTCTTTCTATCATTATCCATGTTGTTTGAACTTAATACTTGTCCATGAGTATTGAATTCTCTTTTTGTATGGATTTTGATTGATTGTTTTTCCTTGAACCCTCAACTTTGTGTTGTTGTATGAATTTTTACCTTGTCTTAGAAAGTAGGGAGTATTCACATGATGATATGGTTGAATTCAAGTTGGGGAGAGAATGATTGTTTACTCATTGGTTGGTTTCTATGAGGTTGAAAAAGAAAAGAAAAAAGAGAAAAATATGAAAAAGAAAAGAAAAGAAAAGAAAAATGTGAAAAAGAAATAAAAAGAAAATCCTTGAGAAAGGAAACAAAAAGAGTTCAAATAATTGTGCTAAATAAGTATTGTGTGTTGTGTAACACTTGGGATTTTGGAAGAAGTTTATTGGAATTTTATGTTTGAGTCTTTGTGAGTTGATCACTCCCTTAGGTTTAGGAAAGTTTTTGTTTCAATTACCTTTAGAAATTGACCCTTGTTTGTTTACCCGACCACGCTACAACCTTGAAAGCCCTTGTGATTCTTGCTTTTTATGTTTTCAATATGATTTTTGGATGATTGCATAATTTATTCTTTTGTTTGCAAGATTTTTGTGTGAGTAAAAAGTACCTCATTTTGGATGATTGCTTTTGCTAGGTGTGATTCACGTTTGAACTTGTGTTGTTTTAGGATGTTTGGCATGATTTTTGTATTTTGCATTTGTTTCGTGACTATGTTATCGTCGTAGTTTAGTGGTAAGTATATACTTTGTGTGTACTGTTTTTCATTTGAACCATACAAATGCTTTAGTTTTTCAAAACTTGTTGATTCATCATTCTTTGGTTATTGCTTTTGTGTTTTTAAGTTTGTTTGATTCTTGTTTGAGGACAAACAAGTTTAAGTTGTGGAGAGTTGATAAGTGTTAAAATGTATAGATTTTAAGTGTGAATAATTGGCATTTATGGGCTTGATTCGTTGGTTTTTCGTTAATAATCCCCCATTTTTTGTGTATATGTTGTATAGTTTACATTATAGTGTATATATTGTGTATCGTGTAAATATTATTGAGTTTAATTGATTTTCTCCCAATTTTTTAGGTATTCAAGCAAAGATTTTTTGCCATTGTTGTATAGAGCATTGAATAAGCTTTCAAACGCTTTCGACCGTGCGTCAATGTGAGTTATGGTTCAAAAGTTATGGTCAAAACAAGGGCTGGTGTGATGTCATGTTCGCTTTGCGAACTTTCCGGCGAATACTCTCAGACTTTAGGCAGTAGAAAAAGGCACCAAAGTTCTCATTGCGAACTTTTCAACGAATGTTTGCTTTGCAAATAAAGGTCCGCATTGCGAATTTATGCAGAATCGCAGAGGCGGTTTAACTATTCCTAAGGCACATTAGGTGCCTAATTTGATGTTCGCTTTGCGAATAAAAGTTCGCATTGCGAACATGACAGATTTTGTAAATAATATATAAGTCATTTCATTCATTTTTTAGGTTATGGTTTTGGGGATTTTTGCTCCCAACTCCATCAAACTCATTTTTCAGTAGGATTAGCTTAGAAAACAATATTAAAGCTTGCACACGGATGATCCGGGGTGGATTTCTCATCGACCGGCGTTGACAAACCGCGAGATGTTTGGTTTGTTTTTTTTCTTCTTTGTGTATTTCTTCTATGTTGGGTTATTGTATATGTATTTACTTCAAACTCATGTATATTTGTCGCCCATGGCGTTGTATCTAAGTTGCTTTAAAAATCTTTATCGGTGATTGTCCTTGACTTTTGCTTTATGCTCGGTGTTTGGGTTGTGTTAGAGATAAACATTGCAACTTTGATTAGGGGTGATTATATGTTAGTTTCTGAATGCTAGAGATAGATTTAGAGCTAACAATCTTTATGGGTGTCGGAGCTTAATCCCTCTGTATCTCGAGTCGGGTGCGAGAGCGTCGACGAGGGTAACACGGTTGTTCTCTTAGCTCAGTGTGTCAGAGATGGACACTGTTGTGAGCGATGTTGGATGATATTAAGGAGTATTGTAGGTTGAATATAACTGGTCAGTCTGTTTAAGTTTGTGAGAAGTGGATTATATGCATACCGTATAAGTTTCTTCTCTCTGATTAATGAATTCTTTTTATATTCATATTTACTTTTCTACTTTTACTTTAACCAATTTAATCCAAACTCGTAAACGTGAGACTTGTCGAACTACAGTTCAATAGCACCGATCTCTGTGGACAAGATAAATTCCCAGAAAAATACTTCCAAAACTTTTGTTGCTTGTCGCTTTACCGCTCCAACATAGCACCGGGATGAATACTCAGACTAATTCGATGTCCTTCATCAAGAATGCTTTTCTTATGTTCTGGCACATCTGGAACACAAACTCTATCTCTGAACCTCATCACACCATTCTCATCAACTTGGAAATCACCTCTGTTACCTTGGTTGATTAACGTGAGACGATCTATCAAACTCAAATCATATTTCTGACCCTCTCTGATCTCATCAAGGATATTACTCATCAACTTCAACATATCCAACTTCACACTGTTAGAAATCTCTTCACACACTAAACTCATATCTCTGAATTGTTCAATCAATTCAAACTATCTAACCATAAGCATTGACATGTATAAGGACTTCCTACTCAACGCATCAGCCACAACATTAGCCTTACCAGGATGGTAACTCAAATCAAAATCATAATCCTTCAGAAGCTCAAGTCACCTCTTTTGCCTCATATTAAACTCTTTCTGATCAAACAGATACTTGAGACTCTTGTGATCACTGAACACCTTGAATCTGGCGTAAAACAGATAATGTCTCCAAATCTTCAACACAAAAACCACGACTGCCAACTCTAAGTTATGCGTAGGATAATTCCTTTCATGAACTTTCAGTTTTATGGATGCATAAGCAACAACCCGACCATTCTGTATTGGTACACCACCATGACCCATCTTTGACGCGTCATAATACACTACAAAGAGCTCACTTGAATTTGGTAAAATCAACACTGGAGCACTCACCAATTTCTTCTTTAGTTCTACAAAACTTTCTTCTCAAGCAACATCCCACACATAAGTTTGACCCTTTCTAGTCAATTGAGTCAAAGGTAATACTAACTTCGAGAAGCCTTCTATAAACCTGCGATAATAACCAGCTAAACAAAGAAACCTTCGTATCTCAATATAATACTTCGGAGTCTCCCACATTAATACAACATCAAATTTAGAAGGATCTACAAAACTTCCCCCACTCGAGATCACATGGGTAAGGAAAGTCATTTCCTTCAACCAGAACTTACACTTTGACAACTTGGCATAAAGCTTCTTCTCTTTCAACACCAGCAACACAATCTTGAAATGTTCAGCATGTTCTTCATCAGACTTAGAATATATCAAAATGTAGTCGATGAAGACCACTACGAACTCATCTAAATACAGATGAAATATTCATTTCATATACTTCATGAATATGCCTGGTGCATTAGATACGCCAAACGAAAACACAATATACTTATAGTGACCATATCTCGTCCTAAACGGGGTCTTCGGAATATCATCTGGTTTAACACGAATCTGATGATAATCGGACCTCAAATTAATCTTACTGAAAACATAGGCACAACATTTCGATGGCGCCATACACCATACACAGTTTCAACAACAACCATCTTAAGAATATCAGCTTTCTAACCCTTCCCTTTTGTTTGTCCAAAATCCATCCAAGATCATCTTTCCACTTTTGTGGTTGATGATTAATGTCCATCCAATTAATCACTTCATGCCACACATATTTCATAGATCTCCACTCAAAAAAATAGATGGTCTTGAGTCTCATCTTCCTCACCAAAAATGTTGCAAAGACTATTCTGCAGCAATCCAATCTTCATCATCCTAGATTTAGTTGCCAAACGGCCATGACATGCTCGCCAACAAGTTAGCACAGCACGCGGGCGAGCATAGTTATGTCTCATCAAATGACTCTACTCTACTCTACTATGATCATCCACCAACTGCAGATAAATCTTATTCATGGAAAATATCCTTTTCACCTTCATATCATCCCATGTCTGCTGAATCTGGCTCACTATACTTCTTCTGGTCATGATATTTTTCAGAATCCAAGAACTGGTGTTCCTGATGGTTGCAGTCGTCAAATCTTCAGCTTTTAAGTAATATACATGAACCCATTTGACCCACATATTGTCAACTTTCAAACAAGTATTCCAGATCTCTATGTTTATCACATTCAGCTCACCTTGAATTAATGGACTACAAACCTTTTTCCAAGCCACGGGGCTTTTTTTATTAATGTCAGCTTGACCAGTCCAAATAAAAGTTCTACAGATTGCATCAATTTTTTTAATAACCATTTCAGGGATGGGAAAACAACTCATCCAATACTGAGCGATAGCCAAAGAAATACTCATCACAGGTTGGATTCTTCCAGCTATATTGAGTAACTTTGTTATCCAATGTTTTATCCTGCCCACTATCCTCTCCACCATAGGAAAATAACGATTCAAACCGAGCTTCTTGCAAGAGAGAGGAACCCCTAGATATCTCACAGGAAATTGGCCCTCTTCAAAGCCAGTAATCTAAATTTCATCATTTTAATTATTATAATTATAATTATAATCATTATAATTCAGAATTATAATAAAACTAAATTTCTTTGATTCTAGGACTCATATGTTATACAATCTAATTAAACCACTTAACTGTACAGCAAGACAAAAGAGTATGAAACGTTATGGCAATGAAATTGCTACACTTGAATGATTCAAGATCATTCTACCAAACTCCAAGCTATAAATACCATGTGCATATGGAAGGCTACTCTCCTTTACGACTTACGACATCGCTCATAGCCAAATTCAAACCAATTAATTCCCATAAAAAAACAATGCTACAACATCATTACAACAATGGATACACAAACAATATGACCGATATCGCAATTTAAAAATAACACATTCTGAACAAATTCAATCCTTAACATCTTTACTCAAGAAATATTATTGTAATAATATCAATATATAATTATCATCGTTTAATCATAATAGTTTCATCCATGTCATCAATATTCAATAATTGAAGAAAATAGAAAAACCTACTGTAGATTAAGGACTTTTCCCTACCCATCATGCAATTATACACCTATTGATAGCCATTTTCTCCCCCTTCCCTTAGATTTTCCAGCAAAATACAAACTTCAATCTCTAACAATTAAGTTTTCCTTTAACCTTATCTCGTGCCTCTTCTCACCCCAAAATTATATTTTACATAAAACTATCCAAACTCTCTTACAAACCTCTTTATCAATAACCTAATTTCCCTTAGTTAGAAACTTTCACCATTGCCCTCACTCATCCTCTTATTTACCACCATGCCCCTCTTGAATCTAATTTTATTTTAATAAAATTAATACTAATAATATTCTCCTTTTCTCCCTACTATTTCTACTCTTCTATTTTATTCCAAGCAATTAAATAAAATAATTATAGATTAATTATTAAAGATTCTCATTATCCCAAATAAATAAATAAAATAACTATATATTATCCCAAATAAATAAATATTCATTTCATATACTTCATGAATATGCCTGGTGCATTAGATACGCCAAACGACATCACAATATACTTGTAGTGACCATATCTCGTCCTAAACGGGGTCTTCGGAATATCATCTGGTTTAACACGAATCTGATGATAATCGGACCTCAAATCAATCTTACTGAAAACATAGGCACAACATTTCGATGGCGCCATACACCATACACAGTTTCAACAACAACCATCTTAAGAATATCAGCTTTCTAACCCTTCCCTTTTGTTTGTCCAAAATCAATCCAAGATCATCTTTCCACTTTTGTGGTTGATGATTAATGTCCATCCAATTAATCACTTCATGCCACACATATTTCATAGATCTCCACTCAAACAACAGATGGTCTTGAGTCTCATCTTCCTCACCAAAAATGTTGCAAAGACTATTCTGCAGCAATCCATTCTTCATCATCCTAAATTTAGCTGCCAAACGGCCATGACAAGCTAGCCAACAAGTTAGCACAGCACGCGGGCGAGCATAGTTATGTCTCATCAAATGACTTCACTCTACTCTACTATGATCATCCACCAACTGCAGATAAATCTTATTCATGGAAAATATCCTTTTCACCTTCATATCATCCCATGTCTGCTGAATCTGGCTCACTGTACTTCTTCTGGTCATGATATTTTTCAGAATCCAAGAACTGGTGTTCCTGATGGTTGCAGTCGTCAAATCTTCACCTTTTAAGTAATATACATGAACCCATTTGACCCACATATTGTCAACTTTCAAACAAGTATTCCAGATCTCTATGTTTATCACATTCAGCTCACCTTGATTTAATGGACTACAAACCTTTTTCCAAGCCACGGGGCTTTTTTTATTAATGTCAGCTTGACCAGTCCAAATAAAAGTTCTACAGATTGCATCAATTTTTTTAATAACCATTTCAGGGATGGGAAAACAACTCATCCAATACTGAGCGATAGCCAAAGAAATAGTCATCACAGGTTGGATTCTTCCATCTATATTGAGTAACTTTGTTATCCAATGTTTTATCCTGCCCACTATCCTCTCCACCATAGGCAAATAATGATTCAAACTGAGCTTCTTGCAAGAGAGAGGAACCCCTAGATATCTCACAGTAAATTGGCCCTATTCAAAGCCAGTCATCTACATTTCATCATTTTAATTATTATAATTATAATTATAATCATTATAATTCAGAATTATAATAAAACTAAATTTCTTTGATTCTAGGACTCATATGTTATACAATCTAATTGAACCACTCAACTTTACCGCAAGACAAAAGAGTATGAAACGTTATGGCAATGAAATTGCTACACTTGAATGATTCAGGATCATTCTACCAAACTCCAAGCTATAAATACCATGTGCATATGGAAGGCTAATCTTCTTTACGACTTACGACATCGCTCATAGCCAAATTCAAACCAATTAATTCCCATAAAAAAAACAATGCTACAACATCATTACAACAATGGATACACAAACAATATGACTGGTATCGCAATTTAAAAATAACACATTATGAACAAATTCAATTCTTAACATCTTTACTCAAGAAATATTATTGTAATAATATCAATATATAATTATCATTATTTAATCATAATAGTTTCACGCATGTCATCAATATTCAATAATGGAATAAAATAGGAAAAACCTAATGGAGATTAAGGACTTTTCCCTACCTATCATGAAATTATAATTGATAGCCCTTTTCTCCCTCTTTACCTTAAATTTTCCAGCAAGATGCAAACTTCAATGTCTAACAATTAAGTTTTCCTTTAGCCCTATCCCTTGCCTCTTCTCACCACAAAATTCTATTTTACCTAAAACTATCCAAACTCTCTTACTAACCTCTTTATCATTAACCTAATTTCCCTTAGTTAGAAACTTCCCCATTGCCCTCACGCATCCTCTTATTTACCACCATGCCCCTCTTGAATCTAATTTTATTTTAATAAAATTAATACTAATAATATTTTCCTTTTCTCCCTACTATTTCTACTCTTCTATTTTATTCCAAGCAATTAAATAAAATAACTATAGATTAATTATTAAAGATTCTCAGTATCCCAAATAAATAAATAAAATAACTAAATTCCATTATTTAATTAAATGCTCATTTTCTAGTTATTTTACTATTTATTTAATTAATTCGAATAAAACACTATTTATTCCAATAATTAATTAAAATTTTGATTAATTATAAACAACTATACCAAACTCTTACTTTCTCTATACCTCTATTTCAAGGATACTTACCTCCCGCAATCTCAGAACAATAATTTTATAAATACCAATTAACCAACTAATTCTAAACAATTCAATTAAATTAATTAATCGAATTTCGGGTGTTATAAGTTACTTGTTTCTTCTTTGTGTTTTGAGTTGTTGAATTATTTATTTAAATGAAATATTTTCTGTTTTGAGACAATTACAATGATTTGGGTATTTTGACTTTCTCGTTTATATCATAATCTTTTTAAGTTGTATGTTGAGTATGTGTAACATCATTTTTGAGAAAATTATTGCGTAATATCCTTTAAATAAGTGTTGGGGTTTTAGGGTGTTACACCCGTCATGATGTCTTGAAGCTAAAAAATCACCCACGATCTAGAAAACCTCTTTCCCCATATCCAGCAATATCTCCACTTCTCCTGCACTAACTTAGAGGTTTTTGAGCAAATTTTAGACTATAAATAGGGTCTTAGTTCATTATTTTTGACATTCAAGCTTACATTTAGAGCTAGAAACACTTATAAAAGTATAAATATCTCACATTAAGGTGTTTTTGCAACTTTATTTTCTGCATTATTTTGAGTTTATGTTGCTACAAGTACAACTTCAAGTATTTGTTATTTAATTTCTACAAGTTCAATTTGTTACTGTCTCCAATTCCATTGTTGTACCAGATAAAAGTCTCCCTTCTGAGCAAATTATTATATACAATTTCCAGCTTTTTTGCTTAATTCCAGGTTCTAGAACCTAGAGCAAAAAGAAGAATATAACTTATGGGAATCATATATGCGGTGGTTTTCATAACTCCTGCAAAACAACTTACGGAGGTCGAAACCCCCCACAATTTGGCTAAAAAACCTCGCAATTCAGCCGCGTTTTTTGTAGTGTCTTGAAATAAACTATTAAATTTTTTTATCTTAAGGTGAGGCATAATCAGGTTTAGAGAGACTCATCAATGTGCCGAAAAAGAACTCCATGTATTCCTCAATGGTGATGGACCATCTAAAGATTTCAATGATTTTTGCACAAAGCTAGTTAGATTGTGAGAAAAGAGAAGTCTGATGAAATTGTTATGTTTGCTGATGATCGTAATATGTATAATATGAAGTAGTTTTATGAGTTGGTTGGGTGGCACACCTTTAATTTGTTAAGATATACTAGGAGGGGTGCAATTTACATTGATGACCAAAAACACCTGTTTTGCCGAGAAAGCTTGAATGATATGGGTTTGTGTTGAACTCAAGGTTGTTTTGTAAGGATGTTGATGATAAACCATAAAGGATTAAGGATCTCATATTTTTTTGTAAGTTCATATTGAATAAAGTACTTTTTTTAATCATTCACATTTTTCTTTTAGATTGCTCATGAGGAATTAGAATAAAGAGTAAATGGAGATGCACATGACACTAAACAAGTTACAATATATGGCTGATGCCTCCTTGGAATGATTATATTTTTAATTACCAGCATTTAAGGATCTTGACTTTCATTTCAGTGTTGACCTGTAATTGTTATCTATAACGACACAAGTGTGAATGTGGGGGTATTTATAAGGGTTATGATAAGTTATATATTTGTTACTTATTTGACTCATTTCATCAGCAATTCAAGGTGTGATCTGCATGACAATAATTTGTTTAGTGAATGTCCAGCAGTATACACAAATATTTGATTCAATGAAATAGGGTGTAAATAAAATTAAATATAATATAATTATCAATAATTTTACACCCGTGATAACTAAAATATGGTGTAATATGCTATATTGTTACTCCCTATTTAAAGAAAATAGAGTGTTAATGTGTTGATATTCATAGTAAGCATTATTCATTTTACACCTAATTTTTATTAAATGAGGTGTAAATTCGTTTGATTTAAATGTATATATGTAATAATTTACACCAATTTATTCTAAAAAAGGGTGTAATATACCCTCTATTTACACCCATTTTAAAACGAATGTAAATTCATCAGACATTTCTCACCCTTTGAATTTACACCCTCTAATAATTGGTGTAAAATGTATAAAAAAACGGGTGTAAATTTCTCTTTCTGCACTTGTGACTTTTACTTGCTGAATTTTAACATGTATGTCTCATTTTTATACCTTTTAATTATTTTTTTTACCATGTCTGAGTAAACAGGTTGTGTCTAGAACATGAGGACCGCCATACCGACCGGACTCTGTGAATTACCTGCAGAATAAATTTATAACAAGAATATATTTTAGTTCTGAAAATTCTATTTTTAAAGTTAAACCAATTTTAGCTTGAAAAAGAAAAACGGTATTTGACTAAGGAAAATTAAGAATTTTAACTTTTAAAATAGTGAAAGCATTTCTAAAGTAAATAACAAAACTACTTATTTTCAAAAGGGGTTTTAAACTTGTAAATTGTATCACGCGAAAGCGGACATTTACGAGTCTAAAATCCAGTAACGAATACGGGAAAGTGGACGATACCTTTGACTTAGTTTTTTTCTGCTAAAAATGTTTTTCTCATTATAATAAAGTGTTGCAATTTATAAGAGTAACAGTGGTAGATGGAAATCATGTTTCGACCTCATTAATAAGGTTAAATTAAACTGATATTTTTTAATTTTGCACATAAAAACAAATCGAGTAGGCTTAAATAAACTTATTAGTAACACATAACAGTAATTGGTAATCTGTCTCTGTGGGATCGGTAAAACCTTGTATACTAAAACCAATAAAGTTGTGCACTTGCAGGGTATTAATATGAATAATGTTCCTTATACATCCGCAGTTGGTAGTTTGGTGTATGTCACGGTATGCGCAAGACCGGATATTGCTCATGTTATTGATGTTGTTAGTCGGTTTATCTCTAATCCTGGTAAAGATCATTGGCAAGCAGTGAAGTGTGTCATACCCTAATTTTTACCCCTAATATCCCACCTTATTTGCATCTTTACAATGCATCAAGATCACAAATTGGGTTGTCTCTCAACCCTCCCACCTTTGGGTTTGCCTTTGCAGAGATCATCAAGCACCACTTTGTGTATCCATATTGTTGTACTTATATGTTTTATAATTCACTGACCACTAATAAAGATACAAAAAAAAATATATGCTTTGTCCTCTTTTGTTTCTTTTGCAAGGTAGGATTTATATTCAAGAGCATCAAGTGATTGTATCCTCAGTTAGGGTTAGAGTTCCTCAAGTCAAGGTGTGGTCAACCAATGATTTTCAAAGGTTATTCATCAAAGCATGATCTCTAATCTCAAGTCATAAGGTCTCAAGCATCATTCAACTTCATTTTGATCAAATATGTTTCAAGTTGGATGACTTGTTTCTCATGAATTTTCAAAGGTTCATGTGTTATTTCCATGCCTTCATCCACAAGTTTCCTCAATCCATTGCATTCTTCATCAAAGAACAATCAAGGGTACATCATTTTGAGTTCATACAATCATCAATGTTCCTTGAAATGACAGAAAACATCCAAGGTTGTAGGTTTGTACAATGAGGTTTGACCAAAAAGTCAACATTTCAAGCCTAAGTTCAAGACTTCACAACTTCTTCATACTTCAACATTTTTAGTGCTTCTTTGGGCAAATGACTCATATTGAAATCCTCTCCAACTTATCTTCACAAGTTAAAAGCCAATTGTGCTTGGAAGATCATCAAAAGTTTGAAGACATTATAGGTCATTTTGTAGACTTAGAAATGTTTGGCCTAAATTCAAGTATGGCATGCATATATTCCAAAGATCATAACTTCTTCAATTTTTAACTTTTATGGGCGCTTCTTTTTGCCAAATATCCTTCTTGATGTCCTCTACAATTCGCTTTAGAGGTAAAATGTCAATTCACGCTCTAAGAACCTCAAATCTTGAAGGCCATTTATGCACAAAACTGGGTCATGACCTGTTTGACCTAATGCTAGAACTAATTTTTAGTGGTTTTTCCTCAATTTTCCAAGCTTGCCATTTTATCATTAAGAATCCAATTGAGTTGATTCTTTTTGCATTGACTTCCTTGCCATGAAAGGAATATTTGACTCAAACAAAATCACAAAACACACAAGGGAATTTTATTTGGCCTCAGTTGAAAGTTGGTGACTTGAGCTCTGTTTTGACCATGACCTACAATTTTAGAAATGACCTAAAACTCAACTTGGGGACCACAACACATGTGCAAACTCGTTTTTAATTGTAAAACGCATCTCACTAAGTGCAAAATGACTCATTTCAAGTCCCGAAATATGCTTTTCACCTTGCTTCACACGGTTACAAAAAAGGAGAAAATTCTAGAATGGAATCACATGTTCTAGATCTGATCTCACACATACGAGCTCATCATTTCATTCCTTATAAATAGAGGCTGCTTTTACCTATTTTCTCAAGCTTTGAAAGCCAAGAAATCCTGGATACTCTGAAGCTCGAAATCACCTCAAAACCAGAAAGTTGAAACCTCATTTTCTCTTTGTTTCAACTCCAATTCTTCACACAGAATCCATCACCGGTCTCTTCTGAAACTAACCAAAACATTACCACAACTTGCCGTGACCTCTAAGCATCAAACCGATTCCACCATTTTCAAAACCTTGAAGCTCATTTGGGAAAGGTAGATACAAGTTTCATTCTCATCCAAACAAGTTACCATTCTCTTCGTCTTGTTCCACTGATCATTTTCGCTAACCTAACTGGAATTTATTATTCATATTTGGAACTTAATTTTACTTTGAAGTAACTTAGGGTTCTTCGTATTTCTGCAAATTTTCTCTGCTAGGAGTGAATCAATGGCTCCAATGCAGAAAGACATGAATGATGATGATGTGTTTAGAAGCGTCCACCATCAGTGTGTGAGCTTGAAAACATGAATTCGTGAACCGGCAAAATCAAGTGAACGGAGGTTGAAGACGAGTGAGTTTGCGCGCAAGGGTGGGAAATTCAAATTTCCTAGCCTATCAGGTAGTGCCACTTACTCTCTAGCCGTTGCGTTTTTATTTGAATTTTTTTTATTTCAATTTTTATTTCATTCTCTTTAAAAAAATCATAAAAAAAAGCTCCCATTTGATTTTCTACTCCATTTTTTTTCATAATTTTCTAAAATTATTCTTCACATTAATTGTTTTTTTTTTAGATTTTTAAAATCATTTTTAGCATTTTCTTTTTGTTATTTTCTTCTTATTTTCTTTTAATTAACTTCCATCATTTTTAAATATTTTGGATTTGACCTTTTGGGGTGTTGATCCTTAGGTTTTTCTTGTTTTGTCATAATTTTCTTGAGCAATGGTTTGTTATTTAGAAGCTTCATTTTCATTTTCTCTCTTATTTTCATTTTAAAAATCATTTTAAAAATCTTTTTATGCATTTTTAATTATGTATTATTGCATTTTTACTTGTTTGCTAGTTGTTGCCTTGGATCATAACTTTTTTTATCAAAGTTCTCCTCAATTTCAATGAACTTTGGGTGTTTATGAGGTTGGATGAACCTTCATCAATTCAAATCTATCATTAAATGAATCATCTGATTCATTTTTGGTGCTTTGAGTTGATGATAGGTTTAATGCCTTAATCCACCAAGAAAGGTGATTGAAATTGATTATGAATTAACCTTTAGCCTTGATTCAATTTGGTCCTCTCTTCATCTTTCCTTCTCTTTCTTTTTCCTTTTTCTCTTCTCTTGATTAATTGGATGATTTGTTGTCCATCTTGTTCATGATGTTTGGATTGATGCTTGATGAACTTTAATCATTTCAAACCTACTATTCGATTGATCAAGGATCGTTGGAAGTACTTTGGGTTTATGCATAAGTTTGTTCTAAGTTGTCATGAAGGATTGATTGATGTAATGGACCAATCTCCTTTCCTTAGTGCTTGATCCCTCCTTGGTTTTTACTTGTGCTACATGTTTTAGGAGTATGATTTATATAATATCTCTAACATGTATGGTACATAAATTGTTATTGACCTGCCTACAATAGTAGGGTCTTCCGTATAGATTATGCTACGATTGCTTAACATAGCGCTAAATTTGTCCCAAATCGGATCATTAATTCTAACAATATTATTGTGCTAACTTTTACTTTATGCCATTTACTTTTATGGGACCTTTACTTTTATGTTACTTACTTTCTTGCTCTTTGTATTATCCTTTTACTTTTATCATTTATATTTCATAGTTTATGTTTATGCTTCTTTTTCCTTTGTCCACTTGAACTTTTCTTTTTCTTTAAAGACATTAATAAAGAAAAACCCCTAAAAGACTTAATGACTTCCTTGGACTATTGGTTACTATCCCATACTTGGATGTTGGACTTATGGACTTAGATTTAGGTTCTTGATCCTTTGTTTTGGAGTTGTGATTTGAGACCATAGAGTTCATCTAGTACCTTTGACCTTGGGTTTATTTTTTGAAGACTTGGTTTGTGCTTTGCTTATTTGGCTTACTTGTGGCTTAATCCAAATGATGTAAGGCTTTGTTTGACTTATGTCAATTGGCTTGTTTCACTACTTGTTAGTTCACTTGCACACACTTGCACTTTATTGCTTTTATTAGGGTAGTCTCTTCATCTCCTCCCCTTCTTAAATTTTCAAAATCTTCTCCATTTTTCAAAACCTTCTTGTTTTCAAACTTGAACCACTTTCTCAATAAACCTTGACTTTGTTAGGTGATTTTCAAACTCTTTTTCTTAAATAAGTGCTAATTCATCTTAAACATATTAAGACCATTTCAAAACACATAAAAGATACACAACTCATTCAAACTATTTTGTGCTCTTTGTTCACTTTTTTTAAATCTTTTCTCAAGGATTAGACATGAGTCATTTTCATAGTTGAGATTTAATTCTCCTATCCCCATAGTGATGTTTGATGTTGATTCTTTTCCACTTGATAGAGTTAGTGGCATACTTGTTGATCTCTATTCAAGTTGGAGCTCTACTCAATAGTGATGTAAAGATCCATTTTCATATACTTGTGGGTGACTAGTTGAGTTTTCTCCTTAAAATGACAACTTATCATCAACTACCTAACTATTAATGGAACATGCATATTAACACCCTAAAATACCCTTTAATCATTTTTACTTTACACTAACAAATGTCCTTAATGGTAATTTACTAAATACAAAAATAAGTGACCAATAGGATTCTCTCATTAGACCAAATGACTCATGTAATTGAAAAAACCATTTCAATTTTCAATCACCCTTTTCCCTCTCTTTCTCCCTCTTTCTCGTCAGCCCCCTTTCTCTCTCTTTCCCCCTCTTTCTCGTCTGCGCCCTTTCTCTCTCTGTGTTCTCTCTTTCAACCAAAACCCTTTCTCTCTTGGAGATTTCATTTTTGAAACGACAACGACAACAATCTCACAGCAGCTCTCAACCACGATGACATCTTCAACTCTCGCACGGCTTTGATTTAGCAACGATAGCATTTAATTTCGGTTGGTCATCATCTCTAACTCTGTTACCAGCTTTGTTTTAAGTTATTATTGTTGTTTTTTTTTATTTTCGAAGTCGTTTGCTGTTACGATTGGGTTCGAGTTTGTTTCGGTTTCGATTGGTAGTGTTGTATTTATGCATCGAGATGCTGATACATTATATGGTGTTTTTGCCTCTGTTTATCATAATTATGGTCATGTTTTGTTCTTGGCAAATGGTTTTAAATTTGAAATTTACTGATGTAGTTAGTATCACTTTGTTTCCTGCTAAGCATTCTCATGTTCATTGGCCATTGTTTTGTACATATTTCATGATATTTTCTACTGTGATGACAATAGCTTGAGTGTGTTTTATGAATCAATCCAGAAGTAAGTAGGTTTTGAATGGTCTCCCATTGTACAATGATCAATTTTTTAGACCTGCGGGACAATATAGTCATGCTTTACAGCTTCATTCTCATTTGGCTCTAACATTGTGGAAATATTCAGCCTGTCTCATTTACTATTGCTATTGATTATTAAGCATTCATACAACAAAACAACTTAAATATTTGCAGCATTATATGGATATCTTATTGAGCATTCTTTCTGCATGTTCTCACTCTATTTCATGGACTAAAATTATGCAGGACGTCAGAATCATTTTCTCCAGTTTGCTTGAGAAGATATAATCCTTTAGCATTTCTATATGCTTATATCCATTATTTTGATGTGAGTTAGATTTTAATACAATTAGCAATAGTTTTTTTTTTTTTTAACATTAGGACACAACTGAAAGTGCATTGTGAAAAGAATATAAATTTATGTTAGCTTCGGAATTTGATATGCTTGCTGATGAAATGCAGGCTGGAAGATGAAATTAATCATCCACTTCCATTACATTTGGAATCTCTGCCTTTGGCAAGAAACTTACTATGTACTTTGCCTGCTTTTGGCTCCATCTCAATGTTCTTAAAAGTGGTAAATGGGCCCAGTTTATTAACATACATCTCAAAGTGTATGCAGGACTGTGGCATGGTGTTTTTACCTCACATTCAAAGCTTTGACATACACCAAATGAAGACTGTCTCATTATAGAACGCCAAAGGTGGTTACCAAATCCGTAGAGTCATAATATATTTAATGTGAGACTGGTTTGATTTTTAACGATGAAGAAGAAATAGCAGATACGAGGTAACCAATGGTTAAGGGTCATTGGCTCCCGATTCAGGCAGGTCAAGGGCCATAGGCCGAGGAAACCAATGAAAAGTGCAGCCAAGGGAAGTTTCTTAGTGTTTGACCTCTCATTATGAGTTTAATTTCTCTCATTCTATTTTCATTTAACGTGGTTTATATGTAATTCCTTCATAAGATTCATATTGTCTTCCTAGAAGTTCTGACCTATATGTATGTATTACAGCGGGTATGCTGATCGCATTTATGAGTTACTGGCTGTATCAAGGGAGTTAAGCTTGGTAGATGAGAAATCATCCCTGCAAAGAAAAGGAAGTAAAAATTGTTTAAGTGAAGCTAACTACATTGAGTTTTTCTAATGTCAAGGCAAGTCAAACTCGTCCAATCATCTATCAACCATGACTACTTGTTGTGTTTTTAATGTTTTAATAGCGACTTTGCTCCCAAAAATCAGGTTGTGACCCCTACTGGTAATGTCTTGATGGATGATCTGTCTCTCAAGGTTGAACCAGGATCTAATCTTTTGATTACAGGTAGCCAGCTGAACTCTCTTCTCGATGTTATTTTATTAAGCATTTCTTCTGTTGCAAAAGTTGTTGTAAAATATTATTTCTAATTGTTGATAGTTTGACATGTTATTGGCAATTCTTTTGCTAGAGGTCCAAATGGAAGTGGAAAGAGCTCGCTTTTCCGTGTTTTAGGTGGTCTTTGGCCTTTGATATCTGGACATATTGTGAAACCTGGCTTTGGCTATGATCTTAATAAAGAGATTTTCTATGTACCTCAAAGACCATACACTGCTATGGGAACACTTCGTGATCAGTTGATTTATCCTCTTACTGCCAATCAAGAGGTTAAACCACTCACAGATTATGGGATGGTGGAGCTTTTAAAAAATGTAAAGTTCACAGATAACCCTATATCTTTCTCAATGCCATGTACATCTGTAGTAGTTTATTGATAATTTTGTTGATGTATTGTTATCATTCACTAAAGTTACACGTGTATGTGTTCCAGGTTGACCTTGAATACCTGTTGGAACGTTACGCGTCTGAAAAAGAGGTAACATAGGGCGTTGAACTTTCGTTGGGTGAGAAACAGAGATTGGGCATGGCCAGACTTTTCTACCACAAACCTAAATTTGATATTCTTGATGAGTGCACAAGTGCTATCACTACTGACATGGAATAGCGGTTTTATGCTAAAATTCGAGCCATGGAAACATCATGCATTACCATATCACATCGTCCAGCGTTGGTTGCATTTCATGATGTGGTTTTATCCTTAGATGGTGAAGGAGGATGGAGTGTTCATTTCTTCTCCTCTCTCTTTCTCACAAGCAAATATAGTAAAACACAAACAAAATCACTACTTAGTTACTTGCTCGCGATATATTCGAGCTAAGGAGCGAGAATCGAGCGCTCGGAACCTATGCAGTTTCTGTCACTTATAAGGTTGTAATACCTTCTATGTAATGTTCATCAAGGAAACAACACGAGTTTTCTATAATGTAACAAATCAGAGCAGTTTGATATTTAGGTGTTTAATCTCATATGTTTATGATGTTGTTATTGTTTACAGGATCCCATCAGGAGTTTTACTGGTCGTGAGATGTATAAGAGACCTCCATGGGCAACCATTGCACTAGACAATCCATCATTTGAAATAGTTTTTCCATAGTAATTTATTTCATTTACTGAAGGTGACAGCTAAGTTTATTAAGTGTGTTGTTTGAGTGGTAGCAGCAACACCGTACCAAGCTGAAGAGTTCTGCTCGCCTGCTGGGAAGTATATGATGAGACTAACCCTGGAGGATCCAACAGCTAGAATCCATGCTTATGTAGTTGACCCTGGAGGATCCAACAGCTCTCTGTCACATCATTATACAAGTAACTCACACATTTTGTTTCACTTGGGTTATTTTTAAGCAAAATCCATATAGTGGATTGGATCCTTTTATCTGGATGGTTTCCTTTTATCACTGGCTTGTCACATGTAGGTTATTGATGCATTAAATTTGATGATGATATCCTCCAAGTGTTTAAGATTTGAATTATAAGATATAATGGGAATTCATTTTCTGTGGTGTCATTTCAATAACTGTTATTTGTGATCAGATTATTTAATCAGCATTTAATATACATGATGTGTAGATCAAAGCAAAATCTTGTTTCTGAATGATATGGTTGTTGTTTACCTACATGCCTTTGTAATCCAGAACAGAGAATGTTGGAACTTCATCAAACGGACAACTGCATTCATAGTCCAACTATGGTATCTGATGATTATTATATATCTTTCTAAATATATACATCTTCATGTCAACAGAGGACACTTTGATGTGAGTTTTTTTTCTGTAGTTTTTTCCCCTTACCTTCTTGCTTTATAGATTGCAGTAGATAATTTTACTATACTTGTTTTCAAGGTTTTATGAGATTCTTGCTGCTTATGGTCTGATTCCTGCTAATTCCTCAGTTGTTGATCTTCCAGAAATAATAGTTACAGTCCCACTCCAACCGCCCATACTATCGTGGAATACTTTTATGGTCAACCAATTGTATGTATATGATTAGTCATTTATAGCAGTCAAGTCTTCCATATTCTATGACATATTGTCAAGAATCAAACTTAGGTCGACAATATTTGGAGATTGGAACTTTGAAGATGTAATAAAAAATACCATGTACACATGCAGTGACCTGTCCTACAACATTTTCAATGGATCAATTGCCGAAGCCTGGACAATTGGGGTTGTTTCAGAATAATCAACCACTCTATTCCTTTAACTCTTATGGCTGAGATAAAGATGGTTACTGAAGCTCTTCTTGATCTTCCTGTGGAGATCAAGAAAAACAACAAAGATGTAATTGCTAGAAGTGGTTACAAGGCACCAAGTGATGTTAATCCTCTTTATGAAGCGTTAGGACTCTATGATTTGGGTTCTTCACAAGCTATGCAAGAGTTTTACTCTCATTAAATGTCACATCCTATCAGAGGTTTGTTAGTTTTCTGAAATCTATATTCATATCTCCTACTTTTTAGATTCAATTAATTTCAATTATCAAATTTTCTTTACTCTTTTCTTTACTCATTTAGTTTTTTTTTGTCAATTTTTTCAAAAAGTTAAGACTGGTTTTAAGAATCATTAAAATCACAATTCCAATAATGGAGATTCAAGATCATTGTGTTCTTTTCTTTAAAACAAGTTTATCAATTTGTATGCAGGTTTTTACAATACCTGTTGCTCAAGGAGATATTGTTTTTGGAACAGATGGCGTATTTAACAACTTGTACGATAATGATATTGTTAGTTTGGTTGTAAGTTCAACTAGGGATGGATTATAACCACAAATAACTGCTCAAAAGACGCACTCGGTGTTTTCTGCTGTTATTTTCAATTATGCATTGAGTTTTGAGATGAGATGGTTAACTATTTGACAACTTGAGTTTTTCTGCTAGTATTAAATATTAGGAGTTAGACTGGTATTAAAGTAGTTTTAACTAAAGTATGGTTATAAAACACAAATTGAAGAATTAGGAAAAAATAATTTACATGGAACTGTTGATAACATCTTCGCCATGAAAACAATATAAGAAAACATATATAAATATTAACACGGGACACAAAACACAACTAATTAGAACTACTGTATAAATATTACTTTCAATGTGCATTTACTTTTAATGTACTATAAATTATTAAATTTATCACTCAAACTATCAATTTGTTATTGTATTCTAAGGAAACAATGAGAGCGATATTTGTAAATTTTACCATCTCCTGTAAATTTTATCACTGAAACTCACTATTTGCACGGGTCACTATCACCACAATACCTTTTTTTTAATCAACCAAATATTTTTAAATATTTATAATTATTAATGATATTTATAAATATTTATAGTTATTAGACATACTTGATTTATAATGTTGGTGATTTTTTAGGTATTTATTTTTTAATATTTGCAGTTGTTAGTGATTTTATAATATCAATTATATATCAAAACAACAACCAAGTCTTATCAAATGATCTTAAGATATGAATGAATTTACCCGTGCAGACGCACGGGTCTTCAACTAGTTCCATTTAAAACCAATCAAAACAAACTCCTTTTGTCATTTTTACCATGAACTATGAGGTTTTGATCCTTCATTGCACTTTGTGGGTACGTAGGCACGAGACTCGGGAAGTCTTGTCAAACACCAATATTTAAAAAATATTTCTCTTCTCATCTCCACCATCTTTTGCAAACAACACCCTTTTAAGCCAAACATAGATTTTCAAGAGGTTCCTATAGAGTTCTATAGATACTTTGGGTGCTAAAAGCTTCCCATTGCATAACTAAACCCCCTTACCCTTTGTCTCTTTGTTTTATTTGTTTTGTTTTAAAACTTATGTGGGTTTTATTCGTTATTTCCCCATTCCCTTTGGAAACAATAAAGTGCGGTGGCGACTATTGCTTTTTGAGTTAAGTTAATCAATAGTTTAATCTCAATTTTCTCCGCTACAAAGTGGATTCTCATATATCATAGAGATACTTCGAGAACGCGTTTATGTTTTAGGAGTGGTTATCTTGTGTTAGATGGCTACACAAATGCAGATATAATTGGTGATAATAATTCTAGAAAATCTATTTCTAGATACATGTATGACTTTTGCAAAGGGAGCAGTGTCTTGGAAATCAAGGTTACAAAAGTGTGTTGCTTTATCTACTATCAATGTTGAGTATATTGCTACAACTAAAACGTCTAAAAACTTTTGTGGATGAAGAAATTCCTACAAGAATTCGGTGTGGAGCAAGAGAAGTTTGTGTTGTTCTGTGACAGTCGTAATGAAATTCATCTTGGAAATAAGAACTCGTTGTTTCATTCGTGATCAAATCATATCGAGGTGCGATATTATTGGATACAAGATGCATTGGAGATGATGTTTTTTTCAATTGAGAAGATTCATATAGACAAGAATGGTTCAGATACGATGACAAAGATGATTAACTGCAAAAAGAATGAGGTCATGGTGGAACAGTTCCTTCTAACTTAAGTCGTAAGGGGGAGATTTGCAGGGTGAGATCGCTCTTAAAGTGAGTCCCACTATTTATTTAGAAAAAGAAGAAAAAAAGAGAAAAAAGATAGGTGTATCAAACTTTATTAATTTTAGCTACCAATTCAGTATGCTGCTCCTATGATTTACTTAATTTTATTTATATTTCCGTTAAGTAATTTTACATTCTCTTAGAGTTGTTTTGTTATACCTACATCTTGTCGAGGAGTTGTTTGGAGTGCGTTTCACACCTTTATTGTTTATCGGTGAAGATTGTTATTCCTTAGTGTTACTAGGAAGACTTTTGTATACTTATTATTTATATTGTGGAAAGTTTTTCTAGAATAGGTCCGAGATTCTTATTTTCTTATTTTTAAAGAAGTTCTCCACATTAAAAATTTAGTGTTCTGATATTTTATATGTTGTTAATTAGGATGCCTTTGAACAAAATATATTCAGTTTCTTTATAGGCAAGAAACACGCAAGGGTTAGGGTTAACAAGGAAAACAAAGGAAAAAAAACTAGGATTGGTTATAACTATTATTCTTTACTTTCTCTATAAAATAGATTACAAGTACTCAAGAATAACAAGTAACCCTCTCACCCTAATTAGGTTTTGTCACACCACACCTAAGATGAGAGACTAGTATGCTATTTATAATAAAACCTAACATACTAAACTAATGGGCTTTTTAAAAATTACCCATTACAAGATAACATAGGGTACAAGCTAACTTAAACAATTGGATCTTTAACACAAGGTCCAATCCGACAGCTACACACTAGAGCACACTTCAACTACAACATGTAGGTCTTCGAAAACAGCATGTGAGCAGACTTCGACGGCATGCTAACTAGAGTTCGATCCAATATCTCACATTATATTTATGTTATTATTATTGTGCTATGAAATTAATTATGTTGATTGTCTATTTAAATTGTACATATTTAAAAAAGTATTTCGCTTGAAAAATATTCCAATTGTTTAATTATTTCGCAACAAAAACACACTATGAAACTATGAAGTTATATGGTAACGAAAAATAAAGTATAGACAATTATTTATTTTATACATATGTATAGTTTCTAAACAATATCTTAGAAACTTATTAAAGATCAACTAAATTTCTATAAAAGAAATTATACATTTATCTAAGATAAGTATTCATCAGATAGTACAAATATAGTTTTGTTTAGTAATCTTCATGGGAGATTCGCCTGAATAGCATAAAGTCCGCGAAAGGCTTTCAAGGGAGGGAGGGTTCAATCTCTTCGTTGGGACATTTTCCACTTAGGGCAATATATTTTGCTTCAGTGGTTGATAAGGCAACAACCTTCTGAAGTGCTGCTTTGCAACTGATTTTTGTCCCAAACATATTAAACACATATCCAGAAATAGATTTTTTGGAATCCATACAACCTGCATAATCAGAGTCGACATATCCTTCGATTGTTGATTTACTATCTTAACCCAAGGCTCCACCATAAATTAGGACTCTATTCAGAGACCCATTTATATACCTTAGAATCCACTTCAATGCTTGCTAGTGAGCCTTTCCAAGATTCGCCATATACCTGCGTACAAGACTTACAGCATATGCTATGTCAGGTCTAGTACAGACCATAGCACACATCAAAGAACCCACTATGCTAGCATATGGAATGCTATTCATATAAGCTCTTTCGACATCATTACTGGGACACTGATCCATACTCAGCTTGAATTGAGGGTTTGTTGGAGTCACAACAGGCTTTGAATTTGACATACCATACTTTTCGAGAATCTTCTGTAGGTATGCCTCTTGAGATAAGCATAATTTTGACTGATTTCTATCTCTTTGGATGTCAATCCCAAGAATCCTGTACGCAGCTCCCAGATCCTTCATGTCGAACTCCTTATTGAGTTCAGCCTTCACACTCATTACATCTTCCACATTGTTGCTTGTTATTAGAATATCATCTACATAAAGCAACAAAATAACAAATGAATTACTAGGTCAAAATCTAAAGTAAACACAGAGGTCGAACTGACTTCTAATGAAACTTATGCATGTCATGAACTTGTCAAATCTCCTATTACACTGTCGAGGAGATTGTTTCAGTCCATATAAAGATCTCTTCAGCCTTCACACATAATCTTCCTTCCCTTTTTCAACATACCCTTCTGGTTGCCTCATCAGGATTATTTCATCTAGATCACCATACAAGAATGCAGTCTTCACATCCATCTGTTCCAGTTCAAGGTCGAATTGTGCCACCATGGCAAGCAACATTCGAATGGACTTGTGCTTCACAATAGGAGAGAACACATCATTGAAGTCGACACCTTCTTTCTGAGTGAACCCCCTAGCGACTAATCTTGCCTTGTATCTCTTCGACGCCACTCCTTCGATTCCTTCCTTAACTTTGAAAATCCATTTACAGCTGGTTTCTTAATCATTTCCCATGTGTTGTTATCATGTAGAGATTTCATCTCATCATCCATGGCCTTCATCCATTCAGTCTTCTTTTGACTCCTCATAAATTCCTTATAGTCTCTAGGTTCTTCGTCGAGAACCTAACTTGCAGAGATTAAGGCATAAGCTATAAGATCTGTATACCCAAGTCTCTAAGGTGTCTTGATGACTCTCCTCGACCTGTCTCTTGCTGGAAGGTAGTCGTTATCAGTCTCCTCATCTTCAATAGCAACTTCTGCTTCTTATTCGACTTCATTTGGGATACGCAATTCAACATCAACATGCTCCACCTCAACAAGAATCTCTCCCTGTTCCAGCTCTTCGTCAGCATCATCAGTTTTCGTAAAAGTCATCTCAACTTCATTGAAAACTACATCTCGACTGATGATACACCTCCCGTGACCTGGTTCTAGGCACCATAACCTATAAATTTTGACTCCTTCAGGGTATCCCATGAACATGCATTTCAGAGCTCTAGGTTCGACCTTGTCTTGCCTAATGTGAGCATAGGCCACGCAGCCAAAAACTCTCAGTCTGTCGAGGCTAGGTGGATGTCCCGACCAAACTTCTTCAGGTGTCTTCATATCTAACGCAGTCGAAGGACATCTGTTTATCAGATATGTTGCTGTCGAAACAGCCTTAGCCCAAAACACCTTCTTTAATCCAACACTAGTCAACATGCATCTAACTCTTTCCAAAATAGTTCGATTAAACCTTTCTGCCAAACCATTTTGTTGGGGAGTACCTGTAGTAGTTTTGTGCCTTGCAATACCTGAGGCAGCACAAAACCTGTCGAACTCCTCATTGCAAAATTCAAGGCCATTGTCGTTCTCAACCTCTTGACCTTTCTGCCAGTTTGACTTTTGACTAGAGTCTTCGAACCTTTGAAATTCTCAAAAGTTTCATCCTTAGTCTTCTGGATGAATACCCATAACTTTCTAGAGTAATCATAGACTATGGATAGAAAATATCTTGCTCCTGAATGTGATGGACACCTTGCAGAACCCCAAAGATTAACATGGATGTAATCAAGGGATCCATAAGTTCTTTGTTTTCCTTTGTTGAACTTTACTCTGCAAGATTTTCCAAATACATAGGGTTCACAAAATTTCAGCTTTTCGACTTTGTCTCCTCTAAGCAGATTTTGATTCCCCAATTCGACCAGACCCGGTTCACTAACATGGCCCAATCTCATGTGCCAAATTTTTTTCTTTGACAAAGGTTTCATGGATGCAACATTTGTCGAACCACTTACAACTTTAGCCTCAAGGGTATACAAGCCTTGTTTCTTCATGCCTCTCAAGACTTCCTTCGACCCCTTCATGACTCTTAGGGTACTTTTCTCTCCCTGGAAAACATATCCCTTCTTGTCGAATTCACCAAGAGAAATAAAATTTCTCTTCAAATCAGGTATATACCTGACTTCAGTCAATAACCTTATTGACTCATCATGGAGCTTGAATCTCACAGATCCAATTCCTGTAATTTTGTAAGCTTTGTTGCTTCCCAGGAGCACTGATCCACCATCTTGATCACATAGCTCCTCGAACAAGTCTTTGTTTGGAGTCAAGTGCCAAATGTAGCCTGAATCCATAATTCATTCCTTTCTTGAGTCGCTGCTTGAAACAACAAGGACATCAGATGAGTCGAAGTCATCTTGAACAATGGCTTTGTTTCCAGTATCCTTACCTCCATGATCTTTCAGGCGTTCAGGGAACACCTTTCTTGTGTGAGCCTCCTTCTTACAATGATAGCATCGAATACCAAATGCTTCTCCACTATAAGACTTCTACTGACTTTTACCTTTCTTCTTATCAAACTTACCATCCTTTTGCAATAATTTTCCCTTAACGGCCAAACCTTCACCAACCGTCGAAGGTTTATGCTCCTTTCGTTCATTCAAGTCCTTAGAGTACAAGGCTGATTAAACTTCTTCAAAGCTCAGGGACTACCTTCCATACAAGAGAGTTTCTTTGAAGTGAGCATGTGTTCTGGGCAAAGCGCACAACAACAATAATTCTTAATCTTCATCATCGATCTTCACATCAATATTTTCAAGATCAAGAATCAGCTTGTTGAACATATCCAACTACTCAGACAACACTTTGTCTTCGCTCATCTTTAATGAATACAAAGCTTGCTTCAGGTCTAGTCGATTCACCGGAGATTTGGTCATGTACAAACATTTAAGTTTCAACCATAACCCCGATGTCGTAGTCTCCTTTGATACCTATCGAAGAACCTTATCACCAAGGCTCAACAATATTGCGCTGTGGGCTTTCTCTATCATGGTCGCCTTTTCTTTTTCCGTTAAGGCATCGTCCATGGCTTCCTCTCCCTTTAACGCTTCCAAATCTTTAAGCGCCACAGACCGAAATCGTTCACTCCAGTGAACTTTTAAATCTTATACTTTGTTGAAGGCATCTTCTCAACACTCACCGCACCAATTTGTTGTGAATTAGGATGCCTTTGAACAAAATATATTCGGTTTCTTTATAGGCAAGAAACATGCAAGGGTTAGGGTTAGCAAGGAAAACAAAGGAAAAACAACTAGGATTGGTTATAACTGTTATTCTTTACTTCTCTATAAAACAGATTACAAGTACTCAAGAATAACAAATAACCCTCTCACCCTAATTAGGTTTTGTCACACCACACCTAAGATGAGAGACTAGTATGCTATTTATAATAAAACCTAACATACAAAACTAATGGGCTTTTTAACAATTACCCATTACAAGCTAACTTAGGGTACAAGCTAACTTAAACAATTTGATCCTTAACACAAGGCCCAATCCGACAGCTACACACTAGAACACACTTCGACTACATCATGTAGGTCTTCGAAAACAGTATGTGAGCAGACTTCGACGACATGCTAACTAGAGTTCGATCCAATATCTCACATTATATTTATGTTATGTTTATTGTAGTATGAAATTAATTAAGTTGATTGTCTATTTAAATTACACATATTTAAAAAAGTATTTTGCTTGAAAAATATTCCAATTGTTTAATTATTTAGCAACAAAAACACACTATGAGACTATGAAGTTATATGGTAACGAAAAATAAAGTATAAGCAATCATTTATTTTATACATATGTAAAGTTTCTAAATAATATCTTAGAAACTTATTAAAGATCAAATTTGGAGTGACTCAGAGGATTCAAGGAAGGTTTATTGGGTGTCTTGGGATGACGTTTGTTCTCCTCTAAACGAGGGCGGTTTAGGTGTGAATAAAATTGATGAAGTTAATGCGGCGTTATTGCAAAAGTGAAAATAGAGGATTATATTTGAAAAGGAGTTTATTTGGTTGGATGTTCTCACGGCTCGTTACGATGATATTTCGGTAGCGGTGAGGGAATGGATTAATGAGGTTCGTGTGAAGCATAGTTCTAGTTGGTGGAAGGACATGCTTCAGATTGACAAAGTCGCAGCTGGTTTTCCCTTTTTCCTTTTCGAATTTCATCTCTTATAGAATAGGTGATGGTAATTCAACTTTGTTTTGGATTGATAATTGGGCTGCTACTGTTTCATTGAGGGGAAGATTTCTAGTTCTGTTTTTGGCTAGTGTTCAGAAAAAAGAAACTGTTAGTAGTATGAGAGAGTGGATAGGACGACATTGGTGTTGGGGTAACTTTGGCCTGCATGTGCAGTTCTGTGCAACCCAGTCTGCTATTTTGCAGGCATTGCAGGATGTAGTTCCGGTCTTGGGAGCTGTTGACATGCCTCTTTGGCCGCGGACACGATAGGAGGCTACTATGTTAAAACAGCATCTCGCATTCTTGAGAAAGGAAGACTGGACAAAGTTGTGGAGCCTAATTTATAGCTTGCTTTCAGTAAACTTTGCAACAGTAATACTCTGTTTAGATTCTGGACCTTTGTGTGGAGGTGCTTTATTAATAAGATCCCGACAAAAGATCAATTATATTGCAGAGGCATCATCCTTTCTTCTCGCGATCTCCCTTGCGCCTTGTGTTTTCAAATAGATGAAGAACTCAATCATTTAGTTTTTGGGAACATAATTTCTAAGCTTATTTGGAATAGTGTGGTTGCTTGGATTGGTTTGGTTTGGGTCTTTGAGGAGGTTATGTGGAAGAGTTTTTTGAGTTGGTCTGCTGATGGTAGTTTTAATTGTATAAAGAATGGCAACTTAGAGATTATTTGGATGGCGGTGGTGTGGAATATTTGGAAGGTTAGAAATTCGATTATTTTTAACGCGGATTTTTTTGCAGTATTCCAAATTTATTGTGGGATATTAAGCTCACAACTTAAAAGTGGTCTTTTATTAGGGAAAATTCTTATTCTAACTATAATTTTTTTTGTCAGGCTCCAATAATTAATTTGTCTTAGTTTTCAGTTGATTCAGATTCTCCCTCGTTTTGTTTTTGGTCTAAGTTCAGTTTGTTCCTTCTTGAGAGCTCTTCTTGTATCCAGAATTTGAGTACCCCTAATACTTCTTTAATCAACCACCTTGCTTAAAAACAAGTATTCATCAACTCTCTAAAACAAACTTTGTATCTCATAAAGATTAGCCTCTTATTTTGGTGCATGCAATAAAAAACCATCCATATCAAAGTAAAAATATATACTACATTGTAGAAACCTATGCACAAGTAAATATTTGTTAGAACAAACAGCATTTGAAAACAATCCAAAGAAAATGCATTCATTATTGCAATTTCGGTCAGCATTGTCACTATTATTATTGATCTGTTTATGTCAGCGTGAGTGGGGGATATGATATTTATTAATTTAGTCAATTTTGTTGTTAAATACTAGTATATGTCTAAACTCATCCAACCTTTAAAAAAAAGAAATTGGTGAGAGGTGCAAGCTAACAAATTCTCACACACATACATAGCATAACAACTTTTTTCTCCCACCAATCGACCACCAATTTCTTGGCTCACATCACAGGTCACATTAACATTTATATGGTTGTATGTCACTCATACATAATTTTTTCAACTTATATTTCCTTTGCCACCACGTTCCTTTGTTGCCTTTCTGTCATTACCATAATTCATGCCTTCACTTATTTTGGCACATATCCCAATTTCAAATCCTTTTTCCACTTCATATTATTATTACTTCACCTAACATTTTTGGTAATTAATTAATTCATTTAATTAATAAACAAACCTTTTCTAACCATAATTAGTCAATAAGTTCATGGGAGTGTTTTCAAAATTATGACTAGCTTTTTTCCTTAATTAATGTGTGTACATATTGTATACGTAATTTACCAAACATTCATTCACGAGCACACATGATGGAACTTTTGATTTTTAGCTTAAATATCTATAATAATGTTTTCAAAGTTTAACCATAGGAATGTGACATTGCTCAATTACTATTAGGCCCATATTAATTGGATCCGATTGTCTTTCCCATCAAAATTTGTTAGGGACCCAAACCTGTCTAGTTTTTATGCATTTGTAGGATATCCTTTTCACTTTTTAGTCATAATACAATGGGTGGCAATTGATATCAAACACATCATGTGACCTAAGACAGATGAATGGGGAAAACAAATTTTAATTTTACATGTAAACTTAGATCTATTGATCTAATCTTGTCCCCCATAGTTTGGTTTTGGCATAGCTTACTACATGCTTGTATTTTTCAAAAGATTTAGATCTGAATAATCCTAAAGTCTCCTTTATGTTACTAAAAAAATATGGAACCGTTTTAATGTTGTTTATGGTGCAAAGATGCCTTCTTGATGTCATTAGTCAATATCTTGGATTGTTATCGATTCACCAACCTAGATTGGTGAGGGGTGGTTAATAGTTATCTTTGATTAAAAGACTTGTCTCATATTCTTTGTGAGTTATGCGCTATCAAAATTAAATTTTAAATAAAAATCATTAGCTACTAAACTAGAATATGAAGGTTAGAAAAATATAAAAATGGAAGGATTGAATTGGGTTTCAATTAATTTTTTTTTCCGATATTCTCAGTTACATAGAGTATTGTAATAAAATAATAAAGAAAATAAGGATAGAGAAATATACACACAATTTATATTGATTCACCCCACTAACGAAATGTTAATTCATTCTCCTCGCATTTGAAATATTTCTCCTCTAATCACTTTTGATTACATACAACCATTAAGACATCCTAGTTTTAGGTGTCCTTATCTCACATTAAAGGACTTGTTTGTGTTACCTCCTATAAGGACTTACTTGCCTTAAAACTTTAAGGACTGAGCATTGGAAAAATTACAAAGTGATTTGTCTACATGCAACTCTCACATAGTGGTAAACCAAATACAATTTTATTACAAATGATTAACTTTCCTAAACAAGAAGGTAAATCTCAATGGTGTTCAATGATTATTGGATCATTAAACATTAGAGGGGGTGGTAATTTTTCTAAAAGAAATAGGATCAGGAAAATCATTATCGAAGGGAACGCTGATGTATTCTTTATTCAAGCGTCCAAATTGAGGGAAGTAGACCTGTCTGTTATCAAAAACTTGTGGAATTGTGAAATGGATTGGTTTTTTTGCAGCTCTCGGGGCCAGTCAGGCAGAATTATAACCATGTGGAAGGAGGATTCAATTAAACCTATTTTCTCCTTTATAGGAGATGGTTTTCTTGGGATCAATGTTCATTGGAAGGAAGATCTTTTCTATTTAGTCAATATTTATTCTGGCTCTGAGGCGAGTAAGAAGATGAAACTGTGGAGTAACTTGACTACTTTAAAGAGGAGATTTTTAGATGGTCTATGGATTATGGGAGATGATTTTAACGCGGTTTCGTCTAGTTCTGAAAGGAAGGGTCAGAGTTTTTTTTCCAGGTCTGCGAAACAGGAGGATTTCTTGGCTTTTATGTTTGAGGCAAACTTGGTTAATCTTCCTGTTTCTAGGAATAGATTTACGTGGTTCAGCGGAGATGGAAAATCTATGAGCAGATTAGATAAGTTTTTAGTTGATGATTCAATTGTTAGCAGGTGGGGGTTATAGGTCAATCGGTTGGCAAAAGAGATGTTTCGTACCACTGTCCGATCTAAGTGAAAATTAAGACCGTCAACTGGGGTTTCAAACCCTTCAAATCAAATGACGCTTTGGTTCGACAATCCTTTGTTTCTGAAGTTCATTGAGAACGAATGGAACGATTATCCTTTTATGTGTGTGTGTGTGTATAAAATCCTTATTCATTAACTCCTACTAATTATTATCCTTTTATTTTTTTTACTGGCATAATTGTTCTTATGTAACTGTTGAGAACATTCTCAAGAGTGACATAACACATCAGATCTTTATAAATGAAGTGCAAGTAATCAGTTCTTCATTTATATATATATGATTGTTTGCATTGAGTATAGATGATCAAGTATGTCTGAGTGCAGATTATCATTTTTGCTTTGAGGTATATATTGGCACATTAGTCTTGAACATATGGCCAACCTTGTTGACTTGAGCACATATGATCATTTCCATGAAGGCAGATGATCCTTTTTTCGACACAATGCAAATGATCATTTTTATCAAACATGTTGACTCATGTGATGATGATCATGTCCTGCCTTCTGCTATAGATGATCATTTCCTTTCTTCTAGCGGTAGATGTCATTCTTCATCTAGATATAGATGATCATTTATTTTACAAATGATCATGTCTTTTTTCTGTAGGTGATTGCAAATATGCTACACAAGGAAACAAAACATATTAGAGTATCAACTATTCTTAATTATATTGTTATCATCAAAATCTTTAAAATAAAGATAGTTGTTCTTTAACCATTTTTGGTTCAACAATCTCCCTATTTTGGATTATGAAAAACATATATAATATTTTGAAAAATACGTCAATAAATAACTTAGAGGGTTACATTTGCAAGCTCTCTCTAAATCTAAACCAAGTAAAATTAATAACTTGTGATATGTTGTAAAACGTTGAACCCTTAGATTCATAACATTTTAGACAAACATGTTTTAGACATTTATTAAATATTTGGGTCTATTTTACAAAGTCCCAAGTTATGATCCAATCAAATGAAAGGTACAAATGATTTTTCTATTAATTTATCAATTTATAAGCATTTGTCAGAGTATTAATTTCTTCTCCTTTTGTCATCATCAAAAAATATTTGAAAGAGTAAAATTCAAAACATGCATGCATAAGAGTAAAAAGCTTTAAAAATGTCACTGATTTTTTATTTAATTACAAAAATTTCAAATTGGGAAAGTTGAACAAAAAAATCTAAAAATAAACACATTGTGAGTGGAAAAATAGATGAGTAGTGGTAGTTGCACTGATATTTACAAAAATGGTAATGATGAAAAAGTACTTTCAAAAGATTTTTATACAAGGAAGACATATATGGTGGAAAAATAATGTGTTTACAACTATAAAACGTAGATGCATTAATAACAAAAGAGACACAATGATACTTAATAGAGATTAATTACTATGCACTGACAGTGTAAAAAGTTTTACACTGTCAATACATCACCATCACCCGTTTGGATTACTTTACAGATTATTAAAATAAAAGTCAAACTTCTCTTTACATCCAACGGTTATAATTAACTGACAGTGTAAAATCCTTTTACACTGTCAGTGCATTTCAATTAAATCCTACTTAATATATATATATATATATATATATATATATATATGGAATTATTTGAGTCAGCTGCTTACCAATCAACAGGGGCCTTGGTGTGTGCTAGGTGACTTCAACAATGTCACTAGAGCAAATGACAGAATGGGGGGAAGACTTGTGACTGAGAAGGAATACAAGGAATTAATTGACATGATGAACTTGACTGGTCTCAGTGAAATGGATAGCTCAGGGGATTATTATACTTGGAGTAATAAGCATGTAAATGGTACCATCTACTCAAGAATTGATAGACTTATTGGAAACTCAGCCTGGTTTCATGACAATATAGACAAGATTTTGAAGATAATCCCTCCCAATGTATCTGATCATGCAATGCTGTGTGTGGAGGATAATATCTAACCTATGAAGAGGAATAGTAGATTCAGATTCAATAATTGTATGGTGAACATGATTGGCTATGATGAGGTGGTCAAGAACAACTGGAGTAAACATATGCATGGTAGCCCTATGAATGTATTATGGAAGAAATTAAAGAGACTCCAAAGAGATTTGATTGGTTTCAATAAACAGAAATGCAATGTTAGATATCAACTGGAGAATGCTAGGAAGGAGTTGGACACTGCTCAAATGAACCTTATGCAGAATAGAATGAACAATAATCTGATTGAGAAAGATAGACAATGCACCACTCAAGTGATGTATTGGAATGACTTTGAAGAGAAAATGCTAGCACAAAGGGCTAAGATTGATTGGCTTAGGTTGGGAGATGGTAATAACTCATACTTTCATGCTACTATAAAGGCAAAACATCACAATAAAACTATGAACACTCTATGCAAGGTTGATGGGACTATCATTGAAGATCACAAAGAGATTCAGAATGAGGTTATGGAGTATTACAGGGGATTGATGGGCACTAAAGCTAACACTACATAAGCTATTAATATTGAAGCCATGAGAAAAGGGAAAGAAATTCCCAAGGAGGATGGGGAATATCTTATAGCTCAGGTTACTGAAAAATAAATCATAGCTGCTCTGAAGGACATAGGGGACATGAAATCGCCAGGCATTGATGGTTTTGGAGCCAAATTCTTCAAAGCTAGTTGGGATATTATAAGAAGGGATTTTGTTGAAGATGTTCAAGAATTCTTTGATAAAGGTATTATGATGAAAGGATTCAATTGTATTGTAGTAACCCTTATTCCTAAAAGTGAGTCTGCTAGCTATGTGAAGGATTATAGACCAATAGCTGGTTGCACTACTTTCTACAAGGTTATCTCTAAAATAATGACAAACAGACTTGGTAGTATTTTACAAAAGGTGATCCATCCTAGCCAGGCTGCCTTTGTCCCTGGTAAGGTCATACACAACCATATTCTTCTGGCATTTGAATTAATGAGAGGATATGATAGAAGAGGAGGGACACCAAGATGTATGCTTCAACTGGATCTTCAAAAAGCATACGACATGATTGATTGGGAAGCTATGGAGATTGTTCTTAATGAGATAGGAATGCCACACAGATTTACAGCTTGGTTAATGCAAGTTATTACCACTGTCAGCTATAGGTTCAACATTAATGGTGAATTGTCTGATATTCTTCACGCTAAGAGGGGAATCAGGCAGGGGGATCCCATATCTCCTTTGGTTTTTGTGATTATAATGGAGTATATGAATAGAATCATGGCTAAGATGCAAACTAATTCAAATTTTAATCACCATAGGAAATGTGAAAGCTTGGACTGACTCATTTATCTTTTGCAGATGATATATTATTGTTCAGTAGGGGTGACAAAGTTTCTATGCAGATGATTCTTGGAGCATTCTATCAGTTCTCAGATTCAACTGGTTTGAGCATAAACCCTAATAAGTGCAGAATGTTTTGTGGTGGTATGACAGAAGATATAATTGAGGAGATAAAATTGCAAACTGGTTTTGAACAGGGTCAACTGCCCATTAGATACCTTGGAGTCCCTTTGTCTGGCAGAAGACTTAATGTGAATCACTATCTTCCACTGGTGGACAAAATCACTGCTAAAATAAAGCATTGGACAACAGGATTACTTAGTGCAGCAGGTAGAGTTCAGTTGGTAAAGAGTGTCTCCCAGGCCATAGCTCATTATTGGATGAGCTGCTTCCCTCTCCCGAAAATGGTTCTTCACAAAATAGATGTTATATGTCACTCTTTTATCTGGACTGGCAAAGAAGGAATAAGTAGGAAAAGTCCTATCTCTTGGAATAAGATGTGCAGCCCTGTAAAAAATAGAGGATTGAACATTATAAATTTAGAGATTTGGAATAGTGTTGCAATGTTGAAATGTCTGTGGAGCATTTTCCTTAAGAGTGATAACTTTTAGGTCAAGTGGATCCATAGTTATTTTTTAAAAGGCCAATATATTCTTACTTGTAATGATAATGATAACAGGTGTACTTGGATTCTGAAGAACATCATCCAGCAGAGAATGTTGATAAGTGATATGCAGAACATGTGGGATGACATGATAAGCAAGAAGAAGTTCCAAATGAAGGTTTATTTGCTGCTAAACAACAACAACAATTCAGTATCTTGGCATTCTGTGATGTGTCATAATTTAGCAAGACCAAGTGCTGTGAAAACTATGTGGATGGCATGTCATAATCGACTTGCCACAAAAGCTAGATTGAAGAAGATTGGTTTGGGACTCGACGACAAATGCAGTTTATGTAAAGATAAGGAGGAAACTATAGAGCATTTGTTATTTGAGTGTGTCGATACTAGAAGTATTTGGGATTATTTCCTCGACTGGTTAGAGATCCAACACAGTCCGAAGAAATGGGGAGATGAATTGCCTTGGTTGGTGAGGAATACAAAGGGAAAAGGGTGGAAGAAAGACTTCTTGAAATTAACTGCAACAGAAGTTGTTTATGGTGTGTGGAACTATAGAAATAGAACTATTTTTGAAGGTCAATGTGATAAAGATAATGTCATTAGAAATATAAAGGATTGTATAGTGTTTAGAGGGTGGTAAAAGACTAAGTATAGGAATCATTTAGCAAAATTGCTCATGTAAGTAGTCTTTTGTTTGGACTTTTTGTGTCTTTGAGTTTCGGCTGGACCTCATGGGTCGGCTTATGGTCTTTGTAATGTTTTTTTTGAGATATATAAATATTCTTTATTTCAAAAAAATAAAAAAATAAATAAAGTACGTTTAACTCAAAAGGATTGATATTTCTAAGTGTTGTGATAAAAATAACCTTGAGGGTCTATTTAACCCCAAAAGAACTATGATATAGGAATTTTCACATTTTGATGATCATAATGTCTACAGGGTTGAAATCTTCCATTTTTTTTAGATTGTCCTAGAGGGTAATTTTCAAGAAAAATAAGGCTTTTCTTTCAAGAGAATTACTATCTAGAGATTTGTCATATGATTTTAGACATCATTCTTTAATAAGGAGAAAATTCAAATTTTCTAAATGAAATTGAATATATCTTCACTCAGGGATTTTATGAAAATATCAGCTCATTGATGGTATTTATCAACAAATTTCATATGTAAAATCCTTTTTTAGACATAATCCTTTATAAAATTATGCTTAATCTCTATATGATTTGCTCCAGAATACAAAATTGGATTGTTTGCTAGACAATTGGCAGAAATATTATCACATAAGATAAGGGATTTTACTTTCCTTTATTTGATAATCATATTGGTGATGCTTCATCCATACAAGTTGTATGTTACTAAAATTCTGGCATAGCAGACAGCAGACGTCCTAACACATGTCAAGACATTGTTCTGCACAATTATTTAAACAAGGAACAGAACAGCAGACTGATACCTTGAATATCAGTAACTGCAGAATCATAGATGTTACGACATCTCTTCCAACATGTTAATCAATACTGAACTGTAAATTGCAGAATGATAAACACATAATATGATGACCCAGTTCGGTGCAACTCACCTACATCTGGAGGATATCAATCCAGGAAGAAGACTCCACTATCAGTAGTATAGTTTTTTGTAAACAACCTCAGGTTTACAGTAAACACCCACGTTTACCTATCACTACCCAATGAAGACTTTATCATTAGAAGTCACATCTAATTGATAAGAGAAACCCATCTCACTCGCTAAATCATAACATGTGATTATCTAACAGTTAATACCCCATAATTGTATCATCCCTATTGAAAGACACCCCTTCCAATACAAAGTTCAGTCAAGCATCCTTGACTAACAAGTTAACTTGGATTTGCTTCAAAGCTTCATCCAAGAACAATACACGATTCATTACCTACGGGTTTCGGAATCTGTACAAGTACCTATGTCTACCACACCGCATCAAATCGATACAGAGGGAGACTTACAAGAGAAACCTACGGCTCTCAAAACCTAAACCCTACTTTACAAAATAGGATTCCTAAGTCTATGTCGTCCTCTCTCCCTTTCTGCCTAGGTCTTGGTCTTCTTTTATAGTCTTCTGCTTTGTTGGGCTTCATATCTTTGATCCTTGATCCACTGCCAATTGTGCCTTGAACCTTGGAACAGATTTAAACAAAACCTGACGTGACAGTCATGATGTCGAATCTACATGCTGTGACATTTCACTCGACATCTTTAGCCTGGGGCTGAAATCTTCATGTTGGAACATCTTTTCCAACATTATGTTTTACCAAAATTTAGTCAAACTCTTAGAGCTTTCAGTTACAACTTGCAATTGCAATATATTCTACTTCTACTATGGATAATTGATTTATCTATTGACTTTTCATTTCCTATGAGATTAGATGTTCGCTAAGGAATTGGCAGCTTTCGTTGGTGCTTTTCCTTTTACCTCTATCTCCAACGTAATACACATCACAAAACTTTCTAGCTTGTAATGATTTGACTTTCTATAATGCAAGTCAAGGTTATTAGTGCCTTTCAGATATCTTTTTATCTACCTTAATAATGTTTACATCTTTGATCATGCTACACAGAGGCGGTATTAAGGGGTTGTGGTGGGCCATGGCCCACCCCCCAATTTTTTTTATATTATAGGAATTTACTATAAAACCCCTAAAAATTATATTATTATATGAAAAAAAAAAACCTTTGTTTTCCTCTCTTCTTTCCTGCGTTGGCGTACTACTGTAACACAATTTCTTTCCCTAAATCAAATTTTTGGCTATATTCTAAAAGCTTCACTTGCTTCTTCTTCGTCTCTGGCAATGAGCAATCTCTCCAAAACACGATGCCATCTCCATTATTAAGACTGTTCATTGGCATCGACAACCGATGGCGAGTCGTTCTCCAGTTCTCCCTCTATTTCGTGACATTTCTCCTTTGTTTTTAGAAAGGTAAGTTCCCTCTCTTTGTCTCTTTATTCATCACATTGTTTATTGTTAGTTTTGAATGAATGATTTTTTTATTGGAAATTTTGTGTATTGTGAAGCAATTTTAAGGTGAAATTGACTCTGAAAATATTGTTCTTAAAGAATTGATTGTTGATTGTTGATTGTTAATTTTGAATGAATGATGTTGTTGATTATTGTTGATTATGCCACTGCCACTGGCACCCCTGTTATAACAACAAATTAAAACTTGTGTTTTATTGTTATAACTTATAACAACAAGTTTGTAAAAAGACCTATAACAACAAGTTTTATTATGATTGAATTTCATTATTGTTTCAAATCATTTATGTCGGGACTAAGAATGATGATGATTGTTAATTGTTAATTTTGAATGATTGTTGATTGTTAATTTTGAATGGATGATGTTGTTGATTGTTGTTGATGATGTCATTGCCACAACCACCCATGTTATAACAACAAATTAAAACTTTTGTTTTTATTGTTATAACTTATAGCAACAAGTCTGTCAAAACAATTTATAACAAGTTTTATTATTATAGGTTTTAGAGGTTGGAAAAGAGTAAGAGAATGAAAGAATTGTGATTTTCTTAAGCATATAGGGAAGGATCTTCGCTCGGAACACAACAATGCAATGGAAGCTTATCAAGACTTGTTGAATAACCTTTATGTTTCTAACCTTCATGGCCAAGGGTATGATGGTGGAAGCAATATTAGAGGAGAATGGAATGGTTTACAAGTACTATTTATGAAAGATTATCCTTATGCATACTACGTCCATTGCCTTGCTCATCGATTGCAACTTGCTTTAGTTACTGCTTCAAGAGAAATCAAACCAATAAATAAATTATTTGAAAAGCTAACTTATGTGGTCAATGTTGTTTGTTATTCACCAAAGCGACATGATGAGTTACAAGAAGCCCAATTAAAATAATTGAACATTTGTTGGAGATTTATGAGATCATTACTGGTAAATGTGAAAATCAAATTGGTACTTTGAAACGAGCCGAGACTACTCGTTGGGGATCGCATTTCAATTCTATTTGTAGCTTGATGAATATGTATGAAGCAACTTGTCGTGTTTTAAAAACATTATTAAAGGAAGGAGAAAATTATAATACACGTGGGGATGGTGATAGTGGTTACAATTACTTGAAGGAATTTGTAGATCTTATTACAATGGTTGTATAGTAAAACCGTGGTTAAATAGTTTTCAATATTTTATTTATTTATGAACTTTAGTGACACGCGCTTTTTGTAATAGGAAAAATGGAAAAAAAAAATGTAGTTTCTAGGATTTGAAGCTTGTAACACTTACTTTATCACCACATTTGTTTACCTCAACCATGATTAAATAACTTTCAAAAAAATATATCAGGCGCATCCAATTTGCGTAATTACAATGGTGGAAATCATAACCGTAATAGTATTAGTGTTACCGAAGGTGTATTTTGTAGTAGTGATGTAACGCCCTGTATAATATATATCTAGAATAATATTATACAAGAGTTATTATCTGGTACTGACACCAATCATAAGTGCCTATTGGCATAATTTACATACTTGACCATTTATAAAACATAAACAACCTACGGTACAAGATATATAAAGTGCCAAAACAATAAAACTAAGATCTAAGTACAATATCCTTCATTGTATGAGATACACAACACACTGCGGAAAACAAATCTCAGCTTCTCTTGAAACATCCGAGCAAAGATCCACATGCAAACAAGACCTAAAAACAACAACAATAATGGGGTGAGATAATAATCTCAGTGAGTTCCCCTATCTTATGGGTTCACTCGGATCTAAAGGATTCTATCCAATTTCTACCTCAAGTCAAAAGGGAAAGGGATAAGACTTGAGTTCACACAGTTCGCAATGTATGGAAACACGCCTCTTGAGTTCATCAACTCAAACAATTACTAATCGAAAACCTTACCAACACATCTTTCCCCGGCCAACCCTATGTCTAGATTTATTGACACAGGTCACAGATCCTTGTAATATAGATATCTTTCCCCAGCCAACCCACGCAAGAGTTCTCGACACAGGTCACAGATATCTAGCTCATAGGTAACTTTCCCTGGCCAACCCACACAAGAGTTCTCGACACGGGTCATGGATACCTATCTAATAAGTAACTTTCCCCGGCCAACCCACACAAGAGTTCTCGATACGGGTCACAGATACTTATCAAAGAATAGTGTGTACGTTATGGAGGAACGCTCTATATAAGCCTCAACTCTTGGAACAACACGTCTTAAGGGATTGTTTCCAACTACGTGATAAAGCATAACATAGGGTCGAATGAATTCAGATTCTAAGGGATAACATCAACCTTACAAATCGTCACTTCTCATGCATCGTACCCCATCACAATTCTCTTTACCCATAGGCTTCATTTGCTTATGTAAACACTAAGGATATCATGATTGTATTCGACAATCACAAGGCATCACATTCGCCTTAACTATAAACAACACAACCATACATGTTCCATACAAGGCTCTCCTCACAACTAGGAAACTACTTGCCAATGATACACACCTAGACATCATTGCATAAGCATTGTCATCAATGTTATTCATCATGTCCTAATCACTTTACTAGTCCATTCCATTAATTAATATCAAGGGTTTCCTCATCATACTTATAGTCTTTTAAGCATGTTCTCACACAATCAAAATATTCATGTATACATATATGGCATAACACATTATCATGCAAGAAACACATATAATACCACATCATACTAAATATAACCAAACATAGTGGTTTACAACACATCAAGGCATTATAAGCCACTATCATCCTCTACCAAGCATTCTTGGTTAAATCATGGTATTACATCACCATTTAATATCCTTTGGGATTATCTTCCCAATTCGCATGGAGCTCAACTTCATCCAATCCATAATATTTCTCATTCTATTAATTTCTTATCATTCAATCAAGCACACCTCTATTTATACTTTAGACATGCATATCAATCATTATACACATCATAAGCAAACCATTATACAATGAAATATGCATAAGGAACAACCAAACAAGTGAACAAACAAATGAAAGAAAACCTGCCAGACTCGCTGTGCAAAGCTCTAGGCGAGGTCACTCGCCTACACTTCACTGTGTGAGATCTGACCGAAGCAGGGGAAATTAATGGTAGTGGCAAAAACCCTTAGTGCTCGATGTACGAACTCTAGGCGTGGTCTCGCCTTCGCTTCGCTGGAAGCTCGCAGTGCGAGCGTAGTATACTGAGATGGTCGTTGGAAGCTCGCTGGAGCTCGTTGTGCAAACCATGCATTTTCTAGATTTCCAACAACGTGAAATAGAGTTATCCATGGTCAAAAACCCAAAAGTTCAACACACATCCAAACATCCAATAGACATATTATAACATGGTAGTGCATGAGATTCATCATATAAAAACATTCAACTTCGATTTAACATATTTTCACACAAAGCCTAAATTCCCAAAACATACTTTTCTTCCCTCCCAAAGCTACACTATCTAATGGAACTCACCTCTAGAACAAGATGAAGATGAAGAAGATTGATGAATATGAGATGATGAATGATGAAGACTTCTTCTTCTTCCACTTCTAGGTTTTCTTCTCCTTTTCCTTACTCCTCTTCTCTCTTCTTCTTTCTCTTACCAACTTTTCTTTCTATTCTTCTTTTCTTTTTATTCTTTTCCACCATACACACACACACACACACAAACACACACACACACACACACACACATACACACACACACACACATATATATATATATATATATATATATATATATATATATATATATATATATATATATATGTATATATATAATAGTAGTAGTTAATGACATAAATATCTCCCTTTGATATTTTGTTATCTAACATCAATTGACCAAATATTAGAGTTACCAAAATATACTCTCTTATACTTATTAATATTGGTTTGTCTCTTTTATCAATAATTGATCTCTTCAGAGTCCGCTAGTTACTCTATTGGTCCCAACTGATGACACTTAGAGCACTTAAGAGCTTCAATAAATCCAACTGACGCCCAATTGAGCATTTAAGGGAAATAAGGGATATTACAAGTGACTTTACGCTCGTACCTAATTAGTTATGAGCTTGTTTAAACCTTTAGGAGTGTTATTTAGAGTAGATGATCGATTAACACACTAGGTTTAATCTATTATCTCTTTTACAATGCCTCCTAATTATTTAAGAGTGCTTATAATCGATTAGTGAGGAAAATTTTGAAAACCTTCCAAATTTGGCCTACATAATTGATTAACCCTTGGTCATAATCAATTATATGCATTCAACACCCCATGGATCATTTTCCTTTTTGAGATATATTTTCTCCTATAAATAGAGGGTTTCTCCTTATTTCAAACACACCAGATTTCAGATTTCTACTATCCTTTTCTTGTTTTTTACTCTTCTACTCTCATTTTTTATATTATTTCACTAATGTTGCCTTAATGCCTTGTGAGTGAAAAATACTTGTGAGAGTTTGGTTTTACTGATGCTCGTTCTTAAGTGTTCTTCATCAAAAGTTAAATTATCTTGTTTGAGTTGTTTGGTTCTTGAGATTGTCCTGGTAAAATGTTTTATGGTTCTTGAGATTGTCCTGGTAAAATCTTTGTTTGGCTCTTGAAATTAGCCGATAAAATCTATGTTTGGTTCATCAACTCAGCCGTAAAAAGCTTCATCTTTTTTGGAATCGACCTTTATAAAATCTCTCATATGTTTGTAATAGGGTTCATGGGCATATCCTTAAAAGCTCAAGACATTTTATTAGTGGAAATTGTTGAAGATGTAACTTTATACACAAGGGGGTGGTGAATTATGGAGGTTTGAAAATTGATGATTTAAAAAATAATCATTTGAGAAATCACAATTTAAAACAATTTTATAAAATAGTTGAACTATGCAGTGAGAATATGAAGTAAAGAAAATAATTGGAGAATAAAATAGATAAGGGAAGAGAGATAACATCGTAGAATTGTACATTTTCTTCCAAGAAGACATGGTCCTCCCGAAGAATTTTTCTTGAGAATATCCACTAGTCTTGAGAGCTTTTAAAAGGTTATGCCCACAAACCCCGTTATACAAGAAATAAATTTTCATGCTAACTTCTATCCAAACATCAAATAGAGCTTGAAGCGAGGCTTCTAGTATACAAACCCGAAATTTTCATGCTAACTTCTAGTATACAAACCAAACAACAAACGAGGCTTGAATCAGTTAGTCTTCAATCCAAACAACTAACAATGCTTCGAGTGGTTAGTCTCTAAGCCAAATAGGGATTTTGCAAAGTTTGATCTTGAACCAAGATGAAGTTTTTAGTTGGCTATCCTCCAAACCGAACCGCAGTTTTATACAGGCTGACCACTAACCAAATCGGGATGATCTCTAATTGATAGAGCTTTTAGCCAAGTTGAGCTTAAGAACTATTATGGAGATTTTTCACTTGTTGATCTTTAGGAACCCAAAAGAGAGATTTTTCTTCAATGGCAGAGCTCACAAACCAAACAAATACTTCAACTATTCCCCCAATACAAACAATAGGTTTTTTAATGGTTTAACTCACAACCAAAATATCAATTTCCTATGGAAGAATGATTTACTCAAGATAAAAATTTAATTTTGGTAAATTTAGAAAACTTTCCCTCACCCAAAAAAAATATTCCTCGCTAGACTCAAGAAGAATCTCAAAGCATTATGGCTAAAATATGAGGGGAAATATAAAAGATTTAGAGACATGATGAGTAAAATGAAAACTGGGGTTTTTCACATTTTCTGGAAGTGAAAAAGTGATAGTGAGGCTCTCTATTTATATGCCAAGGCATAGTATAAATTTTGGAAACAATCCATGGGCCAAACTAATTACCTAATCAATTAGACTAATAGATTAGGCAGTGTAAAATATTGATTGTTGTTTCCCAGATTAGAAGATTTTTATAAAGAGACGTTGCCAATCATTAAAAGACTTTCATAGTCGATTATGGACTCTATTAGGCATTATCTAATCGATTGGGCCAAAGATCTAATCGATTAGACAATTTTGATGATTCTCATAATCAAATAGATAGTCTTCTAATAAACTAACTAGACCCAAAAAAAATGTAATTTAATTTAGAAAATTAGAGGCTTCTCAATAGTTTTTTTTTGTGTGATTTAGCCATAATGTTTCTATAAATTCCCTTGTGTCTTTACAATACACTTATCACTTATATGATCAAATGAGCTTTCACACTTTATCTATTTCACACTCCGAAGCTTCAAGTCTTAGCATCATTATATTTGACTTTAGTATCGCACAAGAACCTTGAGTCTTCTTGATGAGGCTTGAGATATCTCCATGTTGATTACCATCATCTGAGATTTTGAAAGTTTAAACTACTAGTGATCCTTGAAACCTAATTCTTCATTTGAGAGTCGTTTAATTATAGTGTTGACTTTAATCGAATGTCTAGTTCAATTCGGGAGATTAACTTGATTAACCATCTTGTGAATCTGACCGCTTGAGTTATCTTCAGCAGTTGCTTGACTTTAACTATTGTCATCGTCAAAACTAAGCAGTTGCTGGTTGAATTGCACCTTGGTATCCATAAGCTTCACCATCTTTGATCACTTCTTGAGTATACCTACAAGCATGTAGATCCACATAACTCTCAAGAATAACTTCTTGGGTGAAAGAAGTAGGCCAAGTGGTAGGATGATTCTCTATAAATCCTGATGCAATCTCTCTATACATGTCTCTTTAATTTTAGATATTTAATTTTATTTCCTTTCTAAATCTTTCTTTCTATTTTGTGTTTCTTTATCTCTACACTAACATAAACTGTTTTTCTAAGTAAAATAATTTGTAAATTAATAACAATTTTGGCACTTCACAATTCACCTCACCCCTCCCTTTCGTGTTTGGAGTCAATTGTTCAAAAAATTGAGTTCCTCCATAAAGTTTTAACATATTTTGTTCATTTAGTGAACTTGAGTAATTTTAGGTTTTCCCAAATTAGTCGTTACCGTTCTACTTTCACCTCATCTCCTACCAGATAATCAAATTGTTTATTTTTTCGCATACAGTTCTCCATTAAATTTGGATCAATGAGGCCTTCTTTTTCATTAGTCCAACTGTCACACATCTCCAACTTCTCTTTACATCATTAGATTTGATATTTTTGTCATTTAAGTGGTTGTTTTGAATTTTGATGAATCGTCACCTGTTGTATCAAGTGCCTAATTTTTCTTGAGCTTTAGGCCATTCCACAATATCTAGATATGGTGTTTGTTGTCTAGCTTTTGTTTTGATCGGGAATCTTATATCTTCTTAAATTTTTTCTAGGCTTCACCTAATGCCTCCCCCTCTTATTGTTTGAAAGTGTATATCTCATGCCTCTTTCGAACAAATAGAGATGGTAGGAAGTACTCATAAAGAAAAAAATTCTCCATCATGGTACATTTAACTATGGTCTATGTTGGTAATTGGCTAAACCATTTATTCACGTCGTCTTTCATGGTGAAATAAAAGAGTGTCACTATTTTACCTTTTCCAATATACCTTTCCACCTTGACAGTTTCACAAAGGGTGAAGAAATTTGTTAAGTTCTTCTTGGCATATTCAATTAGCCTCCCCGCAAATTGATTCTCTTTTCATTTGTGGAGTAACCATGGGTTGAACTCAAACTTTGTTACGGTCACATGCTAATTAACAATGATTAGCTTGTTCTTTGGGTGGAGTTACTTGTTGGTGTAAGCCCTAGAGACCAATAGTTTTGTTAGAACTTAGTACTTGTATCGAATTATCTATTAATAATAATAAGGCATTTCTTTATTACATTTATTTTTCCAAAGTAATAAAGTCCCTAAAATAGCTAGTTCGTTTGACGAAGAATTAAGTGTGATTTAATCTTGAGACCTCGTTAAACATAAGGACATTATTCTTAAATTATCTGTAGTCAAACTTTATTGTGAAATGGGATAACATTAAAGTATTTAGACTATTACGTAGATAGACTAATGTTCATATCTCATGATTCATGGATAAATAGTTACCAAGTTTTCACATAGGTATACATATTAGGAGTAAAAATTATAGTTTATTGACCCACGATGAGAATACTATGTATAATAATATGCATGTGTCAAAATTTATTCATAAAGTGATAATGGTGTATACCACCTTTTGACTTAAAACCACTATGGACCTTAGATGTGGAGATGATTACTTTATTTTCATTCAAATGTGTCCATAATAGGATGACTATAAAGAAGGTTAATTGGTATTCCACAAATCATGTTGAGGGACATGAGTGGCCTAGATAGAATTTTCCCATCATACGTAACAGAAAAAATGTCTAAGGGCAAGGTATTGAACTGGACAAGGGTGACACAGTCTATGTCTTGTATTCAATGTAAACATGAGAGAAAAAAGGTAACTGTAGACATAAACATTATCACATAAAGGTTTCATCAGATCACATAATATTTTTGTGACTTAGGTAGCAAGGATGTATAGTAAGATAGTGCTCACTATTTATTATATTAAATGTGTGATTTAGTATAATTTCTAATGTCACGAGAACCTATAGATCACACACATAAGGACATATTTATGGGAAAAATAAATAAGTGAATCTTATTCAATTATGCGGTCTTGCAATACAGTAGTGTTAATTAGAGAAACGGGGTAGATCGTGAGGTACAATGTACTTATTAACAATATGAAACATTGTAAGGTATGATGTACCTAAGTGAAATACTAAACAGTGTAAGGTACAATGCACTTAAGTGGAATACGATACAACGAAAGTTAAAGTTAAAGGAATATAGGAACACCAAGAGTTATACAGGTGCAGTCAAGAAACGATTTAGTCTTGTCCCCAAGAATTAGTCTTGAGAGTATCCAATAAACATGAGAGTTTTTACTAGGTTGTATTCATAATCATTCCTTATACAAGGAAAGTTAAAGTTTAAGGTTGACTTCCAACTAAACAATAAATAGCAGAGTGAAGAGGCGAGTCTTCCTTCCAAACAGTGGATCAAAGCGGTTATTCTCCTATCTAAACAGCGGAACCAAGAAGTTAACCTCCTTTCCAAACACTAGATCAAAGAGATTTGTCTCCTTTCCACGAGAATCTTGGAGCAGTTAGTCTTCAAGCTTCTAAAAAAACTTTGCAAGCTTTTAACACTAGGCTAAGCTCAAGAACCTTAAACCTTGGTTTTACCACGGGCTAACCAATTGCCTGAGAGATCTTAATATCGGGTTATTATTAAACCTTATCCAAGATTTTAGTACCAGTGTAATCTTTAACCTAACCTTGGTTTTACCATGGGCTAACCAAGAACCTATGAAAGCTTTTAACACGGGTTAAGCCTTCGAACCTAAACAAGGGTTTGATCACACAATCCCTAAACCAAAGATTTTTACAGGTTTAACTTCTAACCCATACAATCCCTAATATGATAAAATGTTCAAACAAGGTGTAAAATAAACTTCCTTGGTGAACTTATAATTTTGCCGTTTTGTCGGTGACGCGACCACCTTACCGCAATGGTTAGAATTGGGTGCTACTTTCTGATTTCTTATTTATCCTATAAAGCTGGAAAGGAAATGGAAGATATCTAAAACTAACCTTGCACGAAAATGTTTTCTTTAACAAATGCTAAGAGTTTGGGGATTCGGGGTCAGGTTATACAAAGGGAAGTTGTCAATCACCCAGTGTATATATGGTTATCCATAGATTTTTATTGCATATTTCTCTGTTATCTTTAACTACTTTCTTGTGTTTATCTGCTGGGTTGGGAAAGTTTCTCCTTTAGGAGTGTTTGAGAGAGTTTTTTTGTTGTTTTCGGGTTTTCTGATGTTTTTGTGAAGGTACTGGACCTAAGGTTTTTTATTTGTGTGCTCGCTAAGATTTCACAATCTTATGCCTACGTATTCTCGTAAAGATACTCGGGAAATCAGAGCAATCGTAGTTCCTCCTATTCTATGGGAGGAAAGATGTTTGGTGTCTTGTTTAAAGCCCAAGATTGAAGCTATAGGTTATTTGCGTCTTGTTCAAAGCCCGAGATTGAAGCTAAAGGTTTGACTAAGAGAGAGTTTGTCATCTCTATAGAGAGATATCTCCCCTATTCATCACAAAAAAATGTTGGGTAACTGATTATAAAGGGGAATTACTTTAACTGGAATATATGGAATCCAGCAATGCCATAATTTCCTTTATAAGGGAATTGTCCTGAAGGAAGATACTTTAACTCAGTGTAGAGCAATGCGATTTTTCCCTAGGAGTCTTCCATGCTAAGAGAGGGACATTGGCTTGGATGTAAATAATCCAAAGGCTTGCCACTTACAGCAGTTATAAGAAAGATAATTTTTTACCAAGATAAAAGAAGGACCACAAATTGGATTTTTTTGAATCAACAAGTGTGCCACTTACAGCAGTTATCTGGAATTAGGGTTTTTTTATTGTCTGTTTTGATATGTGATGTACAGAGAAATGTCTTCCTACAGAGAGAACTCTTGATATCCTCTGAGGAAGTGTTGATTTTTGTGTGCCTTGATCAAAGCCCAAGGTTGAAGCTAAAAGAATGGACTCTACTTAGAGAGTTTTATATTTGTCTTGTATAAAGTCCAAGATTGAGGCTGAAAAGAGATTGACTCAGCTGGAGAGTATGATCTGTCTTATACAAATCCCATGATTGAGGCTGAAAAGAGATGGACTCCACTGGGGAGGTTTTATCTGTCTTGTACAAAGCCCAAGATTGAGGCTGAAAAGAGATGGACTCCACTGGGGACGTTTTATCTATCTTGTACAAAGCCCAAGATTGAGGCTGACTCTACTGAGGAAAGTCATTATATAAAGCCTAAGAGGAGACTGGCTGGGGTGATTCTTATATGAAGCCTAAGAGGAGGTTGGATTCTGCAAAGGATTGTTGAAATCCAGAGGCTGATTCCATATGTATTGGGGAATCCAAAAGTTTTAGTCTTTCTGGGGATTTGAAGAAGAGTTGAAATATCAAAGACCATGAGGCTCTGATTCTGTTAGGGTTTTATTGATTGTAAAGGTTTAAACCTTGAGTATGAAAACCTAGAGATTGATGAAATGATCAGGTTTTTTCTTGTGCTTTTAGGAAACTTGAGGATTTCTTTAAGATCCTAGAAGAGATGAGACTTTCCAAGTCTACTGGTATGAAGAGGTTGACTCTCAGCTGGAGAATGATCTTTGTATGATGCCCAAGAGGAGGCTGGTGTTTTAAGGGGTGAGAATCAACCCTAGAATAGTCTGATGTTTTGGGATTCTGACTCTCCAGAGGATTGAACTAGAAGAGATGACTAAGTTTTGTCATGTACCTGTAGGAGGTCTTCGGGTCCTTGTACTAAGCCCAATAGGAGGCTGAGAACTTCTAGGAAGTCTGTGGGTCCTTGTACAAAGCCCAAGAGGAGGTTGGGGATGCTTTTAGGAAGCATGTGGGTCCAAGCCTAAGTAAAGTTCAAGAAAGGTTTCACCGGGAATAAATCATTTCTTTGCAGAACAGTTCTAAGGTTTGAAGAAATTCAAAAGAGGTTTCACCGGGAATTAGTCCTCTTTGGGGAATTGAATTTCTTTTACACATATATTTCTAAGTTTAGACAGTCTTGTGAAAAGTTTCACCGAGAATAATGCCTTTCTCTATTCCATATTGTATAAGCCCAAGAGGAGGCAAGACTGTATCTGGAATTTCCTATGGGGAACTAGTTTTGACTGTGCTAAAAGAGTAACCACTGGTTTGATCTAAACCTAGACCTAATTGCTGGGGAAAACTCTAAGCAAGTATATACAAGCATATACATATACAGATGAAATATATAAACAAGTATATATTGAAAAGATAGTGGAACTTACAGTTGTGCAAGCCTAAGCATAGTAACTCGAGTTGTATGGTTAGTTATTCAAGAAATTGAAGAAACTTTTGATAAAACTTTGAATTTAAATCTAAATAAAAAAGAAAGTTGTTTTAAAAGGAAGTCTGGGGCTTACACTCATAGGGAGGCCCAGATGAATTCTTTTGAAAAGGCAACGATCGCGTCGTAGTTTTGAAAATCACAGAGGGACTTATACAATAACTGAGGCCCAAATTATTTATGTACAAAGGAGGTTGGGTCTTACACTCTATTAGAGGTCCAAAAGTGTTATTTTTGCACAAGAGTTGGGTCTTACAACTCAAGGAGATGCCCAGATGAAAAACAGTGATCGCACTGTTATTTTGAAAATCGTATCGGGTCTTATACAATGACTGAGGCCCAAAAAGGTTTCTATACAAAGGATGGGACTTACACTCTACAAAGAGGCCCAAAAGTGTTTAAAAATGAAGGAAAATGGGACTTACAACCAAAGGGAGGCCCAGATGAAAATTGATTTTGAAAACGACGAGCGCACCGAGATTTTTAATATCGTATCGGGACTTATACAATGAATGAGGCCCAAAAAGTTTTCTATACAAAGGGATGGGACTTACACTCTACAAAGAGGCCCAGAAATGATTCAAATGAAGTTTGAGAAATTAAAATTAAGAAAAACTCTAATTTTAATTCAAAAATACAATTTTTCAAAGAAAATTAAATAATAAATGATATAAAATATCAAATATATTAAAAATAAGTTGTAAACTTTGAAAAATCATGTTTAATCACATGAAAGCTTGAAATCCAATTGGTTTTTAAAAAATCAAGGTGAGAATCTCATTTTTAAAATGTTTAAAACAAATAAAATTAAATTAAACTCAAAAAATCAAACTATACTAAATGAATAATATAAATGTGATTTTTTTGTAGAATAAAATAATTTAACATTTTTGTGAATTTTTAAGAAAAGAATCAATCAAAAATAATAAAAAATGAGAGAGAAATTAATTTTTGAAATCAATTCATAAAACATAAATATTCAAATATTCAAATATTCAAAAAATTTAAAAAGGCCGCCAAGAACACATGTTCTTGGTCGCGCGTGTTCTTCCTCTCCAGATTTGCAAAACCTCTCATATCTCTCTGATTACTCAATGATTTTGCACAATTCAAACTTCAATCTCACCCGTTTTTGAACAAGGAACAAGATGGTACCATTTAATTTCATTTCTTTTAAGTGTGGAGAGAGTTATCACGTATGAACACAGAAACCCTAGAATTTGCAAAAACTATCATGAAATCTTAAACACGAATGAAATCATGCAATTAATTAAGGCTTATCACTCTATGAACTACCAGAAATAAGTTGGTAACTTGAAAATAAATTGATGATGCATGTAGTTTAGAGTTTTAGGTTTTAGGCTTACCTCTTGCAGCTGGTGATCAAATTTGATTATGGAGATGTTACAGAGGTTATTCAATGATTTAGACAGCTTTAGTGGACCTTATGTAAGGTGTATGAATGCTTGGAATGGATGGAAAGCACCTGGATCACTCTGTGGCACCACAGCTGCAAATGACCTCTAAGATGGCTATGGTGGTTTGTGATTTTGGTGTTACAGATGAAGGACGAGTGCTTGGATAGTTCATATATGATGTAGATGAGGTGTTAGCATCATTGGTTTTGGTAGAATTGCTTCCTATTTTAAAATTCGATATTGACTTGTAATAGAAGTAAAATCTGGCCTAGTGAGAGTGAAATTTGAGAAATCATGTGTTGCTATGCTTGGGGTACTCAAACTGATCACAAATGAGCTCTATTTATAGTGCAACAAGTTTGTTTTTGCAGCAATAGTGAATGGTGGTTGGTACAGACCTTTGTCCAATGGTTTTCAAAAGGAATCTTAAGTCTTCTCTAGCCATTGACTTGGGTCAATCTTGCAGGCTTATGGTCTTCTGGTGCTTGAGTTTATCTTGACTCATTTGCAATGTTGTGGACTGATATATGCCAGATCTATGCATCCATTCAATACCTCATGACAAATTTGAAAGTTTTGGATTTGAACTTTGAATGTCACATGCCAAATGATGAGGTTTTGGACTTGCAAGGCTCTATGGTGTTGTAGTTCTGCAGAGATCATGTTCATTGCACTTTAGAAACTTGTCTTGTATGGTGACAAGGCTTGCCAAGTCATGGAAATGACAAAATCGTGGGTCAATGCAAGACTGTCTTGCAAAACCAGTCTTGGAGGTGTCATGTTTCCATGCTCATAACTCCATACTCAAGTTGAATTAGGATGAGTTCTGGTACTCTTTGGAAAGCTTGTATATCCTACTTTAACTTTTATGTCCAACAATGGTCTTGAATCAACTTGGATCAAGGTAAAAAATGGCCTCAAAGTTGTTGAAAATCCAAGACAGATTTTGTCCAAAATTTTCACTAAGTGTTGGAAAAAGTGGTCATTTTCATGTTTTTGTGATTTTGATCAATCCATAACTCAAAATCCATGAGAATCTGGAATCTTTTGCAGTTGACAATTTTGAAGTATGTCATGTGAACTTTCATTTGAGCTTTGGATGGAAGAAAAAGACCTTGTGCTTTGGAAGTTATGACCTTGCAAAGTTGGTACCAAATCACTTTTGTTCCATAACTTAGAAAAATTTAAGTTTCCTATGGTTACCCATTTTGCAAGTAACCCTATTTTTCTTGATTTTTCTTAATGGATGAGGATCAAAACCATGCATTAACATTGTTTTTGACTTAGGGGAGCCACATTTGTGAAAAAATTCAAAAAGTCAAACTTGATTTTGGGTACAGTTGACTTTTTATCAAATGAATTCCAAACTGTGTGATCTTCTATGCAATCAAGTTCTTGGCCTAATTCAAACCAAATGGATGGATTCTATAGGTGTTTTAGGGTGTCTTGAATCTTGTCCCAAGGTTTGGGAACATGTCTTGATCCAAAGTTAAAGGTACAGTTGACTTTTTCTTCAAAACCCAAATTATGGTCCAGATGAATTTGAAACTTGTGAATCAAGCTTCTTGGATCAATCCATTGTTGTAAATGGATAAATGTGGTGTATTTGAGGCCCTCAAATCATGCCTTGAGGTCTTGGTTCATGTCTTGCCTCAAAAGTCAACTTAGGGGTGAATTAGGTCAAGAAACCCTAATTCCTGATTTTTGATAAATGCTTCCGCTGAGGCTATTTTGACTTCATGATTGGACTCATAAGGTCCCATTGAGAATTTTGGATCATGTTTTGAAGTATTGGCTCATGCCCAGATGAAAATTTTCCTCTGGAGGCCTTGGTCGACCAACACCCTAATTTGGTGACACTGTGGATCTCGAGGCTTGATTAGCTTGAGATGTTGCACTCTTGTGCTTGATTCTTAATATGGGAGACCTTTTGATCCTTCATGGATGTTTGAGAGGCTTGACAAGTTGAAGATTATGTCAATTCTGGATTGACCCTTTGTCTGAGTGCTCTGAGAGGGCTCAAAACCCTAATTCTTGATTATAGTGAATGCTCAACAATCCTTGAGGAGATTGATGAGGTATGATGTTACATCCATATTATGGTAATGATCTTCACAATGATGGGAAATCTTGTGGTCAAAATTTGGGGTATGACAGATGCCCCTATTTAATCTTCTTGGACCCAAAGGTGTGAATGGCGGAGATATTCAGACATTCATGGTGCAAGAGGATTAAATATCGGAATACCCAAAATTCTGACTGTGGTTATGAATAGCAATTTGCTCATCCATCTTCTTTTGCGAAACAATGTTACTTAGAAAAGGGTAAAACTTCCCCTCGATCCTAGTCTTTAGCCACGAAACTGGTCTTAGTTTTCTTTTGAAAATAAACTTCCCCTCGATCTTGGTTTTCAGCCACGGAACTGGTCTCTATTTATTTTGAAATAAACTTCCCCTCGATCCTGGTCTTCAGCCACGGAACTGGGCTCAGATTCTTCCTGAAATTAACTTCCCCTCAATCCTGGTCTTCAGCCACGAAACTGGTCTCAGTTTCTTCTTGTCGAGTTTCTTTCTTAACAAGGAACGCTATTTGTGTTGGTCTTTATCAAACTTCTCACCGGGTTTTACTGGGGAGATGCCATTTGATGGAAAAAGCTTGAGGTCAGGCTTGTTGGGGAAACCCATTAGTCTGAGTTGTAGAGGTGTGCAAACTTCTCTGTTGGATATGCCATTTGTCGAATCTACTGGGGAAAATGAGTCTCTTGAGAGACCGTTTTTCACTTAGTGAGGTTACATCATACTTTGCTTCAAGATCTTTCTCGGAGAAATTCCATGTGATGTGATCCAATTTTGAGGTGTTGATGACTTCATTAACATTGAATTTCTTGGGAGAAAAACCGATGTATTACCGAGAGTCTTTTAGTGGAGAGGCTTTCTCTAGGGATTTTCCTTAATCCGAAAAAGCGAAAATATCATCTTCAATGGTGAAGAGTGATGTTCCAAAGGTGTCAATCGAATGTCTTCTTGCCTTTCAGAGGTTCAAGTTATCAAAGTGGTCGAGGACAGTCTCCAATACAGAAATAAACTGGGAAGAAATTGCTTAGGCGGAACTTTTCCGGACGAGAAAAGAACTGACAACTCTATTGGTGAGAGGACTTTATCACTTGGGGATGAAATGACCAGAGTGATATTAATGCAACATATGTATGAACATGAATCAATCATGCATAATGTATGTATGTTTATGCTGACAAAACAGACACGAAATGCTGACTGGTGAATGAACACGATAGGATACTCGGCCACTAAGGGGGGACATAAAAGTATCATTGGTTCAATGATAGTAATCCTTTCTTGCTTAGGAGGGGTACACCCTACTGGGAAGAAAAACCATCAATTGGCCATCAGAGGTAAGAACTCTGCCGAGGATATTAGATGGGACATTACATCTAAAACAGTTGATCCTTCATTCAGGTGTACTGGTTTAAAAGGAGTACTTTAATTCTTTATTTTGAGGTTTAATCACTTTCGGAGAAGCCATCGATGTTCCTTTTTGTGTTTAGTAGTCAAAAAGAATTTCCATCTTTATTATTAAAAGCAGAAGAAAATTTGACAAGTAAATTCATTTTTGTTTTGTTTCAAGAATCGTTGATCATATTAAAAAATGTCATTCTATAAAGCAAAATAAACGAGAATTGAAAACAAAAGCACTAGGGCTCAAATTTTATTGATAGAATGGTAAGCAGCAAAGCCCGTTATCCCATAGAGCATTACAAAGTTTAGAAAATGGTAATTTGATGAAAAAGGGGCTACATTGAAACATAATGACCACTATCCTTCTACCAACTTTGAATTCTGGACATTCTGAACTTCTGTCGAAGGCGGCCTTGACTGAAGTTTTTTTTCGACGGATGGTGTCGCCGCTGGGGATCTGAAGTGTGTCAGACGTAGTTACTTGCCATGAATCCCTAAATTTTGCCTGGATTACCTTTTAAGATTTTCAATCCATCGGGATAACTTTTGCTTATGTCTCTAATTTTTGCCTGGACTGCCCTTTCGGGTTTTCAATCCACCGAGACGTTTTTTTTATTTGGGCGAAGTATTTCTTGACTACATCAACATTTGTGGGATAGGTAAACTCCTCTCCATCCATGGTTACGAGTCTCAAGGCACCACCTGAGAAGGCTTTCTTAACCACATAAGGGCCATCATAATTCGGAGTCCATTTGCCCCTAGAATCAATGAGAAATGATTATATCTACTTGAGCACGAGGTCTCCTTTTCTGAAGACACGGATCAGCCCTTTTTGTCAAATGCTTTCTTCATTCTTTGCTGATATAGCTGACCGTGACATAAAGCTGTCATTCTCTTTTCTTCGATTAGGTTCAGTTCATCGTGCCTATTTTGACACCATTCATCTTCTGTTAGTTTGGCCTCCATCAATACTCTCATTGATGGTATCTCTACTTCTATGGGGAGCACTGCTTTCATGCCATATACCAGAGAGAAAGGGGTTGCCCCTGTTGAAGTCCGGACAGATGTGCGATAACCGTGAATAGCAAAGGGTAGCATCTCATGCCAATCCTTGTAGGTTACAACCATCTTTTGAACTATCTTCTTGATATTCTTGTTAGCCACTTCTATCGCTCCATTCATTTTAGGTCGGCAGGGAGATGAGTTATGGTGTTCGATCTTGAACTCAGCACATAACTCTTTCATCATCTTGTTGTTCAGATTAGATCCATTATCCGTAATGATCTGGCTCGAAACACCATAACGGCAGATGAGATTGTTCTTGATAAATCGGACAACCACTTGTTGGGTTACATTAGTGTATGATACTGCTTCGACCCACTTAGTGAAGTAGTCGATAGCTACCAGGATGAACCGATTGAAGCTTTGGGTTCAATCATGCCAATCATGTCGATTACCCATATAGAAAAAGGCCATGGAGAAGAAAGAACTTTGAGATGCGTTGGCGGTACATGGATTTTGTCAACGCATATCTGACACTTGTGACACCTCCTCATGTACTTGTAGCAATCAGATTCCATTGTCAACCAATAATATCTTGCTCTCACAATTTTCCTTGCCATCGTGTGTCCATTGGCATGAGTGCCAAAGGATCCTTCGTGAATTTCTTTCATCAACATGTTTGCTTCTTGTCTGTCTACGCATCTGAGCAAAACCATGTCGAAGTTTCTCTTATAGAGTGTATCACCGTTCATGAAGAAGTTGCCAACCAGTCTTCTGAGAGTCTTTCTGTCTTTTCTGGATACCCCAGGTGGATATTCTTGTCTTTGAAGGAAGCACTTGATATCATGATACCAGGGTTTGTCATCTATGACTACTTCAATTGTGAAGATGTAAGTGGCCCTTTCAAGGCGCATTATGTCAATCTTAGGTACGTCGTTCCATTGACTTACACTAATCATGGAGGATAGGGTGGCTAATGCATCATCCATGTGATTTTCTTCACAAGGAATGTGATGAAACTCAATTCTATTGAAGAATGGTAACAACCTTCTCGCCTAATCTTTGTAAGGAATCAATCCTGATTGGTATGTGTTCCACTCTCCATTGATCTGATTTATAACCAAGGCTAGTTCTCTATACACATCTAAGTTCTTTATCCTTAAATCAATTGCTTCTTCGAGACCCATGATACAAGCCTCGTATACAGCCTTGTTGTTTATGCATTTGAACGTCAACCTGGCAGTGAAAGGAATATGGGTACCCTGAGGTGTTACGATGATTGCCCCAATTCCATTTCCGTAAGTATTGATGGCTCCGTCGAATATTAGTCCCCATTGGGAACCTTGTTCTGGCCCTTCACTGGGTAGTGGTTCATCACAATCTTTCATTTTCAAGTACATGACATCTTCTTCTGGGAAGTCAAATTCGACTGATTCCTGATCGTCAATCGGTTGATGAGCCAAATGATCGACTAAAATACTTCCTTTGATGGCTTTCTAAGCATGATATTTGATGTCGTATTCTAATAACAACATCTGCCAACGGGAAATCCTTCTCGTGAGAGCAGGCTTTTGAAAGACGTACTTGATCGGATCCATTTTGGAGATTAAATAAGTAGTGTGACAAATCATGTACTGGCGAAGACGTTTGACTGCCCAAGCCCGAGCGCAACAAATTTTCTCGAGCATAGTGTATCGAGTTTCACAGTCCGTGAACTTCTTGCTTAAGTAGTAAATGGCAGACTCTTTTCTTTTTGTCTCGTCTTGTTGGCCAAGTACACAACCCATGGATTCTTCCAAGACTGTTAGGTAGATGATCAGTAGTCTTCCTTGTGAGAGCAAGAGTTGTCTCTGCAAGTCATCTCTATGTTTTGATGATAACAATGAGTATTTGTGAAAGAACTATTTTATGTTCTAATGTTTATTTATGTGCAGATCATATTTATTAAATATATTAGATCAAACAAACATGTGCAAAGATGTGCGTAAAAGATTACGTGCGAGTTACTATCTGTAACACAAGTCGCAAGAAGCAAGTTTGCTTCTGTATCTGGAAACAAGCAGAAAGATCCAAGGATGCCAATATTGCGGTTGCAATGCTTTTGTGCATTCTGTTCTTAAGGTGTTTCAGATTCTGAAGTTAAGCGAAGCTTCTGAAGAAATAATCTTCTAAAGAACCAAGTGCTGAAGACTCTAATGACTTGAAGTTCTGAAGGCTAAAGGCTCTTAAGACCAAGTGCAGAAAAACTCTAAAGACTGAAGTGTTCTGATGATTAAAATTCAAATGATCAAGTGCTGAAGACAACGTTCTGAGTGAACATGGTTTTGAAGACTCTGAAGACTTAAAGCTATAAAGACAAAGGGTTTCAAGACAAGTGCTGAAGCTCTGAAGACAGATTCCTAATGGACAAGTTATGAAGACTGAAGACTTGAAGATTTTGAAGACCCAACTAAAGTCTCGACTCATGCTTCAACTAAATATCATCAGAAGCCTCTGAAGATTTGAAGACAAATTTTACCGTTAGCAATGATTGTACACCGTACTAAAAAAGATCTATCCCATCACTTCTTCTACAGTAAAAAGAAGATATGGCAGTACAACTGTCATCATTGCATAATGACTCTTTTCAAACAGCCAACAGCTCTTCAACGGCTATATTTTACTTGGCTATTTAAAGGAAAGGAGTATGCGCTTCTGAAAGTGTAGATGTGATGATAGTCGCAACAATCAATTATCATTGTTACACTAAACATTTAAAGCTATCACCATTAACACACGACCATTGTTGTTGAAGCTCAAAGATCATCATTCAACACAACAATAATCAATTGGTATAGAAGTTGTTGATGAACAAGATATTATTGCAAATCAGTCAAGTCATCAACCAACTACATCATCTCTGAAGATCAAAGATCAGTAGCAAGGGAGTTGTTGCTCGAAGCTTGCTCAACGAAGAAGATGAAGAATTCTCAAGATGTTATTCAACTGTCAAATCATGTACATCTTGTTAGAATCATGTAGTTTGCAAGGAGTTGTTTCTCATATCTTGCTAGAACACTCTGTGTTCATTTGTACTTAAACTTAGGAGTTATCTGCTTGTTAAGAAGCATAATTGTAACCTCCTGCAACTAATTCTATGTGAATTAGGATTCCTCAAGTGACCAGTGTGATCGGAGACTTGGGAAGACAATGGCTTGGTGTCATTGTGGAAATCCTAAAATATGGTCAATGATAGTCATATCTCAAAGAGGACCAATTGTGGGTCAGACTCTTATGAGATCACTGATGAAACTCATTGAAAATCCTGGAAGAATGGTCAGTAAACGTTATATTCGTTAACTCGGATCACTGAATGTTTAGCTGTGAAATTCTGGTAGTAGATCTTGCGAGATTGGAACCTATTAGGTCAATGTTCGTTATATCCATTAACTTGGATCCCTGAACGGTTCATTGTGGGTTAGTCACAGCTGCGGTTGTGCAGGTTGTTAGTCACCGGCGTTAGCCCGTGCATCTGTAATCGGTTTTGATTATAGTGGATTAAGTCCTTGTGATCAAGGCAAAATCACCTTGGAAGGGTGGACTGGACTAACTTGTGAATTGCTCAAGGGAACCAGGATATATCGTGTGTTCTTTACTCTTGCTTATGCTTTTATTTATTGTTTATGTTTCTATATCGGTTATCAGAACCTTGCATAGCAAGTCAGAACCTTACAACTCAACTCTGATAAGCTTCTGCATTGCAAGTCTGATTCATGCATTGCTAATTTAGATTCTCCTTGGTGCTTATGCTTCATGCATCGCACAATCTGAATGACGCATCGCAAGTCAGAGTCTCTCAGGAATCTAATTCAGGATGAATTCTGAGCAATGATTGAAATTACATAGACGATTGAGTTCTGTTAACTTGAGATTCTATCTCAGTTGAACCGACTATAATTGGTCAGAATGTTATCTGATAGTTCTCTCAGAAATTAATGTTGCATAAATTCTGGAATTAGAAGATGCTCGACTATATGCAAAGACAGAAGTCATCTATTCGAAGCCAAAAAGGATTTAAGTCGCTGATGTTTTTCAGAATGAAGAAATCAGTGGACATTCTTTTCAGAAGCAGATATGTTGTCAATCCTTTGACAGACTAACTCTAAACAAGTTAGATCAGCATTGTAAGAACAAGATTGTCATACAAACTATGTCATATGTTACACACATGTTTGATGATACTTGTATTCGAACAAGCTCTGCATCTGTTCAAGTGAGAAGATGTTATGAGATGTTAATCAATTCTCTCTAACACATAACCTCTCAGCAGTCATGTTCAAGCTAAGGAATTACTGATCTTTTAAAAGCAAGCATTTGTTTATAAGAGACCTTGATGGAAGAAAGATGTTCTGTTGGTCAGAATATCTGTATCTGAAGATTGCTCTCAGAAGTCAGATGAATGTTTCTAAATGGAAAAAGGGAAAGATCATCTGAAGAGAAGATTGATTCTAGTTCTCAGAACTTGAGAATCAAAACTCATAAAACACCGACATTCTTCAACGTCAGAATACAGAGGATTTCTGACAAATGCGGAATCAGTAAATATTCGATAGACCACTTTGAAGGAAGCAGAAGCTGAAAAATGATAATCAGAAGCTCAGAGTCAGAATAGAAAACATTCAGATGAAGTATCACGGTGAAGATTTCAGATTCTCTAAGAATAAGAATCTTTGGAGATGACGAGAAACCAGAATAAAGAGAATCTGAGGAAAGTCAGAAGCCTAAACTCAAGACGGATTCAGAAAGGAAAGCACTCAAATATAGAATCGATGTGAAAAGATTTCAGAATCTCTAAGGTATGATTCTCCTTATCTATGACTGATTAAATAATAGTGCAAGTCCAATTTGTGAATTTTCTAATAAGTAAAAATATTCATGATGTGAAATATTCTCTCTTTCCAAGAGAAAATCTTTTGATCAAATCTCTGGACATTGTGTGCACTTAACGTACCTTAGTCATAATTGTGAATCTTAAGTAATCATGATACATCCCTAGGTTAGGCACAACTCATTTTACCTAATTAGATGTATATAAGTCGCCTCTTCCTATCAAAAGATATCACACTCAAGTCCTTCTATCATAAAACTATTAGTGTCAAAATTTTGTCTTCCATCCACTATCATGCCTCCATTAACCTTTCTAGGAAACGAAGACCTTCTTGAAATTATTTCTGAGAAACAATTTGTGATTAATGTTCCTCCTCTTACGAGTAACATTGCTAACAGTCTAGTAGATGTGTTTTATACTCAACAGTGGACTAGATACTCCACCATGGTGGAGAAACCCATTTACGTAAATTTAGTTAAAGATTTCTGGAAGCATGCTTACCTTGATCATGAAAGCAGGTGTATCACCTCTTATGTCTTTGAAGTCCCCATCTTCATCACTTCTTTCTCAATCACTCTCGCAACTGGATGTGAAAATATTGGAATCACTGTTGATTTTGACAGAAATAAGTTCTTTGTTGCTAATAGATTTGCCTTTCTTCATGACCTGTCATCGGGATATAAACCTCTCAATCCTGAAAATCTCCTACCCATTCCCAAAGGCTGGTACAAGCTCGTGTTGTCCAACTTCCTTCCCAGAGGAGAAAACCATGACATACTGCAATATCATGATCATGAATTCATTTATTTTCTAATGAATGATATTCAGATAACTCTACCACACACAATCTTCAACTGTCTCTGGAAATCTGTCTCTGAGTCCAGAAATCGTACAAAGTATTACATTCCTTATGGAAGAGTTTTGTCTGAGATTTTATTCAGAGATGGAATAGAGAATTTAATCAAAGAAACAATAGCAGAGGATGGTCCTGAAAACTTTCTAGAAGACTGCTTGTTGAAGACAAATTGTGAAGTCTTTAGTGACTAGAAAAACAAGACTTATCTCTGCTTAACAGCATATGTTTTATGCATGTCCTTCTTATGTTTGTCTAAATCGTATTTGTTCTAGTCGTGGTACTCGTGTCAGTTTGCCCTTAATTTATTTAGGTCTGATCAATAGTTAAATTTTGTATTCGGGAACCCTTCTTAATTAATGAAATATTTTCCTTTTCTGTTAGATGGCCCATACTCTTAAGAATGATTATTTCTCACGTGTGTTATATCACCGCTTAAAGTTGAATTTAAATAATTCAAGAATCTGATATACATTAAGAGAAATTTGGATTTATTTAAATAAATCTCGTATGCATTTTTACATATATCCATTGAAAGACATATGAAAGATTTTGAGGGGCTCAAGAAACTGCCATCATTAAAATATGTCTGTTACATTTGCCACTCATAAGAGAGCAGTTATCAACCACGATCGATTGAAATTCCTCCATTAAGAGATTAACTGCTCCTTTTCTTTTCCTGTGTATCTATGTCTCTTAGCATACCCTAGGCAATCATAACTTACCTAGGAAATAGTAAATGCAAATCTTTTGTATCGATTCAGTCGCTACTCTCATTTGATTTTCTCCATCCCATTCCTCTATAAATACTAGGAACCGATCCTCCAACCTTTTTCATCCTTAATCTAAACTGATATCTCCTGTGTAGTAAAATAATGGCTGCCCCAACTTTTAGAGGAAATGTAGAAACCCTAGAAGTTATCTCATAGAAACGACCAAATCTAGCTCGACTCAAACATGATGGTCTAGATATTGTAAAGGGCATGCAGATCCAATCTTGGCATGGTTACTACTCCTTGCTAAGCGGTCCTGTCTATCCGGCTCTCGTTAAGAAATTTTGGAAATATGCCAAGATTAGTAATGACGGCAATACCATCTGGTCAGAAGTTTATTGCCTCCCAATTGCTATCTCTATTTCCTCAATAGAGAAGATCACAAAATGTGTCTCTTCTGGAATCACTATTGATGACTATCAATCCGACTTAGGCATGGTGGAGAGATGCAAATTTTGTTTGATGATTCGGTTCCTTATGAACCAAACAATTTTGAGAAGCTTCTTCCTTCTCCTAGAACATGGTTTAGATTCTCTCTAACCAACCTTCGTCCTCGTGCAACTGCAAGAAGCATTTTGTCCCATGATGACAGAGTCTTTGTCTTCCTCCTGACGCATCACTTTAGGATCGACCTTCCCAAAACCATCTTCAACCACTTGAGACACTCTATTGAAGTTTCAAGAACTCAGATGCATTCATATGTTCCTTACGGAAGGATACTATCTGAGATAATGCTGAAAGAAGGCTTCTGGGGATTGTTAATTAGACTTGGACCAGAACCTTCAGTGATTGAAACAAGATGTGCTAGAGTGGACAATGTTGAAGACTTTGATGATTAAAGTCTTAACCATAGGTCTCTTACTAGTCTTTGTCATGTTCTATTGTTTAGATCTAAGTTTTGGTGTTGATGTTTCTACTTTATACCCTGCTTGTTGTATGTTTCTCAATTAATCAATCAATCAATGAAATTTCCTTAAGTTCTATCCCTAAATGGCTTACATGTATTATTATTACTAATTCTGATAGAATGTTCATTATCATATTGATCATGTTTAAAATGCATAAAAGCTCTAACTTTTTTATGATGTCAAAAAGGGGGAGAAATAAAATATGATTTTGATATATGTTAAAAAGGATGCTAAACATCAACTCTGATATAAAATAAATGTGTTTACCACTAACGTTTGTTTGATGTTTAACCGAGGAACTCTGAACAAGTTGACTAGGCATTCTCAGAACAGGTTTAATTGAAAGAACTCTGTTAAAGTTCTTAGGAACTGTTTGTTCATATAATCGAAGTTGTACACTTTGTGAACAAGTGTTTAGAATCAGATAGACCCAGTATTGTTCAGAAGTTGTGAACTTTCTGCAAGTCAAAGTTATCTTGATTTTGGTATCATATTGTTCAGAAGTTATAAATTGTCTGAGAATATGATATTCAGAACATACGAATCAGAAGAAGAAATCTTCCTGAAAGCAGTCAAGACAAAGTCTACATTTCAAGATGCTTTTCAGAAGAACTGAGAAAATCAGAAGTCGAAGACTGTCTGAAGATCTGGATAAAAGATCCAAGAAGAAGAAGTTCTGATAAACCAAGAATTGGTATCAGACTCGGTCTACAATGATATCAATCAGAACTAAGTTGTGAACTGTTCTTAAATACCTTAATTAGTATCAAACTCAACATACTTGGTATCAGATTAAGAATCAAGATTATATTGGTATCAGATTCAGAATCAAGCTTCGATTGATCACAAAAGTATTTTTCAATCAGATCAAGAATCAAGCTGTAATCCTCCAATGAGTTATGATAGAAACATGGTTCTGAGATGAAGGCTTGTCGTCTACTCAAACTCTGAAAAGTCATGATCTTAATTGGTGATCAAAATTGGTATATCTAAATCATGATTCTAAAGATCCCAATATCTGATGTATAGCAATCAAGGGGAGACTACCCAGAAGATTCACATGTTAAAAATCTATAATCTTCACCAAGTCTGAAACTCAGGGGGGGTTTCTTAAGACAGTGTTTGTTTCTGATAAATAGCGTGGCTAAGTTATTAGAAGAGAACTGTTCTTTCTCTGTGCTACATTGATTCTGCTGAAAAGTAGAAATTGCTTCAGAAGACTCTAAAGTTATGAGGCTCTGATACGATATCTAAAGGAAACAAGTTCTAAAGATCTGAAGACTGGAAGTTCTGATGAACAAGTCCAGATGCTGAAGACTTATGTTCTTCTGGATGATAGGGAAGTTTTCCTTCTCTATTCTATGGTCTGACAACTCAAAATTGTTATTTTGTGAGTCTTTGGATCATATAAGATTCTAGATGATCACAGATAAAATTTTGGGGTTAACACATTGATCGGAAAAATAGCAAGTGTACTATTTTCACCGATGTAGTAATAGTTGGGGTTATCCCCATAATCGATCTCTCGAGGACTGCGTGTAACTTTAAGTGCAGATGTTATTTCAATTAAACAAAAATGCCTTTAGGGTTTGTTTGTTTTGAAAATTATAACTACGACTAATAAAATAAACAAAATTATAAACTTGACTTAAAACAGACATGAGAAGCATGCTAGGGGAAGTGTATGAGTTGCACTGCAAAAAACTCTAAATCCTTATTTAATGAAACATTACTCTAAACAAACCTTACCGATTCTTAAGGTTATTTTTCCCTAATTCCTTAGCAGAAAAACATTTAAGATTCTATCTTTACCCTAATTCCTTAGATGTTAATAAAGAATCACAAGCATTATATTTGATTAAGAATAATTCGGTTATTACATGGTATCCCCATTCCTTGGCAATATCTACTGTAATATTATTATGCAAAAGCGTTAGGTTGGTTGGTCCGACCTACACCCTAATCGTAAATCAATTTCAATTTGTCCGATCAAAAAAGCATTAAAAACATTGCATAACAAAAGATTAAGGAAAAAAGTATTATCTCATATAACAATGGAAATAGAAGTCATTACAAATGCAATTCAGGGACACCCACGAGCATTGGGGGGTTTAGCTACTCATAGTGCGAAAAGAAATTACAAAATAAAAGTAAGACATTACAAGATTATTGGATGACTACGATCTTCAATTGCTTCTGCTCATGAACAATCTTCGTTCTTCAAAACCCTTGATGGCATCAAACTTTTGCGTAAAATATTTCGTACTGTCAAAAAGTTCTTTCTAGCTTCTCAAAAACAAGACTAAATAGCCCTAATTCACCCAGATCGATTGGAAATACGCAAAGTGCCCCCAGAACTTAATATAGGGAGAAAATATGGAAAAATTCAGAAAATCAGCGTCAAAGCTGACACGGGACGTGTCAGCCAACACTGTCGGCCGTGTCAGCTTGCTGGATTTTATAACCGAAATTATTTTGATCATAACTTTTGATCCGTAAATCTGTTTTGGTCCCCGCTCGAAGCGTCGAAAATCTAATGAAGAGAACTACAACATAGTATAAACAAGGATCTTGGTTGCCCAATATTTTTCCATGTTTTTTCAATTTTAGGTTCGGGCATCCTCTGCTTCATTCCAAAAACTCTTCTAAATCCCCGGAACTTCCATTTTCTTCGCACGAGTCCTTTGGGCTTTTCCACTCAGACCTGAAACCATTGAAAACTACCAAAACAAAGCATAAAATGCAACATAATTGAAATAAAACAACAAATCATAAAATACGAGAATAAAATACGACAAGTAAAATTGTATTGAAAAATAATGAAAAGACAAACAAAGTGCTACCAATTTTATGGATTGATGCCGAATAAGTGACAGAAACATAGTAGAAATGGTGACCGATCACAACCCCAAACTTATCTCATTGCTTGTCCTCAAGTAATGCTCGAGACAGCAGAAAGGTCACCCCCGAATTAATCAAAATTATCTTACCACAATACCGTTGAGATCTTTCGCGAATCTCTATCCACTTTCCTTTCAACGTTTCCTTCTTACCCGATTTTTTTTTTTTGACGTCCCGCTTCACTTCCACATCAAAGTACCTCTTTACCTGTCAGCTTTTCACACTCTCACCAAATCTCTAGGGTTAAAGTGTTTACACTCAATAATCATAGCATGCAAAGTCAACTCATAAGCTTGAATAACATCTATTTTCATCTCATACGCACACAACACACACATTTTGAGGGCTTTTATGGCTATAACAGGGCTTAGGGACAAGGTGGGATAAACAAACAAAAGGGAAAAACGAGTGGTTTTTTGGCTCAGACTCAGTGTCGTCATTCTTATCACTGTGTTATTTGTTCTGTTTCACAATCAAGGGTATCGGGCACTATTTTGCTAGGATTCTTTAGTTTCTACTCAATTGTTTCTTTGAGCTTACTTTTTGAATTCTTCAAACTAAATCCTCCTCTAGGTAAGTGCTTTCTTCTTTCTTTTCACTTTTTTTTTCTTTTTGAAAACTTTTCTTTCTTTTTTTTTCTTTTAGCACTTACCTAGTTCTTATAGGTATCCCAACCCCAAACTTAGAATTTTTCACAGGTCAAAAATCAACAACACTTATCTGAGCAGGGTGAGGGAGTGTTTGGGCTCATGGTTTAATTATGCGGTTAATAAACAAATAAAGGGAAGAAGGCTCGAGGGGGGTTAACGAAGGATAACATAAAAAGGGATGGCTGGAAAGGCTCGGGGTTAAAAACAAACAAGTGCCTCAGTGTGTATACGTGTGCATTGAAATTCCAACAGATAAGTACGCAAACTAAAAGTGACAGAGACATACCTGAAGAACTCTCATGGTGATAATGTGTTTGGATTTTTATGATCCTCACCATGTTTGGTATAGCTTACAGGTTTCAAGGTACTTTTAGTGTGATGTAGCTTCATCTCCGTCTCGGGTGCACAGTACTCCCGTATCAGTCTGGTGTCAGAAAGTCGCGTCCAATCATTCACTTCAGCAGTACCAACTTTCAGGGGTTTCCTGGAGATCAAGTATGGGTTGCGTCTTCGCATCCACTAACTACAAGCCTCATCATTCATCCGGCACAAATACCTTCAATCTGTAACACACAAAATACAAAACACACCAATCAACAGTACGAAGATGACAAAACACACCAATCAACACTACGAAGATGAAATAACATAAATAAAAATACTAAAAGTAATAAACCCCCCCCCCCAACACTTGAACTAAACATTGACCTCAATGTTTTAGAACAAGCTAGACAGGGGAACTCACAACGCCTTACTGCGGAGGGACAAAGTTATAAAAATTGAACGCTTTCCAGACACGGGTCGTGTCAGGATTCTGTCCTCAATCCACGAAAAAAGAAAGAGAAAAGAGAAAAAAATATTACTATTATTATTATTTTTTTCAGTAGGGCTGACACGGGCCGTGCCATCTGACACGGGTGGCCGTGTCAGCCTACTATTTTTTTTCTCGCTACAATAGGGCTGACACGGGCGGCCGTGTGAAATTTTTTTTTTGTTATTTTTTTTTTATTTTTTATTTTTCCGTGGGATCTCTCCGCCCTCCTGTGAAAGACTCTGAATGTACCTAATTAAACCTGAAACACAACAAAAACAGAAAAAACCATTAGAAATAAAACTCGTGAGTTGCCTCCCACGAAGTGCTTCGTTTAACGTCGCATGGCTCAACGGTTCACTCTCTGTTAAGGTGGCATATATGAAACATAGAACACATCATTTTTTTCTTTCTTTTGTTTGGTAGCAATCCCATGAACTTGAGGTATTGATGATGTTGCTTCCAAATCATTTTCAGTTGGATTTTCGTGAACAAGGCATAAATGAAATCTAATACTTTGTCAATTTCTCGTCTTTTATCTGCCTTGTTAAAATAGTTCTTGGGGTTCACAAATTGTTAAATCTGTATTTTCATCCAGCACTAGATCATCTTCAAGTTGCATTCTTTCTCCTTCCCCATCTTTCTCGTTTACCTCAAATTCTTCTATTTCTAATTCATCTTCTTCGTCTAACGCCATGCCTTGTTCTTCTTCTTTCACACATTCTTCTTCCAACCTGCACTCTCGCCAAATAAAATAATTTGGGTAATAGTTAGCTTCCTTACATTCATTCATAAGGATTCTTACCTCCCTCCTATATGCTTGAAAAATTTTAGTCGCCTCTTCCAAGGTGATTCCTGAATCGGGCGACTAACATTAAGGAGATACAGGTGGCAATATATAAATCATAGCTACACAACTCAGACACTATATTATTTGCACAATATAGAAGAATTCATGAAGGTATAGTAATATGACACTTTTTTTTATAAAATATAAATAATCAAAAATAAAGTTTTAGTCACAGAGTGACAAAATTCTAATTGAATTAAAATCAACATTTATAATTTGGTAGTCCCCGGCAACGGCGCCAAAAACTTGATCGAAAAAATAGCAAGTGTATTATTTTCACCGATGTAGTAATAGTTGGGGTTATCCCCTGAATCGATCTCTCGAGGACTGTGTGTAATTATAAGTGCAGATGTTATTTCAATTAAACGAAAATGCCTTTAGGGTTTGTTTGTTTTGAAAATTATAACTATGACTAATAAAATGAACAAAATTACAAACTTGACTTAAAACAGATATAAGAAGCATGCTAGGGGAAGTGTATGAATTGCACTGCAAAAAACTCTAAATCCTTATTTGATGAAACATTACTCTAAACAAACCTTACCGATTCTTAAGGTTATTTTTCCCTAATTCCTTAGCAGAAAAACCTTTTAGATTCTATCTTTACCCTAATTCCTTAGATGTCAAGAAAGAATCACAAGCATTATATTTGATCAAGAATAATTCGGTTATTACAGGGTATCCCCATTCCTAGGCAATATCTATTGTAATATTATTATGCAAAGGCGTTAGGTTGGTTGGTCCGACCTAAACCCTAATCATAAATCAATTTCAATTTTTCCGATTGAAAAAAGTATTAAAAACATTGCATAACAAAAGATTCAGGAAAAAAGTATTATCTCATATAACAATGGAAATAGAAGTCATTACAAATGCAATTCAGGGACACCCCCTAGCATTTGGGGTTTAGCTACTCATAGTACGAAAATAAATTACAAAATAAAAGTAAGACATTACAAGATTATTGGACGACTACGATCTTCAATTGCTTCCGCTCATGAACAATCTTCGTTCTCCAATACCCTTGATGGCGTCAAACTTTAGCGTAAAATATTCTGTACTGTCAAAAAGTTCTTTCTAGCTTCTCAAAAACAATACTAAATAGCCCCAATTCACCCTGATCGATTGGAAATACTCAAAGTGCCCCCACAACTTAATATAGGGAGAAAATATGGAAAAATTCAGAAAATCAGCGTCAAAGCTGACACGGGACGTGTCAGCCAACACTGTCGGTCGTGACAGCTTGCTGGATTTTATAGCTGAAATTGTTTCGATCATAACTTTTGATCCGTAAGTCTGTTTTGGTCCCCGTTCGAAGCGTCGGAAAGCTGATGAATAGAACTACAAAATAGTACAGACAAGGAACTTGGTTGCCCAATATTTTTCCATGTTTGTTGAATTTTAGGCCCAGGCATCCTCTGCTTCATTCCAAAAACTCTTCTAAATCCCCGGAACTTCCATTTTCTTCGCACGAGTCCTTTGGGCTTTTCCACTCATACCTGAAACCATTGAAAACTACCAAACCAAAGCATAAAATGCAACATAATTGAAATAAAACAACAAATTATAAAATGCGAGAATAAAATACGACAAGTAAAATTGAATTGAAAAACAATGAAAAGACAAACAAAGTGCTGCCGATTTTATGGATTGATGCCGAATAAGTGACGGAAACATAGTAGAAATGGTGACCGATCACACATTCAGGGGGAGCTGTTGTTCCAGACTCTGGATATGTTTAGTTTGGTGATTACCTTGTATAAAATGTTCTATCAAAATACATGGTTTTGTCACCATAAAAAAGGGGGAGATTGTGAGAGCAAGAGTTGTCTCTGCAAGTCATCTCTATGTTTTGATGATAACAATGAGTATTTGTGAAAGAACTATTTTATTTTCTAATGTTTGTTTCTGTGCAGATCATATTTATTAAATATATTATATCAAACAAACATGTGCAAAGATGTGCGTAAAAGATTACATGCAAGTTACTATGTGTAACACAAGTCGCAAGAAGCAAGTTTGCTTCTGTATCTGGAAACAAGCTGAAAGATCCAAGGATGCCGATAATGTTGTTGCAATGCTCTTGTGAATTATGTTCTGAAGGTGTTTTAGATTCTGAAGTTAAGCGAAGCTTCTGAAGAAATAATCTTCTAAAGAACCAAGTGCTGAAGACTCTAATGACTTGAAGTTCTGAAGGCTGAAGGCTCTGAATACCAAGTGTAGAAAGACTCTGAAGACTGAAGTGTTCTAAAGATTAAGATTCAAATGGTCAAGTGTTGAAGACTCTGAAGACATCGTTCTGAGTGAACATGGTTCTGAAGACTCTGAAGACTTAAAGCTATAAAGACAAAGGGTTTCAAGACAAGTTTTGAAGCTCTGAAGACAGATTCCTAATGGACAAGTTCTGAAGACTGAAGACCTAAAGATTCTGAAGACCCAAATAAAGTCTCGACTCATGCTTCAACTAAATATCATCAGAAGCCTCTGAAGATTTGAAGACAAATGTTACAGTTAGCGAAGACTGTACACCGTACTAAAAAAGATCTATCCCATCACTTCTTCTACAGTAAAAAGAAGATATGGCAGTACAACTTTCATCATTGCATAACAACTTTTTTCAAACAGCCAACAGCTCTTCAACGGTTATATTTTACTTGGATATTTAAAGGAAAGGAGTATGTGCTTCTGAAAGTGTCGATGTGATGATAGTCGCAACGATCAGTTATCGTTGTTACACTAAACATTTAAATCTATCACCATTAACACACGACCATTGTTGTTGAAGCTCAAAGATCATCATTCAACACAACAACAATCAATTGGTACAGAAGTTGTTGATGAACAAGACATTATTGCAAATCAGTCAAGTCATTAACCAACTACATCATCTCTGAAAATCAAAGATCATTAGCAAGGGAGTTGTTGCTCGAAGCTTGCTCAACGAAGAAGATGAAGAATTCTCAAGATGTTATTCAACTATCAAATCATGTACATCTTGTTAGAATCATGTAGTTTGCAAGGAGTTGTTGCTCATATCTTGCTAGAACACTCTGTGTTCATTTGTACTTAAACTTAAGAGTTATCTGCTTGTTACGAAGCATCATTGTAACCTCCTGCAACTAATTCTATATGAATTAGGATTCCTCAAGTGATCAGTGTGATCGGAGACTTGAGAAGACAATGGCTTAGTGTCATTGTGGAAATCCTGAAATATGGTCAATGATAGTCATATCTCAAAGAGGACCAGTTGTGGGTCAGACTCTTGTGAGATCACTGATGGAACTTATTGAAAATCCTGGAAGAATGGTCAGTAAACGTTATATTCGTTAACTCGGATCACTGAACATTTAGATGTGAAATCCTGGTAGTAGATCTTGCGAGATTGGAACCTATTAGGTCAATGTCCATTGTATCCATTAACTTGGATCCCTGAACGGTTCACTGTGGGTTAGTCACATCTGCGGTTGTGCAGGTTGTTAGTCACCGCGTTAGCCCGTGCATCTGTAATCAGTTTTGATTATAGTGGATTAAGTCCTTGTGATCAAGGCAAAATCACCTTGGAAGGGTGGACTGGACTAACTTGAGAATTGCTCAAGGGAACCAGGATATATCGTGTGTTCTTTACTCTTGTTTATGCTTTGATTTATTGTTTATCTTTCTGTATCGGTTATCAGAACCTTGCATAGAACCTTGTAACTCAACTCTGATAAGCTTCCGCATTGCAACTCTGATTCATGCATTGCTAATTCAGATTCTCCTTGTTGCTTATGCTTCATGCATCGCACAATCTGAATGACACATCGCAAGTCAGAGTCTCTCAACGCAACTCTGATATTCTCTAAGTACATTAACGATAAGAGGCAAAAAAAATTTAATAGTTAGAACACAATTCAAACCCACCTTTCTTGTGTCTTTCTCACACCTTCATTCCTTCCACTGGAGGAGACAGAATAGGTGGATTCAACAAATATTCTTTGATTTTATCGAAAGCTTTTTGGCAGTCATCTGTCCATACGCAACTTTAATTCTTTCTGAGTAGTTTGAAGATTGGCGTGCATGTCGCGGTCATGAGGGATATGAACCTTGAGATATAATTCAGACGTCCCAGAAATCCTCTGACCTGTTTTTCAGTCTTTGGAGAAGGCATTTCTTGAATGGCCTTGACCTTGTTGGGATCAACCTCAATTCCTTTTTGGCTGAAGATGAATCCTAAGATTTTTCCTGAGCGGACATCAAATGTTCATTTATTAGGATTCAAGCGGAGTTTGTATTTTCTCAGACGCTCGAATAGCTTTGATAGGCGTGTCACATGCTCTTCTTTTGTTTTAGATTTGGAAATCATGTCATCGACGTACACTTCAATCTCTTTGTGCATCATGTCGTGAAAAAGAGTTGTCATGGCCCTTTGATAGGTTGCCCCCACGTTCTTTATACCGAACAACATTACCTTGTAACAAAAGGTGCCCCATGGGGTGATGAATGAAGTTCTCTCCATATCTTCCGGTGCCATTTTGATTTGATTATAGCCCGAGAATCCATCCATGAAGGAGAACACTTTGAATTTTGTTGTGTTGTCTACCAGCATGTCTATGTGTGGTAGGGGAAGTCATCCTTCGGACTTGCTTTGTTCAGATCCCTATAATCTACACACATGTTGACTTTTCCGTCCTTTTTCGCAACTGGCACGATGTTGGCCAACCATTGAGGATATTCTGAGGTGGCGAATAAACCTACGTCGATCTGCTTCTGTATTTCCTCCTTAATTTTGATGGCCATATGCGGATGAGTCCTTCTCAGTCTTTGTTTTACCTGAGAACATTCGGTTTTTAGCGGTAAGTGGTGTTCAACGATGCTGGTATCCAACCCTGGTATGTCCTAATAGGACCAAGCAAACACATCTGGAAACTCTTTGAGAAGGTTTATAAAGTCTTCTCTGACAGTTGGACTGAGCAGTGCTCCAATCTTAACTTCTTTCTTTTCTTCTTCTGAACCTAAATTGACCATTTCCAACGGCTCTTTGTGAGGTTCAATAGACCTTTCCTCTTGCCTGAGTAGTCGGGAAATTTCTTCTGGAATTTCTGTCCTCTTCTTCTTCAGCTTCAAATACCGGGAATTCAAAGTTGGGAGAAGGCATTGAATCGTATGCTTTAATGGGGTTTAAAACAAGCAATCTACATGACGTGATGATTTGTTTTTTAGCAAAGACAGAGAGAATGCAAGAGTGTGTGCAGTGTATTTTCTAAAAAAGGCTTGTTTTTATTTTGGGTTGTTTTTAGGATTACCATTTTCGGAAAAACGAAAAGTGAAAACAACAATAAATGCGGTAATGATAGAATGACATTATTTATTCATGATTTGTCGATTCTTGAAACACAAACCTAATAAACAAAAATCTGTCACTTTGGGTGAAGTAAAGAGGGACATTTATAGAAAAGTGAGCCCTTATAAAAACATCCATTTCACCTGGGCAAGGTGAAAGGTCAAAACAAAGATGGTAATTACTTCTACTTATGGACGACTTTCGGGACATCGACTGCAACCCAATGGCGGCGAACTCCTCTTTGAATCACAAAGTCTGGTACTTCCCTTCTTAGTTTATCTTCAGAAATAACGTTGATTTCTGGCAGAGTAGGATCATTGGAGTCTTCTTCCCATGCAGAGTTATCATAAGAGAATTCTTCTGTTGTATCTTCCCTAGCATTTTGAATTTCAAGGGGATCTCCCTATCCAGTCGGCTGGATGTCCTCAAGCCTGATATGAGAGCTTTTGGGAGCAGTGTATTTGACTAAGAAGTCATACTTGCCGCTTGGTTGTCCCAAGATGTCCCATGTATCTGTGGGAATAGATAAGTCATCTTCCTCGATGACGTTGACCTCGGGAAATGCATAGTTAATGAATTCTTGTCCTGCAATCTTTGAGAATTCATTAGCATGATGTTGGACACTCTCGAAATATTCTGGGTAAGGATTCCATGACCCTGGGGGAACCTGTGTATTCTTTTCAAGATCATTCAGCTGATAAACATTGTCTGGCTGACTCTTTTGCCCCAAGTCTTCCGTGTATGGCTTCCAGATTGGCAAGTCATCCAGGGGATCATAATAGTCGTAGTCAAAGTTGTTTTTCATTAGATTGTCTTCCTCTAATGAATTAGGTGGAGCACGACATCCTTCAAGATCACAATCTCCATAGATCACCCGAACGTCTGATCTTGGTATATATCTGGGATTCTGCTTTGGAAAACAGAATGGCATGTGCGTTTCTCCATGAGATATATAACCTTCATCATTGAGATAAGACTTTCACTCTTCATTTGTATCAGAGGAGTCGTTCCCAATGATGTTGTTTACTTCTTGAGACACTGGGTGGAGGAAACCTCCACTGTGGAAGAAATCTTGAATGGGACAAAAACTTTCGTCCTTCTTTGTAGTCTGGGCACAGGCCGAAAAGAAACCAAGTCCTTTTCTTGTCTTGTTATCCATAGGAGTTATAATCTGCCCCCATCCTTTTACGCCATTACTCTTGATCACTTTGAGAGCGTCCTTGTATGAGGAAATCGACGTCCCTCTTTCTGGTTGATTCTCATTGCTCACCGAGAGTGCTTGGAACTGGGTTCCAACAACCTCCTCTGGTTCTACACAGGAGAATGATGATAAGTTGCTCACAATTAAGGCTTGCTCTCCACATATTGTGACTAATTGGTCATTCTTGACGAACTTCAGCTTCTGGTGAAGTGTCAAAGTGACTGCCCCAGCTTCGTGTATCTAAGGTCTTCCTATTAAACAACTGTATGCTGCTCGGATGTGCAAGACCTGGAAAGTGACTTGGAAAGTGTGAGGACAGATGGTTATGGGAAGATCTACTTCACCAAAAACTATTTTTTTGGATCTGTCAAAGGCTTTGATGATGATTTCACACCCTCTCATCGGAGCTCCTTAAAATGATAGTCGTACCAGAGTTGATTTTGGCATAACATTCAAAGATGATCCCGTGTCCACCAGTATGTTGGCTAAAGCATCGTCTTGGTAGTTGACTGTAATGTTGAGTGCCATATTATGGTTCTTGCCTTCCTCCGACAGTTCTTCATCACTGAATCCCAAGTTGTTGCAGGAAGTGATGTTGGAGATGATGCTGTCAAATTGCCCTACCGTCACATCCTGTTCCACAAAGGCTTGCTCTAAGACCCTCTGTAGAGCTTCCCTGTAAGCTTCTGAACTAAGCAGGAGAGATAACATAGAGATTTGAGATGGAGTTTGCAACAATTGATCCATAATGTTGTACTCGCTTTTCTGGATGAGCTTCAGCATCTCATCGTTGTTCTTTACAAGTTTTGTATTGCTGGATTGACCGATTTGTTGGTTGGGAACTTCCGTTTGAGGTTCCTTTTCTTTGGAAGGTTCTCCAACTCCTCTGTTGAAGATCAGACCGCTCTGGGTAACTCGACTGATGTCGGCAATGTTTACAACGGAGGGTAAGGTAGTTTCTTTTCCATTTTCTATGGTCGTTGCACAGTACTTGTAAAGGATAGCCTTTTCTGACTTGTACGGTATTGGACCTGGCAAGTAGATAACCACAGGGGCTTTTCGGGCTTTTTGACTGTCGTAGGCCACCTCAATCAGCTCCTAGTTGGGGACTTTTCTGCTATCAAGAGGGATCCTTGATTCATTGAGTAGAGGGATTATGGCACAAACATCCTTGGTTATTCCATGATTGGAGATTATGACAGCATTTTTGTTCTGACCAAGGAGGTAATCTTGTATCATGTTGATCGACCCAGAACTCGAACATGGTTGAATCTCCTTCCGATCCAACTGATTTTGGAGGGCTACTCGTACGAGATAACATCATTGATTATTTTCTGAGCATACTCTACAACGCTCATAATTGTGCGGTGGTACCTGACCGTACCCGCTTTGTATGCATTGCATCTTTACTTGATTTGTTTCTATTGAACGGATATCACAACTTTTATGTCTACCAGGATTCCCGTCAGTCATGTTAATCTGTTATGTGTCTTCATCTAGGTAAATCGGAAGGCTCCAGTGGTGCAACAGATGTTGAATAGTCCTTTGCACAAGCGCACACCCTGGGTCGTCTTCGCAGCATTCTTTACAGTCTAAATAATCATGTGAAGCCAGAAAACCAAGCCTGACCTGTTTAGCATGTAATTCCACTAGACTGGTATTCATTAGGCATATGTCAAATATCTGAACCATACTGACTTGATGGTCATTCCTTTCACGGTAGTCTTGGATCCATCTGAGATCCATCTGACGTTGGAGGGCCTCTTGTACAAAAGATCATCCCTGATTGTCTATTGAGCAGATTGGACAAGTGTTGTAATTGTGCCGCGGCAGATTGTAATACTAACTTTGTCTCGAATGCATTACCACTAAATTGACGTTCATTGCACTGGTGTCGTGGTTCTGAACAATGTTGGGATGTGCATGGGCCATGTTTACTTCACGAATCATGTGATCCTGAATCCAGCCCAGATCCATTTGTTCTTGTAGGGCTGCTTGTATTATGGCACACCCTTGATTGTCCTTGGAGCAGATATCACACTGATGATAGTTGTTAGATGGCACATGGTCGTACCCACTCTGTTTGCAATGCATCTTTACCAGGTTGGTTCCCAGTAAGCGTACATTGTGAATTTGATAACTATTGACAAGCTCTCCTTCTATCAAATTCACTGCAGTCTTTTTGTGTTGCGGTAATGGGTTCGTCTGATCATTCGGATTTGTTTCCTTGAAAAATAAAACCTCGTTCCTAACAAGCTTTTGTACATCATGCTTGAAGCTGAGACAATTCTCAATGTTATGTCCCGATCCTCCTTGATGGTAAGGGCAAGTTTGATCTGCTTTGAACCAAAAAGATGGATTTTCTGGTACTGTAAGAGAAGTCTTGGTAGGGGTGGCAAAACGGGCAGCTCGCCCCGACCCGACCCACCCCGCCTTAAGCCCGCCAAAAAAAAGGCGGGGCGGGCAAGCCCGCCAAGTGGAAATAGGCATAAAAATCAAGCTTGCCCCGCCAAGGTGGCGTGTTGACGGGCGGCGGGCTTGCCCGCCTACTTTTTTATTTATTTATTTTTTCATTTTTTAATAGATTAATAGGCTTGTTTTTATATTTCAATTAGATTTTTCACTTATTTTTTAGAACAATTTTTGTAAAACATCTTTTTAACAAATTTTACTTCATAAAATATTGCGTATATTCTCATATAAATTTATAAAATAAAATCATCAAGAATCAGAATTACTATAATTAACTAAAAAATGACGGGTTTAAGGTGGAACAAGCTGAACGAATAGGTGCGGCAGGCTTTCCCGGGCGGTGGGTTTTGGCGGTGCGGGCTATGGCGGGTGGTGGTCTTTAGCGGGGCGGGTTTTGGTGGGCGGCGGGCCCAAAATCCCAACCCAACCCGCCATTTTTTTGGCGGGTAAGCGGGTCGGCCCGGCGAGCCACAACCCGTTTTGCCACCCCTAAGTCCTGGTTTGAATGTGCCCCTTGGCCAGTAGAAGCGGAAATAACTCTGCGTACAACATCGGTATAGGGTCGATCCCTGATGGTCGTGTAGTACGATTATTATTGTATTGTGGACGAGCCTGCTGAAAAGGCTGTTGCGTCCTTTGCTGATACTATTGTTGATTTGGTTGGCTCTGAGCAACCTGAGGTTGATAAGTCGGAGCTGGCGCTAGGTTGATAGCGGGAGATATCGCTGCTACCGGTTGATACCTTCGCCTTTGCTTTCCTAGAGAGATATTACTGATATCTTGCTCTTTCTTCTTTTTGAAAGCACTACTGTATCTCTTAGTACTGCTAGATAGCTCTGCATCATTGACCAATCGTCCTTCTCAGACTGCTTCTTCAAGGCGTACTCCCATGCTCACCATTTCAGTGAAGTCACTGGGCGCACTGGCGAGCATTCGATCATAATAAAGTGGGCTTAAGGTTTTTAAGAAGATCTTGGTCATCTCTTTTTCCTCAAGAGGGGGACAGATCTGAGCGGCAATTTCACGCCATCTCTGATCATATTCTTTGAAAGTTTCTTTGTCCTTTTGTGACATTGCCCTGAGTTGGTCCCTATCTGGTACCATGTCCAAATTCTATTTATACTGCTGAACGAAAGCAACGCTGAGATCTCTGAAAGTACTGATCTTGGTGCAGTTTAAACCCATGTACCATTTGAGTGCGGCACCGGTTAAACTGTCTTGGAAGTAATGGATCAGTAGCTGTTGATTGTCTGTTTTGGTAGACATTTTTCGAGCGTACATCACCAAATGACTTTGAGGGCAAGAGTTGCCTTTGTATTTTTCAAAGTCGGGCACCTTTAATTTGTGCGGTATTTTTACATTAGGGACCAAACAGAGGTCGGCGGCGTCCTTTCTGAATAAGTCTTGACCGCGAATGGCATACAGTTCCTTATGCATTTCCAAGAATTGTTCCTAGAACTCATTCATCCTTTCGTACATTTCTTCGTTTCCACCAGAAATTGCTTGCGGAATCTGTCCTTCCGGGACAGTGTGTACTACTGGTTGAGTTATAGACATTGTAGAGGTGATTCTTGGCGCTTCAGTGCTCTGAAGTTTGTAACCTTTAGGAGTTGCTGTCGTAACCCTTTGCATCTTCATTTTCCCGAAGTTTGTAACCTTCAGGTCCAGCGATTCCTGTTACGTCTTCTGGGTCTTCAGTGACCGGTGGGACATATCCTTCAGGTATAAAGTTGAAAGGCATCCCCCAGGGGCGACCCTTAGGCATGTTGTACCGAGGATGACTATTATGTGTCTCCAATATAGGTGTAGATGTAATCTCTGAGATCACAGTCCTTTGATGCTATGGTTCTTGGGCTGCTACCAGGGTTTGTAGCACTAGCGCAAAAACGGTTTTAGACAGCGCTTTTTTAGCCTTTAGACAGCGCTTTAAAGCGCTGTATAAACCAGCGACGCTATAGGTTTAGACAGCGCTTTTGGTATTACCAAAAGCGCTGTCTAAAGGGGCGTGTATTTAATGAAAAGCGCTGTCTATGGTACCTTTAGACAGCGCTTTTTCACATTATATGGATTACTTTAGACAGCGCTTTCGTCAAAAGCGCTGTCTAAGCCCTACCTTTTTTTGACTTTTTTGGTACACCTTAGACAGCGCTTTCTCCAAAAGCGCTGTCTAAGACCTTCCTTTTTTGACTTTTTTAGTACACCTTAGACAGCGCTTTCACCATAAGCGCTGTCTAAGACCTTCCATTTTTGACTTTTTTAGTACACCTTAGACAGCGCTTTCACCATAAGCGCTGTCTAAAGTGGACCTTAGACAGCGCTTTCACCAAAAGCGCTGTCTAAGGTGTACGAAAAATTTTATATAATTTTTTTTTAACCACAATTTTACCAGGTTTTTTCAACCAGAATTTGACCTGTAATTTTCAACCAGCAATTTTTTTCAGAATTGGCAATTCAAACCATTGGCCTTTCTACACCAAAATTATATATCCAAAATTGGCATTTCATACCAATATATATATTTAAAATTACAAACCAAAATTGTATATACACCTATTTATAATTACAAATCATTACATTTTTCTACAAATGCACATTTTACTTATTCACCAAAATTGCATCCAACCAAAGCATTGCTTCCAACCAAAGTTATTGCTTCCAACCAAAGCATTTTTTCTACAATGCACATATTACTTATACACCAAAATTGTATATACACCAAAATTGCATCCAACCAAAACATTGCTTCAATCTACATTATAGGTCCTGAAAACACAAAGATTGTAATTCAAAGTATTAAAATTCAAAGTATATACACCAAAAATTGTAATTCAAAGTATATACACCAAAATTGTAATTCAAAGTTTGTAATTCAAAGTATATACACCAAAATTGCAATTCAAAGTATATACACCAAAATTGTAATTCAAAGTATATACACCAAAATTGCATCCAAAATTGTAATTCAAAGTTTGTAATTCAAAGTATATACACCAAAATTGCAATTCAAAGTATATACACCAAAATTGCATCCAACCAAAGCATTACTCCAACCAAAGTTACACATATTAAAATTCTCATCAATTAAAGTAAGAGTATAATATTATACCTTAAGTTTAGGGATATAGAAATATTTGGTCTTATCTAACACAAACTTATGATTGGAACCAGAATACCATATCAAAGTGCAAGGTCTTCCAACAGCTTCACTAAACCATGCATTGGTCTCATTGCTGTAACTATATACCTTGTACCTAAGCAACAAAATGAAAAAGATAATAATACAAAATAAATAAATCCATGTAACAATCATCAAACTAAAACAGTGTGTAAGCCAATTTAGAATTTCCTTAAACTTTAGCGTTAGCAAATACAATAACAAACTACTTATCTGCATGTGATTCTTTTTGTAAGATTCCATTAGTTTACCCAGTGTACCAGTGGATATATAAAATCAATGAAGTCATCCTTAACAATACATAAGAACATATTTATAAAAAATATATATATTAATAATGCAAAACTAGACATTTAACACTTACGTTGTGCTGATTCCTATAAACATTTGTGGTAAATTTTATAAATTGAATTATATTGGAAGTGTATGTTTTTTTAACAGCAAACAGAAAGTGTGTGGTAGATAATAATTGGGCCAGACAACTTAGCTTGTGACAACTAATGCAAACTAATTCCTACTAATCTCAATGATTATTTACAACACATATTATAAGAAGATCCACGTCAGCACCTTAGAATTAGATGCCATGTTTTGGTTACTAGTAAACTAATTCAATAGAAAGCACATCTTGCAGGTCCAAAAGCTGTCAAATGAGAAGAGTAAACATATCATCAACAACATGGAAAATTGCTTATCATTTTGGTTAGTAGTAAACAAGCGGTGACTGCAGTGAATCATGATCCCAGACGAAAACATATATTTTAATATTCGAAAAATAAAATGAAGATGTAACTTTATTATATTTCTAGAAAGAGTACCTTCACATGTTGCATAACCATCACCCTTATACTGAACAGCTTCCACAACAGGACACTCACAAACTCTTCCCCTGAAAGTATCCTGAGAAACAATAAAATGTTCAATTTGCAGCCAATCAGAGAAAGACTATGGACCGTTATATATGTCCATAGTGCTTATATTTTGTAAGAAAAATTGGCAACAGAAATTGCTTATGTATACCTTGCACGCAGTTACATTAGCACTTTTGTCTTGTCGACATCCTCCATTTCTTCTTCCTAGACACTCATTAGTTTCAATATCTGATAAATCGAAACCAGAATAAAGTTGAACTCACTCTAACATTAGAAATTTTAATCTAAAATAATCAATCATTAGTTCGGTTCATATGATGAAATATTAAGCACACTAACCTCCACTTATACAAACTTGAGGTTCGGTAGTTTCCTTAAATCCAGCACATATCGCCTTCAAAACAGATGTTCTCTCCAATTTTCCTAGACAAAATATAAAAAATTTAGAATTTTGTTATATCAAATATGTTCATGAAAAGGATAGTCAAAGTTGAAACCGAAGTCAAAGAAACAAAAATATGTGTCCATTACAGTAACTAACCTCTATACTGATCATCATTTAAAATCAATGTTAGCAAGATGGTTACATCGCCAAGAGATCCTCCCCCGATCTTTTACACCACAAATTGACCAACACAATATAAGTTATTAGATCTATGCAATTTCAAAAGTCATATGATCATATCAGTAAGAATTAAACATTAATCCAATCACAATTCCAGCAATTGCTCCAGCAGATAAACCATTTGAAGGAATTTTAAAGTCTAAAGAAAAGTATAAATGTTTTTAAGAATATGAAATACAATGTAGCTTACTCAGTATATTTAGCAGAAGGTTATGAAATCAAAACAATATGAAAACTAGTAGTTACTTGGGGTCACGGTGATAGCAGATATAAGAGGTCCGTATACACCTCTCATAGGAATTGCATTAGTTCTTTTTCCTGCCCATGATAAGTGGATTTGCAAGGTGCTATCATTAACATCAACGTTAAAGTCCCAAGCAGTTCCCTTGCCGACTCCACCAGCTTCTTCCATAATGTTAAAGTCTTTTAAATAGTATATTACACTCACAGAAAATATCAAAGGTGCTGAAGAAGGCACACTACAATAATCCAAGTAAAAAAGAATATAGTTAGCTTCAATTTTACATGTTACAAGAATACTACACTAACACTAACACTAACACTAACCTAACACTAACACTAACACTAACCTAAACTAAACTAAACAAACACATTATATAGCAATAGTTAACAATGTAGAAAAATGTTAACAAGAACAAACTAAACTAACACATTATATTGATTCTATTCCTATATCACCAAAAATGAAGTTAGCACATATTTTATTCTTATATCCAACAACAGTCCAACATTAGCAACAACATTAACAACATTAGCAACATTATCAACATTAGCAACAGTCCAACATTAGCAACAACATAAACAACATTATTATCAACATCAACAACAACATTATTATCAACATCAACAACAACATTATCAACATTATCAGCAACATTATCAACTGAAACTCTGAAACTCTGAAACTTCCAAACTGAAACTCTGAAACGTGTAAAATGTGTAATACTCTGAAACGTGTAAAATGTGTAATACATCAACAACAACATTATTATCAACATCAACAACAACATTATCAACAGCAACATTATCAGCATACCTTATAAAATGTGTAATAATCTGAAACTCTTAAACTTCCAAACTGAGTGACGAAAACGCGAAATGAGAGAGGAACAGACGGTCACGGTGGAGTAAAGGTCGTCGGAGTCGCGAAATGAGGGAGGAACGGTGGACGACGGCGCGGTGGACGACGGCAAGGGTTTAGCTCAGGTTCGCAAGTATCCGTTCGCAACAGGGGAGGGAGAAGAAAGAGCGCAAAACTGAAAATGAAAACTGAGTATATTCATATATTTTAATTTTATTAGACCTTAGTCAGCGCTTTTCAACAAAGCGCTTTCTAAGGTGGCCCTTAGACAGCGCTTTAAAAGCGCTTTCTAAGATTGGCCTTAGACAGCGCTTTTGTTTTTATTTTTTTAAATATTTAAGACCTTAGACAGCGCTTTCCTTAAAAGCGCTGTCTAAGGTCTTATATTTTTTTTAAATTTAAAAGGCCTTAGACAGCGCTTTTAAGGAAAGCGCTGTCTAATATTTTCCATTAAATTTTTTTAAAAATTTAAAAGGCCTTAGACAGCGCTTTTCACTAAAGCGCTGTCTAAGGTCTTATATTTTTTTGCGCTTTTCCTTTATTAAATTAATAGATTCCGTGTTTTTGACCAATAGCAGCGCTTTTGTAATAAAGCGCTGTCTAAGGTGAGATGTTATAAGTCCTTTTTGTTGTAGTGTAGGTTGCCGTGAAGTTTTTCCAAACTTTCTTTTAGAGCATCAATTTCTTCTCTCAGCTCTCTGTTCTCTTCCTCGAGATCGTCCATTTTCTTTTGTCGATTGGCCCGAGTATTGTATGAATGAGACAGTTTGACTCTAGGATTTTGACACATACGTGAGACTCAAATATAACAAATGGGTTATTTGAGAATGACGAATGATATACAATGACATATTTTTTTAGTTTTTGTTTTCAAAAGAAACTTTAACAAATAGATTGCTAATATCACACAGTGGGGGGGAGACCCATTTTATTGAATTCGAAAGATTGCAGTATTTTATAAAGAAAAGTACAATATTTTACAAAGTATTGTACGGAAAAGGCCTAAGCTCATGGATCCTGAGTCCTCTCTAAAGAGAGCTCAGATGCCAGTTCCTGTATTTTTCTTTTCTTTGATCGGGCTTCTTCAGTTGTTGTCGGGTCGACGATCCTTTTCCAAGTGAAAGAAGTGAGTAAATTTCTTCGTTCTTCTTGACTTTCTATGGCATGCTGCTCTAATATCTCAATCAGAGCATCCTTTTCCTTTAATAGTTCCTGAATCTTGGTACATTCCAAATTAAGGATCTGGTATTTGTTCTTCCAAGAGTTCTTCTCACGTTGAACTTTGTTAAGAGCGACCTGGAGTTTTTCCGCGTCAGACATGAAATAAAGGACAGATTCCTTTAAGGGAAAAACTTCTTGACGAGGGTAAGGCATGGCTCTAGTTTGCACCCAGTGGAGATAAGGTTCCATGGATGTACAGTTTGGTCTTCCCAGAGACTCTCTGCCTTTCCTATGAATATGTTGCCAGACATGCACTATTTCTTTATTTAGTGCCCTGTCATTTTCTCCTTCCTTGAAGAAAATACCTTCCAGATGAACGTAATGTGGGATATTCTTCATCAGTATCCGGGTTGACGGCGAGCTAAAATTGGATGATAGTTGATTCCTCATTTAGTACCAATGAGGGGTACATTGGGGAAATTTCCACATCTGTCGATGATCTTTATCCCTTCGTAAATCCTATTGTACCAATCTATGTCAGAATTGGTAAGAGACATAATCCACTGTGACCAACGTAGAGTACTCTTGTGATCCCAAAAAGCAGCAGACTTGGGCAAGTGGGAAATGAACCATTTGTAGAGTAATGGTACACAGCATGTGATCATTCCTCCGCTGTACAAATTCCTTAAATGTACATAATGATAAGCATCTACAAGCAAGGTTGGTACGGGGTTTCCTTTTAAGAATATCTTAACAGCATTGGTATCGACGAAGTTGTCAATGTTGGGAAAAAGTAATGACCCATATATGAGCAGAACAAAGACGTCTTCGAAGGTAGTTATGTTTCCTACATTAGCAAAGTATAGAGCTTTCTCCATCAGGAATTTAGCCGGTAAACCCTGGATTCCTCCTTTAGTGGTCATGAGAGTCCTAACTTCTGACTCATCCAAAGAGATTGCTCTTACAATGGTTTGTTCTTTTGGAATTTCTTCTAGTCTAAAAAATGGAGCTTGATTAGTGCTAGTAAATCAATCAGGTGGGAGTACTCTTCCTGTGTTGGACAGGATTCCTTCAACTACGTTGACCCTCAATAGAGACAACAGTCCTCCGTGTTTAGCTCTGAAAGCCTCAGGATTGGTAATCATCATTCCTAATTTCCTTAAGTCTTCTAGTTTCGGAGCCTTGAAGGTGACTTGTGCATTTTTCTTCTACCGAAATCCATAACGCAACCTCTGATATTTGCAATTATTGTTTTAGTTCTTTTGAAAAGAAGTTTTTTTTTCTTGTTTGAAAAGAGTTTTTTAATGAATGCATGAATGCAGCAAACAAAAACATTTGAAAACATGGGTTTAGGGGTTCAACGTCATGAGCATGGAGTCATGGCTCTACCCATTCCCAAAGGTTGTACTATTTTGGTTAATTTTTGTACCTGTAGAACGGGTTCTAAAAGGTTCCCAAAGTCATTGACCCCTCCTAGGGATATCAACAGCAAGCTGATTCACTCGAGCGAGCTGTAAGATCCTAGGATGAATCTCTTTTGAGTGTAGTATCGCATATCAACTATTCTCGATAGTCACCGCACTACCAAATGGCCATATGGTTAAATGTATACTAAATCCTCAGGGTCATGGGTACCGCACTAGGATAAATGATGTTTTCATGACAATCGGTCGTTCAACATCAATATTTCCACACGGGTACCTCGCCTGATTCGGTGGACTACCAAGTTAGCTTGGTCAGGATTCACTCCCAATAAGCGTTTCCCGGATATGCCACCACTTATCTTAATGTTCTCTCAAACTTTCCACATGCGTATTAATCGCATTCCCAGTTAACAGAAATTTAAACACGGGTATCAAGTAATATAATAGTAAATGATATATATATATATATATATATATATATATATATATATATATATAGTAGAAAATTGAGAAAATAAACGAACAGAGAAATAAAGCCTGGACCTCTTAGGAACTCTAATCCTAAAGACTCCCTAGCAGAGTCGCCATTTTTCTGTAGCGTGTGATTTTTGTCGGTGACGCGACCACCTTACCGCAATGGTTGGAATTGGGTGCTTCTTTCTGATTTCTTATTTATCCTATGAAGCTGGAAAGAAAAGGGAAGATATCTAAAATTAACCTTGCACACAAATATTTTCTTTAACAAATGCTAAGAGATTGGGGATTCGGGGTCAGGTTATACAAAGGGAAGTTGTCAATCACCTAGTGTATATATGGTTATCCATAGACTTTTTATTGCATATTTCTCGGTTATCTTTAACTGTTTTCTTGTGTTTATCTACTGGGTTGGGAAAGTTTCTCCTTTGGGAGTGTTTGAGAGAGTGTTTTTGTTTTTTTGGGTTTTTTGATGTTTTTGTGAAGGTACTGGACCTAAGGTTTTTTATTTGTGTGATCGCTAAGATTTTGCAATCTTATGCCTACGTATTCCCGTAAAGATACTAGGGAAATCAGAGCAATCGTAGTTCCTCCTATTCTATGGGAGGAAAGATGTTTGGTGTCTTGTTTAAAGCCCAAGATTGAAGCTAGAGGTTATTTGCGTCTTGTTCAAAGCCCAAGATTGAAGCTAAAGGTTTGACTGAGAGAGAATTTATCATCTCTAAAGGGAGATATCTCTCCTATTCATCACAAAAAAAATGTTAGGTAACTGATTATAAAGGGGAATTACTTTAACTGGAATATATGGAATTAAGCAATGCCATAATTTCCTTTATAAGGGAATTGTCCTGAAGGAAGATACTTTAACTCAGTGTAGAGAAATGTCAATTTTCCTTAGGAGTCTTCCATGCTAAGAGAGGGACATTGCCTTGGATGTAAATAATCCAAAGGCTTGCCACTTACAGCAGTTAGATGAAAGATGATTTTTGACCAGGATAAGAGAAGGGCCACAACTTGGAGTTTTTTAATCAACAAGTGTGCCACTTACAACAGTTATCTGGAATTAGGATTTTTTGATTGTCTGTTTTGATATGTGATGTACAGAGAAATGTCTTCCTACAGAGAGAACTCTTGATATCCTCTGAGGGAGTGTTGATTTTTGTGTGCCTTGATCAAAGCCCAAGGTTGAAGCTAAAAGAATGGACTCTACTTAGAGATCTTTATATCTGTCTTGTATAAAGCCCAAGATTGAGGCTGAAAAGAGATTGACTCAGCTGGAGAGTATGATCTGTCTTGTACAAACCCCAAGATTGAGGCTGAAAAGAGATGGACTCCACTGGGGAGGTTTTATCTGTCTTGTACAAAGCCCAAGATTGAGGCTGAAAAAGGATGGACTTCATTGAGGAGGTTTTATCTGTCTTGTACAAAGCCCAAGATTGAGGCTGACTCTGCTGAGGAAAGTCATTATATAAAGCCTAAGATGAGGTTGGCTGGGGAGATTCTTATATGAAGCCTAAGAGGAGGCTGGCTTCTGCAGAGGATTATTGAAATCCAGAGGCAAATTCCATATGTATTAGGGAATCCAAAGGTTTTACTCTTTCAGGGGATTTAAAGAAGAGTTGAAATATCAGAGACCATGAGGCACTGATTCTGTTAGTGTTTTATTGATGGTAAAGGTTTAAACCTTGAGTATGAAAACCTATGGAGGTTTCAAACTCTACTGGAGATTGATGAAATTATTAGGTTTTTTCCTGTGCTTTTAGGAAACTTGAGGGTTTCTTTGAGATCCAAGAGGAGATGAGACTTTCCAAGTCTACTGGTATGAAGAGGTTGACTCTTAGCTGGAGAATGATCTTTGTATGATGCCCAAGAGGAGGCTGATGTTTTAAGGGGTGAGAATCAACCCTAGAATGGTATGATGTTTTGGGATTCTGACTCTCCGGAGGATTGAACTAGTAGAGATGACTAAGTTATGTCCTGTACCTATAGGAGGTCTTCGGGTCCTTGTACTAAGCCCAAGAGGAGGCTGAGTGTAACACCCTTTTCTACCCTCACAAATATTATAGCAGAAACAACTCAAATATCAGAGTAAAACATCAAAGTTCCCTCAAAGGGTGCACATTTCTCATTTAAATCAAAATAATACACTTGCCCTGTAAACAAAAGGGTTTTCCTCAAAGTAACTCAAAAGCCTTCACATGGCAGCGGAACTCAAAATTCTCAATTAAAAGGTTTTCAGCAAACATCGTAATAATCAAAAATAAAACCACATCATCAAATGACAACAAAATAAAGAAACAACATAGTTCGACTCAAAGGACCCCAACCCGATGTTACACTATCAGAGCAAGACCCTCTAAATTGACCAAAAGCAAATAAACTTCAAGGTCCTCAAAAACATCCACAGCTAAACCTGATCACCTGCACGTTACCCACGTGGAGGCAACATACAAACAGGCAGAGTGAGTAATCACAATTCATGATAATCATTATAAAACAAGATATACATAAAATGGCATTATCTTCATAAACAACATCTTCAGGGTCATCACAAGGAAACATCAAAATCACGAACAACATCATAAAATACAGCAATGCCAATTAAATGCAAATGCACAACAAGACTCATGCATGTGGTACCAATCATCATAATAGATGGACACTAGGCCATCAACCCTCCAAAGATCCCCGTCAATAGGATTGATCCCGCATTTGGAACCGGAGCACGTCATAATTACCTCATATCCTCTCAATGGGAATGAAGCATTGTCACAGAGTATGCATATGAATGTATGATACACAACCGTCAATAATTGATCATCATCAAGTAAACATCATCATGTGCATCATCCTTCATCAATTTTCATAAAACCCATATCATCATGTATTCATCAAAACATCACAAGTTATCACCTCAATATCATCAAGAACATCATGGCAAGTCATCAAAACATTACAGCGTCAAAACATCAAAAACAGCACAGCAGCATAAACAAGAATTTGAGAACAACTGAAGTTCGCTCCAGGGTTCGCCTAGCGAACCTGTTCGTTATGGCCTTCTCTTAGCGAAGCGGCCAGCGAACCTCACAGACCCCACACTCAACACCAGAACACAATCATCTGTCATCCTCGCTGGTTAATTCGCTTAGCGAACCCACTCGCTGATTCCTTCGCTTAGCGAGACTTCCAGTGAATCCCTCCTTCCACTCCAGAATCATCTCAGTACCTACACTCATGTTATCGGGCATTCGCTGCGCTGTTCGCTTAGCGAGCCTTGGCGAACATTCGTCTAGCGAAGCAACGGTTCGCCTAGCGAACCTGCGATTACAGCAAATTGCTGCTACACATCAGTGGCTCCACAACCTCCAAGGTACCTGCGATTACAGTCCCAAATGACCCAAAAACATCCCTATAACAGTCTTAATGCATCACAAAATTTAAAGGTCTAAACCCTACGTCTATTAGGTCGATTCAGGACACTACGGGAAACCTTAATTTCCCTAAACCTTCAAAACTCTCAAGCTTCATATAAACTCCATAGATCCCTTCACCACAAGATTGAAACTACAACAACGGGGAAATCTGCCCCAAAGGTCTATTTTTATCCGATTAAATTCAACCCTTAATAATCGATTCACAAAATACCCTCAAAATCACCAGTTTACCTCAAAACCCATAAACCCTCATAAACTTCAAAATCCCCAAAAATCCACTTTAATCGCATCGAATCCTATAATAAAAACAATGAAAGGCAATTACTCCCCATACCTTATATTGTCGATCCGATGAGTTCTCTCTTGAGCCTTTGGAAACCTTCACGAAAATCCTCGCCTTTTTCCCGTTTTCCTCAGAGCTCTGCACTTTCTCCTTATTTTCACGATCTCCACAAAATGAATCCTAATTCTCCTCAATTCCTCCTTTTTGGTTAATTTTAACTCTTGGGCCTCAAATTTGGGGTTTCCCATACTACTCCCACTAATACTCCTCAAATGTCCATCTTATCCTTAATTCCTCTAATATTATTTTAAATTAATAATAATACTAATATATTCATATTATATAATATTATTTAATTAAAATAACAAAAGCTTCACAAAAACACCGACATCGACACAAAACACCAAAATCACAGAAATTCACGAATATAATATTTAAATAAATTAAATAAATATTTTTACGAAATTTGGGGTGTTACACTGAGAACTTCTAGGAAGCCTGTGGGTCCTTGTACAAAGCCCAAGAGGAGGATGGGGATGCTTTTAGGAAGCCTGTGGGTCCAAGCCTAAGAAAAGTTCAAGAAAGGTTTCACCGGGAATAAATCCTTTCTATGCACAACAGTTCTAAGGTTTGAAGAAATTCAAATAAGGTTTCACCAGGAATTAGTCCTCTTTGGGGAATTGAATTTCTTGTACACATATATTTCTATGTTTAGACACTCTTGAGAAAAGTTTCACCGGGAATAATGCCTTTCTCTGTTCCATATTGTATAAGCCCAAGAGGAGGCAAAAATGTATCTGGAATTTCCTATGGAGAACTAGTTTTGACTGTGTTAAAAGAGTAACCACTAGTTTGATCTAAACCTAGACCTAATTACTGGGGAAAACTCTAAGTAAATATATACAAGCATACACATATACAGATGAAATATATAAACAAGTATATATTGAAAAGATAGTGGAACTTACAATTGTGCAAGCCCGAGCATAGTAACTACAGCTGTATGGTTAGTTATTCAAGAAATTGAAGAAAGTTTTGATAAAACTTTGAATTTGAATCTAAATCAAAAAGAAACTTGTTTTAAAAGGAAGTTTGGGGCTTACAACCACAGGGAGGCCCAGATGAATTCTTTTGAAAAGGCGAGGATTGCATCGTAGTTTTGAAAATCACAGAGGGACTTATACAATGACTGAGACCCAAATTATTTATGTACAAAGGAGGTTGGGTCTTACACTCTATTAAAGGCCTAAAAGTGTTATTTTTGTACAAAAGTCGGGGCTTACAACTCAAGGAGATGCCAAGATGAAAAACAGCGATCGCACCTTTATTTTGAAAATCGTATCGGGTCTTATACAATGACTGAGGTCCAAAAAGGTTTTTATACAAAGGGATGAGACTTACACTCTACAAAGAGACCTAAAAGTGTTTTAAAATGAAGGAAAATGGGACTTACAACCAAAAGGAAGCCCAGATGAAAATTGTGTTTGAAAACGACGATCGCACCAAGATTTTTAATATCGTATCGGGACTTATACAATGACTAAGGCCCAAAAAGGTTTCTATACAAAGGGATGAGACTTACACTCTACAAAGAGGCCCCGAAATGATTCAAATGAAGTTTGAGAAATTAAAATTAAGAAAAAACCTAATTTTATTTCAAAAATACAATTTTTCCAAGAAAATTAAATAATAAATGATATAAAATATCAAATATATTATAAATAAGTTGTAAGCTTTGAAAAATATTTTGAAAAATCATGTTTAATCATATGAAAGCTTGAAATCCAATTGGTTTTTAAAAAATCAAGGTGAGAATCTCATTTTAAAAATGTTTAAAACAAATAATATTAAATTAAATTAAAAAAAATCAAATTATATTAAATAAATAATATAAATGTGATTTTTTTGTAGAATAGAATAATTTAACATTTTTGTGACTTTTTTTAAAAAGAATCAATCAAAAATGATAAAAAAAATGAGAGAGAAATTAATTTTTGAAACCAATTAATAAAACATAAAAATTCAAATATTCAAAAATTTAAAAAAGGGCGCCAATAACACATGTTATTGGTCGCGCGTGTTCTTCCACCCCAGATTTGCAAAACCTCTCATATCTCTCTAATTACTCAATGATTTTGCACGATTCAAACATCAATCTCACTCGTTTTTGAAAAAGGAACAAGATGGTACCATTTAATTTCATTTCTTTTAAGTGTGGAGAGAGTTATCACATATGAAGACAGAAACCCTAGAATTTGCAAAAACTATCATGAAATCTTAAACACGAATGAAATCCTGCAATTGATTGAGGGTTATCACTCTATGAACTGCTAGAAATAAGTTGGTAACTTGAAAATAAATTGATGATGCATGTAGTATAGAGTTTGAAGGTTTCAGGCTAACCTCTTGCAGCTGGTGATCGAATTTGATGATGGAGATGTTACAGAGGTTATGTAATGATTTAGACAGCTTCAGTGGACCTTATGTAAGGTGTATGAATGCTTGGAATGGATGGAAACACCTGGATCACTCTTTGGCACCTCAACTGCAAATGACCTCTAGGATGGCTATGGATGTTTGTGATTTTGGTGTTACATGTAACACCCTTTTCTACCCAACAAACATTACGATAAAAACAACAATTTAATCAGAGTACAGTCCCACAAAGGGCATCACATTACATCATAAATCATCGAATAACCACCTGCTCCGTAATATGGGTTTTACCATCTTGAATTTATTTAAACATCACGCAGCGAAAATCAAAATTTTTAAACAATTTTATAATCCAAAACTCATTAAACAAAACATCATAAGACATCCTCATGCCAACACATAAAAGAACGTAAATCGTTCGACTCAAACGTCCCGACCCGATGTTACATATCAGAGCAAGACCCTCTAATCGACGGAGAAATCAAAATACTTCAAAAGCTAAATCTTCAAGCACCAAGGGAGCTAAGCCTGATCACCTGCACGTTACCCACATGAAGGCAACACTCAAACAGGCAGGGTGAGTAATCACGAATCAATATATAAGATATAAGCAAAAGATCAAGCATAAGCACAAACATCATCAAATCATTCACAACGTCGTCAATACATCAATCACATCAATAGAATGCAATTTCACACAATATGCAAATGCAACATCATAGACTCATGCATGTGGTACCAATTCATCATAATTGATGGACACTGGGCCATCACCCTCCAAAGATCCCCACCAATAGGATCGATTCTACACAAGAACCGGAACACGTCATAAAACACCTCAATCCATACAATAGGATTGAAGCCACTAAATGGATCGGAGTCCTAACTATGCCATAAATGCATAATGCAAATCACCATAATAATTATCGTCATAAAATCATCATGGTTGCATCATCATCCATGAATCATCATCAAACATCGTTATACAACACCAATTCGCACTCGTCACAATTCGTCACTATACCTCACAATTCGTCATATTATACTCGTCACATAAAAATTCCCGATTTTATCCCATTCATCTTCATTACTAGTTTACTCGTGTTTTATTACCTAATCATAGCCTTACATTTCAAGGAAACCGTATCACAAGCCAAATCGGGAAAAAATCGCAAAAACAGACAAATCTACCAACAGCTCTGTCAATACGCGTATGGCTTAATTCCTCGCCCACTGGCCTGCATATCATACGCATAGGGCCACCTACCCAGACCTCCAATGCACGTACCACCATGGGTGTTACACGTATCACCAGAGAGGTTTCCCTCTCAAAATTCCCCTTCAGACTCTCATTACGCGTAATGGCAAGCCCATACGCGTAATGTTCTTTTCCCAAGAATTCCCTACGCGTAATGGCTTCTCATACGCGTATCCCTCTTCATTCCCAGGTTCTCATACGCGTAATGGCATCCCATACGTGTATTGTCACCCTTCCCATATGCGTACCCTATGCGTACTGGCAGAGGGTCGTGCTGGCCCTGGGACGGGTGCGTATGCTACACGTATCACTCTGGGTGTGTCCCCTCTTACGCGTAATACTTCCAATGTTACGCGTATTGCCAAAAAATATTCCAAAACTCGGATTTCGCATCTGAACAAAAAACTCCCCATTCCAGCACCTTCAATCTTCAAAAATCGGACCCAAAACAGTTTCGATTCATCACAGATCTAAGTCAGTATCCTACTTCATTATTTTCATCAATTTCTTTCTAATCATTAAGTCATAATTCATTAATCCCACCCTCAATCTCAGATCTGGTTTTGTTTTACATTCATCACAGCAGCAGTAAATATTTACACGAATTTTACAACAATTACAACAACTCATATAGAATTCATGACAGAAATCATACACATACAGAGTTACAAAAATTCACCACAGATTCGTCACAGATATAGCACAAATTCGTCAAAAATGCAAACACACAAAAATACATCTACCTTAAACCCATATCAGACATATTAACCCGGATTAACTCCTCATACCTCGGATTTTCCAGCAAAAGACTCTTCTTTTTGGGGTTCTACGATTGATTCTCTCGTTCTCTGTGCCCTAGCCTCCTTTCCTCAGCTCTCTCTTCACTTCTTAGGTTGCACAGAATATCTCTCCTAATTTCCACTTTTCTTTTTGGTAAACTTGCCTCTTGGGGCCTAATCATGATTTACCCATATTATCCTTAATTAGCCTTCTCAATATTACCGTCTTACCCTTAATGGTCCTCTTAATTATTTTAAATAATAATAATAATAATAATCCAAATAATATTCTAAATATTCAAATTATTCCATTATTATTACTAATAAAATAAACTAATTAATTACTAATTTTCAATGCCTCAATACTCCCTTAACCCAACGCTACCCCTACAACACCACCCAAGGTCACCAAACGTCATAGTATTCACCAAAATTCACCAAAACACCGAATAATCATAATAAATCAATTAAATAAATATTATAATTATTTTGGGGTGTTACATTACAGATGAAATATGAGTGCTTGGATAGTTCATATATGTTGTATATGAGGTGTTAGCATCATTGGTTTTGGCAGAATTGCTTCCTATTTCAAAATTCGATAGTGACTTGTAATAGAAGTAAAATCTGGCCTAGAGAGAGTGAAATGTGAGAAAGCATGTGTTGCTATGCTTTGAGGTACTCAAACTTATCACAAATGAGCTCTATTTATAGTGCAACAAGTTTGTTTTGGCAACAATAGTGAATGGTGGCTGGTACAAACCTTTGTCCAATGGTTTTCAAAAGGAATCTCAAGTCTTCTCTAGCCATTGACTTAGGTCAATCTTGCAGGCCTATGGTCTTCTGATGCTTGAGTTTATCTTGACTCATTTGCAATGTTGTGGACTGATACATGCCAGCTCTATGCATGCATTCAATGCCTCATGACAAATTTGAAAGTTTTGGATTTGAACTTTGAATGTCACATGCCAAATGATGAGGTTTTGGACTTTCAAGGCTCTATGGTGTTGTAGTTCTGCAGAGATTATGTTCATTGCACTTTAGAAACTTATCTTGTATGGTGACAAGGCTTGCCAAGTCATGGAAATGACAAAATCGTGGGGCAAGTGCAAGACTGTCTTGCAAAACCAGTCTTGGATGTGTCATGTTTGCATGCTCATAACTCTCTACTCAAGTTGAATTAGGATGAGTTCTGGAATCCTTTGGAAAGCTTGTATATCCTACTTTAACTTTGAGGTCCAACAATGGTCTTTAATCAACGTGGATCAAGGTTAAAAATGGCCTCAAAGTTGGTGAAAATCCAAGACAGATTATGTCCAAAATTTTCACTAAGTGTTGGAAAAAGTGGTCATTTTCATGTTTTTGTGATTTTGATCAATCCATAACTCAAAATCCATGAGGATATGGAATCTTTTGTAGTTAACAATTTTCAAGTATGTCATGTGAACTTTCATTTGAGCTTTAGATGGAAGAAAAAGGCCTTGTGCTTTGGAAGTTATGACCTTGCAAAGTTTGTACCAAATCACTTTTGTTCCATAACTTAGAAAATTTTAAGTTTCCTATGGTTGCCCCTTTTGAAAGTAATCCTATTTTTCTTGATTTTTCTTGATGGATGATGATAAAAACCATGCATTAACATTGTTTTTGACTTAGGGGAGCCACATTTGTGAAAAATTTTGAAAAGTCAAACTTGATTTTGGGCATAGTTGATTTTTTGTCAGATGAATTCCAAACTGTGTGATCTTCTATGCAATCAAGTTCTTGACCTAATTCAAACCTAATGGATGGATTCAATAGGTGTTTTAGGGTGTCTTGAATCATGTCCCAAGGTTTGGGAACATGTCTTGGTTCAAAGTCAAAGGTACAATTGACTTTTTCTTCAAAACCCTAATTGTGGTCCAGATGAATTTGAAACATGTGAATCAAGCTTCTTGGATCAATCCATTGTTGAAAATGGATCAATGTGGTGTATTTAAGGCCCTCAAATCATGTCTTGAGGTCTTCGTTCATGTCTTGCCTCAAAAGTCAACTTAGGGGTGAATTAGGTCAAGAAACCCTAATTCCTGATTTTTTATGAATGCTTCCTCTGAGGCTATTTTGACTTCATGATTGGACTCATAAGGTCCCATTGAGCATTTTGGATCATGTTTTGAAGTATTGGCTCATGCCCAGATGAAAATTTTCCTCTAGAGGCCTTGGTCGACCAAAACCCTAATTTGGTGACACTGTGGATCTCGAGGCTTGATTAGCTTGAGATGTTGCACTCTTGTGCTTGATTCTTGATATAGGAGACCTCTTGATCTTTCATGGATGTTTGAGAGGCTTGAAAAGTTGAAGATCATGTCAATTCTTGATTGATCCTTTGTCTGAGAGGGCTCAAAACCCTAATTCTTGATTGTAGTGAATGCTCAGCAATCCATGAGGAGATTGATGAGGTATGATGGTACATCCATATTGTGGTAATGATCTTCACAATGATGGGAAATCTTGTGGTCAAAATTTGGGGTATGACACTTGTGAGAGACGATTTATACGATAAATAAGCCAGTGAGATCATATTAATTATAACTTCCCTCAAAATAAATATTAAGTTTAAGCTTTCCAACATTTAGCATAATATCGAATAATGTAGCTAGGTATCGTTGACCGCAAGGTGCATGTTCTATATCAGTAAGGTGTGATGGGATACATGTAATATCGAATTGTTAAAACTTTGGGTTTAACTTAACTAGACTAATTATAATAAAATTATATATGTTTCGAACCAAGAGTTTGAAACATTCCATATGATGGTTTATAACAAGGAGTTATTCACCCAGTTGATAAAACTCGAGAGTTGCATTAAATACAATTCGAAGGAGTTTCTACCTAAATAACTTGGTTTTGTGTAATCAGCTTACCATTGACCTAAAAGAAAGTGAAATATGGATCTCAATCCACTAGAAAATCTTCCAATGAAAATACCATGTCAACAAACACTTCTAACAATATTTTGCAATCAATCCTTGACAAATAAAAAATTATTCAGGACAAATTTTCAGGATTGGTACCAAAACTTGAGGATTGTCCTCAAATATGAGAAAAATTTGTATGTCTTAGAGAAACTTATTCTCGAACAGGAGCCGCCCAATTTTTCTTTTTAGGCTGAAAGATATGCTTATAAAAATAAAGTTGATGACGCCTTAGAAACGGTATGCCTTATGCTAGATACCATGAACTATGAATTGTAATAGCAACATGAAAACACGATAGCATTAGATATGATCGAACACTTGAAGATGTTTTATAAAGAGCAAGCTAGGCATGAAAGGTTTGAAATTTCTAGAACCCATTTTCAAGAAAAGCTATATTAGGAAAACCCTGTAGGTATCGATGTACTCAAGATTATTAGGTATATGAAGAACCTTGACATATTGGGTAATACCCCAGGAAAGAGCTCGTGAGTAATTTTATTCTACAATAGTTATCGAAGAGCTTAATTCAGTTTGTCCTAAATTTTAATATGAATGATACGGATAAAACTCATCCAGAGCTATTAAGCATTTTGAGAACTTCTTAACATAATCTGAAATCAAAAGGTAATACCATTTTCATGGTCTATAATGTAAATTTCAAGAAGCAGAACAAAAGGCCCAACAAGCAAAATAGTAAAGGGAAAACTAAGGAAGTTGTTAGGCTGAAACCTACTACTCGTGCTTTGAAGCATAGCAGAGGTATAGCTAAGGAGAACACTTACTTCTACTAGGGTAAGACCGTACATTGAAAAAGAAACTACCTAAATTACCTTAAGATAAAAAGAATGGAGTAGAGACTTCAAATTCAAGTATTTTTTTATAGAAATAAATTTATCTACTTTTGCATTATAGATATTTGATATTGGATGTGGTTTTCACATTTGTACTAATGTGTATTGGCGAAAAAGAACTATAGAATTAACAAAATATGAAGTTGATCTACAAGTTGACAATGAAGTTGAGGTTGTTGGTTTAGTCTGAGGAACTTATGTATTGACATCACATAGTGGTTTATTAATCAAATTAGAGAACTGGTATTATGTACTTGCAATTAGCATGAATATTATTTTGTTTCTTTGGACAATTTGGTTTTTTTAATTATAATAAAGAACAGTTGTTAGTCTGTTTATTTAAATGGTATATTATATTTACTCCATTTGTCTCACAATAAATGACTCATTTTAATTTACAATGCAAATTAGTTCCTTTTTTTCAATTATACCATTTAATTATTACTATTTTCATCACTCTCAATACTTGGCAATGGACACTTTGGTAAAAACCTTCTTCTCTCTTTCATTTAATTATTACCGTTTTTCTTAATATTTGTGAAATGGTTAACTGAAATACTCATTGTGGGATGGATGGAGTATGTTATTATATAAATGAACAGTAGATTGTATAAACTTGATCTTGAAATGACAATTTATGACATTATTACTAAAAGGATTAAATCTAACGAGTTGAATCCAACTCAGCATTGACATTGTCGTTTAGGTCACATAAATAAGAAACGCATTTTCGTACTCCATAAATATAGACTATTATGCATTTCGGTTAAATGCGAAAAATAATAAATAAACTTATTGATTTATCAAGTTAATTGCAATTGAGGCGGAATTCTATTAAAAAATAATCAAGATAAATTATATTTTTTTATAAAACATAATAAAAAAGATACAAAATACTCGTTATGACTAAGGTTGTCAATTATACACACACAAAAATCTCATACTACTTATCATATTATTGCCCTCTAATTGGCATTAGACAACAATCATAATTTAATCTTTTTAGAAGTTTCCCGTTATATTTTTTATTTCAGTTTATTTTCTTTATTTTCTCTATATCGTTTTTCCAACCAATAAATTACCGTGATCTCTTATACTTCATCATGTCAACTCATACCACCAAACTATACTACATTTGAAACACCAACTAGCATTAAAAAGAGAAATCTGATTCAAATCTACCTCTTCCCATGACCAGCATAAAAAGTGACAAAATTTCATTTTTTTTTTTGACAAACATGATGATTTCATTAAGCCTCGCAGAAGAATTATACGAAAGGGGTATGCACCCTAGCCAAGTCCTAGAACCCACCGTTTTAGCCAACATGGTCATATAGTGGACATCTTTGTTACAATCTCTACTAATGAAAACAACAGACGAAACAGAAAAACAAGACAAAAAAGATCCACAATCTGCTGCTAAGATTTCTAGTCTAGCATCAACCAAAACCCCATTAATACAGTCGATACAATGTTTGAAATTAGAAAAAACGAGGACTTAAGAGGCCCCCATGTCCCGCACCAGTCCAATGCACCACCTTAAGGCCAACATCTCCACTTGTCCTAGATCAAAACAATCATTCGTCTTCGAACAGACCGCAAACATCACGTTCTTCGCACTATCCTTGACGACACAGCCTAACGTACAGCCAAAACCGTCCATAGTCCTAGCATCCACATGAATCACCAGCATATCCTTAAGAACACTCACCTCCAAAGGATTAAAGGAAACCACGCCAACATTACTTTCACCACCATCGAATTAAAATCCTTCCACCCATTCTAAGCCGAATCAACCACCTTGATTGACAAAATTTCATAATTTAGTGGTTTATGTATTGGGTAAGTTAAGTGCATTATTCAAGTGACAAATTAAACTCAAATCGTGCAAATTCTTTAAGTTTGAGGTTCTCCAATCGTTTTCTCAATTTTAAAAGGTCTTGTCTTGTATGCCTCCAAATAAGGCAGCTTTTAGGCAAAAGAAAAGCACATAAAATAAAACATTTTAGGAATGGATATTTATTATTTTCATCTAAATTATTATTAATTTAGAGATTAGAGCCATTGATTGATGTGAACAATTAACTTTCTTGTTTTGATTTTTGGAACACGTCAAGTAAAACGGGGTTTCCAAAATTTGCGCATGCCTACTTTATTCCTTTGGCTTGATCCCACAATTACAAATTCAATTGTGCCGTGTCCATCAAGCTTTAGCTTATTATGGATTTGTAATTTAAGCACGATAGTGATAATTGGTGTTTAATAATTAAGCCAGACACACCCTGTTTTTAGTACATGTTTTGGTTGTTTTAATTGCAACTCTTCAAGGATATAAGGGTGTCTTTATCAAATATAAATAAATGGATTTATGGGTGTTGTAGGGACAGATTAATATAATGAGATAATATATGCTTAATTCATTAAGTATATACTTTTTAATCTCCCCGTTTGTATATTTCTTCGGTCATACCTAAAAAAAGTGACATTAAAAAATGATTTGATTGAATATATGCGTATTAAAAAAATTAAGTTATCGATCTATAGATGATGTATCTACTCGTTTATTTTATTTTACGTTTTTATAACCTTTTTTATTCTATTAATCATATTTATCAATTATATTGAACTTTTGAAACTTTGGTATTCCGACATAGTAATATGAAATGGACATGCAAGATTAACATTTTAACGTTCAAATTAGTTACAAAAATTAAGATAAGAGATAAAAGTGGAGATCAGGAAAATGTATCTTAAATCTCATCAGTGTTGACTATATATATTGGATAATTTCAATTAGGCTATGCAAGGTTGGGCTTTCGCATTGGATCTTTGACCGACCTAGAACAATATTCCCTAAAGCTTGACGGGTGTTTACTAACCAGAAAGTTGTCAAAGTCGTGGCCGAAATCTTGCTATCACATTCGATCATAAGGAGAAGTAGGGCGACCTTAGAGCAGTTAACGAAGTGATGGGAAACAATTGCATTGCATGCTTTTTCCATCATTGAAGTGTTTAGCTGGTTTTCGGGTGCGTGGCTTTAGGTTCATAAGTTAGGACATGACACCTTTCTTTAGGGAATTCCACTACACTTGAGTTCGCTTGTACTTCCGAGGAGAAATATGGTTGTTGATTTGTACCTTATTGTTTTCCTTCGATCTGGTATATGTTCCTTGTTATCCTCTATATAACGAACTCTTTACTTTTCCGGAGAAATTTCACCATTTTTGATAGTGTATTTCCTTTTGTGAAAGTGATTTCCTTCTTTCTCAGGGGCATTTCTTTGAGCGTTTTCCTTCTTCAAAACGGAGCTTTCCCATTTGACATTTAATCTCTACCTTTTTCATAAGATATCACTCTCTAAGTACCCTTCTTAACCTGAGTGTATTTCATAGTACATAGTATTTATTTTGCCATGCCTCGTATAAATGACCATCTCATAAGTTTGTCTAGAGATTTTGGGAGTATTAATTCTTCCCGTTTAGTTAGAGAAGAAATATCTTATAGTTCAAATTCATATCATCCAGTTAACAATCGTTCAGTTTTAGTCATTATAATTGTTACTTATAATTATGAGTCTAAGAGGTTTTCTAGTGGTTTTCTTGATAGAGAAACTTCCTTTAAAGAGTCTTCTTTAGACGTTCTTATTTTTATAACGATGTTGGAGGTGATCGTGCATATTAGTTATGCACCTGCTCCCTTTGTAACTATAGGATATTTAGCATCCCCGACTTTAATTATGCCAGAGATGGAAGTTACCTCTTTGAACAAGGAAGAGGCTCGAAATTTGATTAAGATTTACCATATTATTAATGGTCGGGATCCAAGTGATGTCGAGATTATAGATCATATGGCACATGGGACCCATCCTGAGGGCGTTGATTAGTTGAATCCCTTCAATCTCTCCCAGGCTGATGCAATACCTCTGAAGAATATAGAGCTAGTGGAACCAGTCGATTTGAGTAAGTATAGTTGGGTGACTCTGAAATATTGGGAACCCCTTATGCTCTAAATAGTCTTGCAGTTGTGAGGTGGCTAGTATTGAGGTAGGCATTTACTGTGATTAGTCAATTATCACAATGGAATAAGGAAAAAAGAGATGTAGCATTTTCAAGGAGTTCTTTATTACCTTCTGCGAATGTTTGTTCACACGAATAAATCTACATATGCTTTTATCCGATTTTGAAGTGGAGGTGATGAGATTTTAGAAGGTTGCCCCCTCGCAATTGTATCCTGACGCTTAGGCTTATATAAGGGTGTTCGAACTCTAGGCCAAGTATCAGTCTTGGAAGGCATCCTGCCAGCTGTTCTTCCATCTTTTAATTGTCATAAATACCTGATAAGGACCTATCCAACATAAAAGCTAAGGATATTCAAGAGCTAGTAGTGGAAAGACCATTAACAATATGAAAGACTAGAAAGTTAAAGTCACAATTGGAGCAACAAGTTATTAATTTTCTCGGTAATAGAATTAGCTTAAGAAAAACATGACAAGATTGATCCACGTCATTGAAGGTGTGAGAAAAACACAAGAAATGGGGGGTTTGAATTGGGTTTTCAAAATGAAAGCTTTTTGTGAAACTCAAACAAAGATCACAAATAGACTAACAATAGAGAAAGACACACGATATATCCTGGTTCACTTGAAAACTATCAAGTTAATCAAGTCCACCTGCCAAGGTGATTTCGCCCTATACACAAGGACTTAATCCACTATAACCAAACTAATTACAACTGCACTAGCAACTGCTGGTGACTAACAATACACAGACTAACCGTCTCTTCTTAAGGCTTCTGACCTAACTGGTCCCTTAAGGAATTCAAACAATTGTTTGATCAAATAAAATATTTACAATGAAATGCTTCTTACATAAGCTGATATAAACATTATTTCTAGCTCAATCTAACTTAGAGCGAATCTACACAGTAATTACAATCTTCTTCTTTAGATTGCGGTGCTTTACTGTTCACTCATGTATTTCTCGATTTCTTGAGTTCTTTCTTTGTATGAATTAGTGTTTTGAATATTTCTCTTTTTCACACTTGGTGTCACACACGATTCGTTGAATGATCAAGTCTTTATATTGCCAGAAAAAAAGATCCGTTGAAGGACAGATCAGTAATATCAGAAAAATACTGGCGACTTGAAATAATGTCGTTGTGCTGGGATGAAAATCGTAAACTGAAATTGTCCTTTGTACCACCTAATCAGGGTAGTGGAATGGTAGTGGAAAAGAACGTGTTTGATCTGTACTATGTACTATTTTCCCACGCAAACATTTCATCTTCTTCTATTCATCAGTGGCTTCTGAGTTGAAATAATTGAAGCATGATCAGAAGAATGAATCATTGGGTCTTCAGAGTCTTGAGTCTTCAGAGTCTTCAGAACTTGTTCAGCAGAACCTTGTCATCAGAGTCTTCAGCATTCCTTCTTCATAACCCTTGGTTATCAGAAACATAAGTCTTCAGAGTCTTCAGAACTTGTTCAGCAGAACCTTCTCATCAGAATCTTCAGAACTTGGTCTTCAGAAACTTAAGTCTTCAGAGTCTTCAGAACGCTATTCATCAGAACCTTGTCTTCAGAGTCATCAGCACTTAGTCTTTGGAAGATGAGTATCAAAGTTAAATTCAAAGCCAGAATCCAAGAGAACATTGCAATAGCAACATAGTGTCTTCTTGGAGTCTTTCTGACGAACAGTAGATCAGAAGCAACCTTGCTTCTTGATGCGGAAGCGACCATTGAGAATTTCAGAGTGACGTAGCACACGATGTCTATCAGAGTCAGAACTTTCTCTATCAGAGTCAGAACTTGTTTGTCAATTCTTAAGAAAGTGCACGTTAAAATACCAAAATTGTTCTCACAAAATACAACTTTGTTATTATAAAAACAAATAGATATCTTGCAGAACCAAATCTTGTTCTAACAATCTCCCCCTTTTTGATAATTACAAAACAATGTATTTTGATAACACAATTTTGTACGAAAATAATTAGAATTGACTCAGATAAGTTCAAAGTAAACTTCCCTTTATCAAGCTCCCCCTGAATCTAAGACTTAACAAAATCTTATAATATTTGGGATATAGAGCCTGATTGCAGAGATCTTAGATAGATCCAGAATATCAGAGTTTGATTATAGTGGTGATGCATTCTGATAACAGAACTTGATTAACTCAATCAGAGCCTGATTGATATCAGATTCATTTTACCAATATAATATCTTTTCCTGAAAAACATTCTACAAATATATGATTTTTAAAGTGTTAGAATGTTAGAGATATGATTGGAGACAAGATATTTATCAAAATAATTTTTCCATATAATACTCCCCTTTTTTGTCATAATCAAAAAGGGTAACAAAAAGTTTTAAACCATGAGTACAACAAACCATAATCAAACAGTCAAAAGACAAACTACGGGGTAGCCTAAAAGGTGCCTAAGGGTGAGACGGAGGAGAGAGCCTCTGAAGAATCTGAGCAAGGGCATTCTGAAAGGTGACAGTAAATTCATCTTGCTTGTCCATCCTTACTCTGAATGACTCATGTTCCTTCTGAAGAGTAGCCAGAGTTTTCAACACAGGATCAGAAGAGGAGTTTTCAGCAGCATTTCTTTCAGCTTGTTCTTCAGCCTCCTTGGCTAATCTTTCAGCCTCTTCTTTGGCTAACCTTTATGCAAGTTCCCTAGCTTCAGCTTCCTTCTTCTCTTGCAGCCTCTTTTCAACTTGTTGAACCAGATAATCCTTTGTCTTAACAGAAAGATTTTGAATCTTCTGAAATTCCTCAGACATCCATTAATTGAATTGATCCCAGGAAGCTCCCAAAACAGATGGGTCTTCACTAGCATTTGATTCATTAGAAAGTGTCCTGAATTTCTTAACCACGCCGTCCTTAAAAACATATATTACTTCATCTAGGGTAGGAGGGTCAGAGGTTTGATTTTCAGTTAAGATTTGATCATCTTCAACAGGGTCATCACGAATGATGGTATCAATGTTCAGAGAATATTCAGAAATAGGTTGTGGAGCAGTAATTGGGGTTGTTAATGTTGAGATGGTTGTTTAAGGGTGTTCAGTGAGAATTTCTTCAGTTATTTGAATGACTGGGGATGGTGGAGCAGTTGTGACAAGAGTTGTTTGGGCTGAGGTGAGTTCAAGATCCTGTGATGAAAGTGGTGTAGATATTAGGGTTTCTATAGTAGGAGATTTATGAGTGGGTGTTGGAGAGGTGGTGACAACGGTGGAAAATATTGGTGGAGAGGTGGATAACAACGGTTGGGTTGTAAGTGGTAGTGATGAAATGGGAAGAGATGAAGACAAATTTATGTCAATAGAAAAAGTTACAGATGGAGATTCAAGGGACTTACTTTGTTGTTCAGGATAGGATGTAGATGCCATCTTCATTTTCTTTGATGATGGTCCTTCCTCATTATCACTCTTTTTCTAACCTTTTCCCTTCCTCTGAAAGAGTTTAGGAAGAGTGTCTGGTAGATTATCCAAATCAATCCATGCTTCTAGAGGTTCTTCTTCACATTAGCAAAATAGTTTGCAAGTTCTTCCGGACTATAGAGCCTAGAATAGGGTGGAAATCCAGAGATTAGAGATCGAATGAAGTTAAGATCAAACTGGTTTGGAATAAAAGGTCGATGGGTGATCTTCTTAAGAAGCTTCATATTCTTTAAGTTTTTAGCCGAAAAAGTCTGTCCAGAGGATTTGTCAAGTTCCTTTGTGAACCCAGCAACTAATAAATCCTCAATTATGCCTGACTCAATGAAAATATCAGAGAGGAGTCTTCCATAAGGAATATGTTTTCCCTTTTTTACGGAGTCAGTCCTTGAGTGAACTATTGAGTCTCTCAGAAAGTTGAACAAGATACATGGAAGGTGAACTTTCTTTCCCTTCAACAAAGAGTATAGAACATACTTTTGTGACAGACTGATGCAATCATCTGAGAGAGTTGGCTGATGATACATAGTCCCTGTCATGATTTTGAACCAAACCATAAGGGTGTCCTTCAGGAGAGACGAGGGTGGATCCTTTTTAGAATTCAGAACAGTTCCTTGTTTAAAAATAGCAGTTGTGACCTTGGCTTCCCTTCGCTTATTTTGATGAACATTGACAATCCTTAATCCCTTGTTATCATGAGATATTAAATCGTAAAAATTCTTTTCTGTGATGATGATTCTTTTTCCAAACATAGTGGAAACAATGATATTTCTACTGGTGATTGCGTGAATCAAGAAATCTTTAACTAAGTTTGGAAAAGAGGATCCTTCCAATCTATTAAAGTACCCATTCCATCCTTGAAATTTAAGTGTTTGAGTAAGGTAACATCCATTATCCAATAGATTTGAGAAGTTAACCATGGTTTCACTGAGAACTCGAAGTTCATTGACTGGCGTGTTGAGAGAAATAGGACTGTCTTCAGGAATAGTGCACTGATATCCAAGTATCTTCGCTTTTGATATGGTTTGAGATGATGCTGCCGTGGACACCGACGATGGAATAACAGAGAACAAAAGGGTTTTTGGGTTACTAAGACAAAAGTGTGGGAAGTGAGAGTAGCGTAGTGTGTGAAGTGAGATAGTGCATATTTATAACAAATAATAATTATGACAAGGTGGGAGTAATAGGTAATAATTACTTAAAACCTAGTCTCACTAGATCACAATGCTCGAGGTGTCTCTTCAACAGTAGATATGATTTAATTTTGGACACGTGTCACAAAAAAACCATAGCCGTTTGTTTTCAAGAGATCGCGTTTTGATGTTTCCAACGTCTAGAATACCAAGAGACATCTGACTGGACTAATTTCTGATCAAGACATTTTCTAACTTGTAGAAGTATCATGAATCAGAAGGTCAATAAACAAATAATGACACACTTTGTTTAGTCATCAGAATCTTATATCAGACGTTCTGGTAGCTTGACACATCAAAAATATTATCATCTCATTCTTGACAAGGTTTGATAGATAAGTTTTCCAGAATGAATATGAATCTATCTCCAGCAAGGGGTTTTGTAAAAATATCAGCCTACTGGTGATCTGTATCCACAAATTTTAACTAAAAAGTACCCTTCTGAACAGTCACGCAAAAAGTGATGTTTTATTTCAATATATTTTACCCTAGAATGTAGAATAGGATTCTTAGATAAACAAATGGCAGAAGTATTATCACAGAAAATAGGAATATTACCCTCGTGTATCTGATAGCCTTCAAGTTGATTCTTCATCCAGAGTATTTGAGTACTGCATAGAGATGCTGATATGTATTCTGCTTCTGCAATGGAGAGAGCAATTGTTGATTGCCTCACTACTACAAAACGCGTAAACAACGACGCGATGCTCACAACGCTTCATCACTACACCGTTGTGACATATCTAAACTAAGGCGTGGTTGTATTTTATTTGTTTATTGAATAAAACTTATATGTATATAACAACGGTTGTTAAACCAACCGTGGTGATTATCTGTATATAACAATGGTTGATAAATCAATCGTGGTGATACCTTCAAGCTTTCATGTGTTCGAACCTCAGCGCATTCATATATATTATTCCTTTTATGTTAAAGTGCGCCTTTACGTTTTTTATTTGCTTTTAATTTAAAAATTAAAAGTTATGACTACAGTTGTTTATAAACACCGTTGCGATATATTTTGTATGTTTTATTAATTTTTAATTCTAAAAATAACTCTGGCACTTTAATATGAAATTTCATTATGTAAATAATATATCATAACTGTGTAAATTCTTGACCGTCGCAGTAGCTTTTCAATATTCTCCAACCTAGCTAGTTTCATTGTCTCTTCAGTATCCTTTTTTCCATTGAAAATAGAAACCAGACGAAACGTTACACGATTTCAACCCTAAACCCTAACGTTCAATACTGTGAAACAATACACGATTCCACCAAAGCTTGCATCATCAGTATCCATTTGTTGTCATTTTCGTCATCATCGTCACGATCGTGAAGAAAATAGAAGATTACGCACATACCAACACCGTCGTCATCATCGTCACCGTCGAGAAGGAAGATAACAACAACATTGTCGTTGTCGTAAGGAAGGAAGACAACAACAACACCAACACCAACATCGTTTACTTCGTCGTCACGTTTAGGGTACGTAAAATATTTTCCCCATGCATCTACAGTAAACTCTTTTGCCATTGTTGTTCATGTTATTGTTGTTGTTTTTGAACTTAGATGTCGACCTTGTCGAGTTCTTCATCAGAAACCAGCGAAGAAACTCAAACAAATGAAAGGTTAGCCAATGAAACTCAAACAACTGAAAGTCAAACGAAAAGATCACAAAGAGGTGTCACAATGATGCCCTAATTCACATCAGACCGCAACTCATCTGGTGCAAAAATTCCGATCGAGTTTGATTCGCACTACAGATTAGTGGATTGTCCACATTACGCTACTTTTAGGAGTTATGTTGCGTTCCTTGCACGTAGCAAAGTCAGTATACTGATTGATGATTGGAGAGAAGTGGATGTTAATGTCAAAGACAGCTTATGGACAGACGTTAAGGTATTTCATACTATAATTTTCATATATTTGATATCACTACCTATAGTTTCTAATTCATACTTATATATTGATTTAATGTAGTTGAATTTTGAGTTTACCGATGACTCAAAATTGAAAAGAAAGTGGATAACTTATGTCGATGTTCGTTGGAGGGGATTTAAGTCACGGCTCACGGCTAACTACATTACGAAGCCTAAGAGCGGTCTTCAACCTCCATGGATTCGGTATAGTATTTTATCGAAGAAGGTGTGGCACAAGTTTGCGATGAAACGCCGTTCTGAGGAATTCAAGGTTAGTACTAGTCTTATGTAACCTATAATGTTATGCTAATGAGTTATAGATACTAATCATACACATTTTTCACTATGTTAATAACAGGCTAAAAGCGAAGTAGGAATTCAGAACAAGGCGAAAAACATGTACCCCCATAGATTGTCTCGTGGGGGTTACAGGAAACCTGAGAAGAGGATCCTGCAGGAAAAACTACAAGAAGGAGGAGATGGTGACATTCCATCTCCACCTTCAAGATATGAGAAATGGAAGAGGGCTCGATTAAGACCTAATGGAGAGTACACCTCTGAGGCTTAAAGAGTAGTTGCTGAGAAAATTGTAAGTATATGTTTTATTTAAATGCATTTGCTTATGTAAGTTGCTCATGAGTTGTTATTTAAATGCGTTTGCTTATGTAAGTTGCTCATGAGTTGTTATTTAAATGCGTTTGCTTATGTAAGTTGCTCATGTTGTGTAGGATAATTTGGTTGTGGCGGCCCGTGAAGGCACATTTGTTCCGGAAGCACGACATGACATATTAGTCGAAGCTATCGGAACAGTTGAGCATGGAGGTCGTGTCCGTGGTGTTGGAGATGGTGTCGGCTTGAGGTCATACTTTGGATCTCAAAGAAGAAGCACCGAAACCGCTGAATTTCTTGCTCAACGACAAAAGATTGATAATGTTGAGAAGCAATTGGCAGAGCAAAGGAGGCTGTTTGAGGAGGAGAGGGAAAAAAGGGAGAAAGAAGTGGAAAGGTTACAAGAGATGTATTCGGTATGTGTCGTAAATCGCACTTATTTTTGTATGAAATATATTGTATGTTCTAATTGAATATATTGTGCTTATTTTTGTTCTATGTTCTAATTGAATGTTATGATGTAGAGATTAAGTGAAAGGCTCGAACAACGACTAATGAAGATCGTCGTTGTGTTGGTAATGATCAAACTCCAAGTAGAAGCGTCGTAAATCACGCTTCTACAAAAGGGAGTAATTGTACAGCCCCTCCCCCACCTGTAGATAACCGCAATGGGATATTGGACCCTAGTCCAAATGAAATAACAAGTTTATACTACTCCATTTCAACAACAGACCTTGCGCAAGCTCTCCCGCTAGAACATTGCCCAAAATTGGATTTAGTGTATTACACTCCTGAAGATGTGAGGGATTTTCTCGCAGGATATAAGTGGCTTGACATATCTATTTTGCAAGTTTGGTGCACGTAAGTATATAGTCGAATATACATGTCATTATAGAACATTATAATTTTTTGTATTTTCTCCCTTAATTTATTCATTTTCTTTGACCATTTAGGTACATTCACCGTGTTTGTATAGAATTGAAAAAATCAAGTACCTATGGAATCTTGGACCCAAGTTTTATTGCTTGGGCGTATAATGATAAAAATATCAGAGAAAAGTACTTGAAAAGCCGGCTAAATGACGGAGGAAAAGAATGTTACCTTGCACCATTCCTATGTAGGTTAGTATTGTTGTAATTTATTTCTATATTCTATATTTAGTTTTGTTTTAGTAACAACTAATAATATATATATATATATATATATATATATATATATATATATATATTCTCGTGTTCATTCAGTGGTCATTGGCAATTGATCGTAATATCGTTTAGGACAAATACGGTGACATTACTGTGTTCCTTGCACGATCCACTCCACAAACCAATGAAAGATCTTGTATTAACGTAAGTGTCTTTGTTTAATATCATTTTCTTTGGCATTAATTGTAATTATTTTATCATGTAATATGTTTAATTCAATTTTCAATGTGCAATATTGTGGAGCAAGTTAATATATTGAATAATGTTAGAAAAAAGCCCACATACCTTGCTCCTAAAGTAAGTGGCCCGATTACCCGTTTATTTCATTTACATTCATGCATGTGTGGTTGTATTCATGTTTTTATATTCATGTAATTTGTAGAGGGGAAACAACGCGGGAGTTACGAGTGTGGGTATTTTATCATGAAACACATGTTAAACATCGTCCTTGCCGGCACTGTTGATTCATGGGATACGGTAATATATGCCATAAAATGTTTACATATATTAATATATAAGTTGACTATTGAATTATTATCATGCATGATCTTCAATTTTTTGCTCTTACGTAGATGTTTAACGACGAAACCCATTCCCCGTTGAGGACTTTGTGGATCTTCGTAAACGTTGGACGTATATCCACAATGAGCTTAAGGGTTCTGCTCCTGCTGTATGATATATCAGCAACATTTTTTTATGCACATATTTTTTGCTTTTGATGCACATAATGTGAACAATAGCTTTGGCTTTTGATGCACATAATGAAATCAATAATAATGGCTTTTGATTTAAACAATGTTAGCAGTTTAATTCTCTGATTTATTTAGCTTTTGATGTAAATTCTCTGATTCATTTATAAGGATAAAATATAGGAAGAATTGTGTTTGATGCACATATTGTGTTTGCATGTAAACAGAAGCTGTTTTGACAGGATAAATTATGGGAATAATTTGATAAGCAGATAAATTTTATATTTAAAATAGTTTATTTTTGGCAGCGGTTATAAACCTATCCGTAGTTGTATGTCAAACACTAATATAAATTAAAAATGTTGTTGCTGAGAATCGAACCAGGTCACAGTTTAGTATATCACAACGGTTGACTAAACTAACCGTCGTGAAATGGTGCGTGCATACTGCAATACAACAACGTTTCCCGGACCGTCATTATACGTACCTCATATACAACAACACTCTACATAACAACGCCTTCGCCCCCGTCATTATATGTCATTTCCAACCGTTGTTAAATGGGTTTTTCGTAGTAGTGTCTCTTGCTTGCCTATGAGACGAGGTCACTTTCCAGAAACTGACAGTTTCCAGAAGTATTATTCCTTTCTAATCTGTCTGCAGCATAATCTGCATCACAGTAACTAGAAAGTTTATACTCTGATGTTTTCTTATACATTAAGCCATGGTTAGTTGTTCCTTTAAGATACCTTAGGATTCTCTTAACAGCAGTTAAGTGATTTTCCCTTGGATCTGATTGGAAACGAGCACAAACACATACGCTGAACAAAATATCTGGACGTGAAGCTGTCAAATACAGAAGAAATCCTATCATACCACGATATAGCTTCTGACAAACCTTTTTACTTACTTCTTCTTTCTCCAGAATGCATGTCGGGTGCATATGAGTCTTAGCAGGTTTACTTTCTGACATGTTGAATTTCTTCAAAAGTTCTTTTGCATACTTGCTCTGATGAATGTACATTCCTTCTGATCTTTGATCAATTTGAATTCCCAGAAAGAATCTGAGTTCTCCCATCAGACTCATTTCAAATTCAGCCTACATTAACTTAGAAAATTCCTTGCACAAGGAAATATTAGCAGAACCAAATATAATATCATCAACATAGATTTGTACGATCAGAATGTCATTCTTAAAGATTTTACAAAAGAGTGTTGTATTCATTTTTCCTCTAGTAAAGTCATTTTCCAAAAGAAAGTTACTTAGCCTTTCATGCCAAGCTCTGGGAGCCTGTTTCAGACCATATAACAATTTTTTAAGTTTGAAAATAAAATCTGGGTTTTCACAACTCTCAAAAACAGGAGGTTGGTGTACATACACCTCTTCAGAAATATATCCATTTAAGAATGCACTCTTTACATCCATCTGATATAAAGTAATGTCATGATTGACTGCAAATGAGATTAAAATGCGAATAGATTCTAACCTGGCAACTGGTGCAAAGGTTTTTGTATAGTCTATCCCTTCTTATTGACTATAACCTTGTGCAACCAATCGTGCTTTGTTTCTTACGACCTCACCTTTCTCATCTAACTTGTTTCTGAACACCCATTTAGTTTCAATGACATGGACACATTTGGGTTTCTGAACAAGATCCCAGACGTCATTTTTGGTGAATTGATTTAGTTCTTCTTGCATGGCCTGAATCCACTTATTTTCCTTGAAAGCTTCATTAATTGTTGTTAGCTCTATCAGATACACTAGACCCAGAAGAGTTTCTTCGGAATGTCTGAAGGATGAACGAGTTCTGACTGGATCAGCTTTATCTCCCAGAATCAGTTCTTCAGAATGAGAAGTCTTTAATCTATTCTTCTTCTGATAAGATGAGTTATTTTCAGCTTCTGGTAAGGTTGTATATGAATCTGGAGAGTCTACATCTTTGTTTGCTTCTCTTGAATCTTCTACTTCTTTAGATTCTGATAAGGTGATCTTTAGATCTGCAAACTTTTCAACTAGCTTTGACTTTTCAGGGTCAAGCTTATCATTGAATCTGACATGAATGGATTCCTCAATAATTCGTGTTTCTGTGTTATAGATCATGTAGCCTTTAGAGCGTTCAGAGTATCCTAACAGTAAACACTTTTGAGCTTTGGAGTCAAACTTGCCAAGATTCTCTTGAGTGTTCAACATAAAACAAATGCATCCGAAAGGATGAAAATATGAAATGTTGGGTTTTCTATTCTTCCACGATTCATAAGGAGTCTTACCTAAAATAGGTCTTATTGAAGTCCTGTTCTGAATGTAACATGATGTATCTACTGCCTCTGCCCGGAAGTGCTTAGCCATGTCAGTTTCTTGGATCACGGTTCGAGCCATTTCTTGCAAAGTCCTATTCTTCCTTTCCACTACTCCATTTTGTTGTGGAGTTCTGGGACAAGAGAAATCATGTGAAATGCCATGAGAATCAAAAAGATTCTCAAAGTATTTGTTCTCAAATTCTCCGCCTTGATCACTTCTGACTTTGACTATTTTACAATCCTTTTATGTTTGCACTTGAGAGCAAAAGGTAGAGAACACAGAATGAGACTCATCCTTGTGTTTCAAGAATTTTACCCATGTCCAACGACTATAATCATCAATGATTACTAATCCATACTTCTTTCCACTGATTGATGTAGTTTTCACTGGTCTAAACAAGTCAATGTGCAGAAGTTCTAACGGTCTAGAGGTGGACACAACATTCTTTGCTTTACAAAGAGCATCTGAAGAATACTTCATATTTGGCAAGCCTCTGACAAGTTCAAGCTTATTTAGCTGAGAGATCCTCCTCATGCTAATATGGCCTAAACGTCTATCCCTTACCCATTGCTTTTGATTAACAGACATTAAGCATTTGACATTCTGTTCACGAAGATCAGAAAGTCTAATCTTATAAATGTTGTTTTTCCTCTTTCCGACAAATAGGATTGAACCATCTTTCTTACTTACAGCCTTACAGGACTTTTGATTAAATATAATATCATAACCGTTGTCACTAAGTTGACTGATTGACAATAAGTTATGCATCAAACCATCGACTAAAAGAACACCAGTAATAGTGAAGGTTACCATTACCAACGGTTCCAGAGCCAATGATTTTTCCTTTCTGGTTTCCTCCGAAACCTACAAAGCCTTCAGGCTTAAGTTCCAGACTTTGGAACATATGCCTTCTTCCCGTCATGTGTCGCGAGCAAACACTATCCTGGTACCATGAATGGTGCCTCAACTGAGATGCTAAGGATATCTGCAACATAGATTATCTTGTCCTTAGGTACCCACTTTCCGGGTCCTTTCTTGTTAGCTTTCCCAGAGTATTTCACAACTTTGGGCTTTTGTGCAATAGGATAATCAAGTGGAGTTTGTGCATGATATTTAACTTTAGAAAAAGACTTCTGTGTCGGTGGGGGTTTTTGTGCAAGCTCAGAGCAAACAATCTCAGTGTTAGAAGGCACAAATTGGTCATAGAGAGGTTTTGGTTTAACACTTTGACTTTCGTCAATGTCAGATGATTCTATACATCCTAAACCTTTCTTACCATTTCTTCTTACTCCATAGATCATGGAAGCTATTTTGCTTCTATCTATGCTTTTAGCAAGAAAATACTGGAATTCTCTATCATACTTATAGATACAGCTTGTGTCAGAGACATTGGAGATTAATTCTTCTTCTAATTTAGCAACTTTGCTTTTTAAGGCCTAATTACTATTTTTTAAGCAAAAAATGTTTTTATTTAGAGAAGAGTTATTCTGCTCGAGCTTATCTTTTTCCTCAGAAGCAATTACAATATATTTTTTAAGATCTTTGCATTTACTCTGAAGAGTTTGATATTTTTCCAACATTTCTGACAGACATGACTCTAATTCACAACGAGAGAGTTTAGATAATACCTCTGAGTCTGAGTCTGAGTCTGATTCTGGTTCTGATGATATTATGTCTTCTGGTTCTCCAGAAACTTCATCTTCAGTTGTTGCTACCAGGGCAACAATTGCTTCTTCATCAGATTCCCCTTCTTCAGAATCTGAGTCATCCCAAGTTGCCATTAGACCTTTCTTCGCTTTAGAGAAGTTCTTCTTAGGCTTCTTGTCTTTCTTAATCTTTGGACACTCGTTCTTGTAATGATCTGGCTCATTACACTCGTAGCAGATAACCTCCTTTCTGGAGTTCTGCTTTTTCTGTCCAGATGATGACTCAAAGCGGCCTATGTTTCTTCTAGATCCTCTAAAGTTTCCTTGCCTATGCTTCCAGAGTTTGATGATTCTTCTAGAGATTAACGACGACTCATCTTCTGATTCTTCACCAGAATCTTTTCATTCTTCCTCAACTTGATAAACCTTTGCCTTTTCAGGTTTAGACTTAAGAGCGATAGACTTGCTTTTCTTCTGAGGTTCATCTTCTTCGAGCTCTATCTCATGACTTCTTAAAGAACTAACAAGCTCTTCAAGACTTATGTTATTGAGATCCTTTGATAGCTTTAGAGCTGTTACCATAGGTCTCCATTTCTTAGGAAGACTTCTGATGATCTTTTTCACATGATCAGCAGTTGATTAACCTTTGTCCAGAACTTTGAGTCCTGCGACTAGCATTTGAAACCTTGAAAACATGGTCTCAACTGTTTCATCATCCTCTATTCTGAATGCCTCATATTTTTGGATTATGGCTAGCGCCTTTGTCTCCTTGACTTGAGCATTACCTTCATGAGTAATCCTTATAGAATCAAAGATAGATTTGGCAGTATCTCTGTTTGTTATCTTCTCATACTCAGTATAAGAGATAGCATTTAGCAATATGGTTCTTGCCTTATGGTGATTCTTATAATATTTCTTCTGTTGGTTGGTCATATCACTTCTAGATATTTTAGCACATGTAGCATCAACTGGGTGATTGTAGCCATCGACTGCCAAATCCCAAAGATCTACATCATAACCAAGAAAGAAACTTTCTATTCTGTCTTTCCAGTAGTTAAACTTTTCACCATCAAAGACTGGTGGTTAGGCACTGTAATGATCTTTCTCTTCAGTGGTATTAGCAGGAGCTGCCATGATATCTCACACAAATACTAGATCGGTACTGAACACTGTTAAGTGTTGATAAAATGTTTATCACAATCAGAACCAGAGCTCTGATGCCAATTGAAGGTGTGAGAAAAACACAAGAAAGGGGGGGTTTGAATTGGGTTTTCAAAATGAAAGCTTTTTGTGAAACTCAAACAAAGATCACAAATAGACTAACAATAGAGAAAGACACACGATATATCCTGGTTCACTTGAAAACTATCAAGTTAATCAAGTCCACCCGCCAATCTGATTTCGCCTTATACACAAGGACTTAATCCACTATAACCAAACTGATTACAACTGCACTAGCAACTGCTGGTGACTAACAATACACAGACTAATCGTCTCTTCTTAAGGCTTCTGACCTAACTGGTCCCTTAAGGAATTCAAACAACGGTTTGATCAAATAAAATGTATACAATGAAATGCTTCTTACATAAGCTGATATAAACACTATTTCTAGCTCAATCTAACTTAGAGCGAATCTACACAATAATAACAATCTTCTTCTTTGTATTGTGGTGCTTTACTATTCACTCATGTATTTCTCGATTTCTTGAGTTCTTTCTTTGCATGAATCAGTGTTTTGAATATTTCTCTTTTTCAAACTTGGTGTCACACACGATTCGTTGAATGATCAGGTCTTTATATAGCCAAAAAAAAGATCCGTAGAAGGGCAGATCAGTAATATCAGAAAAATACTGGCGACTTGAAATAATGTCGTTGTGCTGGAATGAAAATCGTGCACTAAAATTGTCCTTTGTACCACCTAATCAGGGTAGTGGAATGGTAGTGGAAAAGAACGTGTTTGATTTGTACTATATACTATTTTCCCACGCAAATGTTTCATCTTCTTCTGTTCATCAGTGGCTTCTGAGTTGAAATGATTGAAGCATGATCAGAAGAATGAATCATTGGGTCTTCAGAGTCTTGAGTCTTCAGAGTCTTGAGTCTTCAGAGTCTTCAGAACTTGTTTAGCAGAACCTTGTCATCAGAGTCTTCAACACTCTTTCTTCAGAACCCTTGGTTATCAGAAACATAAGTCTTCGGAGTCTTCAGAACTTGTTCAGCAGAACCTTGTCATCAAAATCTTCAGAACTTAGTCTTCAGAAACTTAAGCCTTCAGAGTCTTCAGAACGCTGGTCATCGGAACCTTGTCTTCAGAGTCATCAGCACTTAGTCTTCAGAAGATGAGTATCAGAGTTAAATTCAAAGCCAGAATCCAAGAGAACATTGCAACAACAACATAGTGTCTTCTTGGAGTCTTTCTGACGCAAAGTAGATCAGAAGCAACCTTGCTTCTTGACGCAGAAGTGACCATTGAGAATTTCAGAGTGACGTAGCACAAAATCTCTATCAGTGTCAGAACTTTTTCTATCAGAGTCAGAACCTGTTTGTCAATTCTTAAGAAAGTGCACGTTAGAGTACCAAAATTATTCTCACACAAATACAACTTTGTTATTATCAAAACAAAGAGATATCTTGTAGAACCAAATCTTGTTCTAACAGTCATTCTAATATATTGGTCATAGAATTAGTTTAAGAAACACTTTTATTTTTGGATGTAATAATAATAGGCTTAATACCCGTATCTTAACCTCGAGGTTCATTTTAGTCCCTTAACTTTAAAAAGGTACATATTGGTTCCTTAACTCTTCAAAACGTTCGATATTAGTCTTTTTTGTCCTATTAGCGATGGAAAAATTCAAAAATTAATCACTAAATTCGTCGCTAATTAGACGAAAAGGACTAATATGGAACACTTTGAAGAGTTAAGGGACAAATATGGACCTTTTTAAAGTTAAGGGATCAAAATGAACATCGAGGTTAAGATACAAGACTAAAAAGGGTATTAAACCATAATAATACTTTAAGTTAAAAATTAAGTTTGGTTTGTGTGTGCGTCTAAGAATTTTTATTGTAACCACCGTGTCTTTAGTTGTGCGCATCTTTGGCACCATGTCTTTTTAACTTAGACTATATATGTCTTTTATAATGTAATATTTGGAAATTTTGGAGAAATAAAAAAAAACACGTTTGTGTGAGTTTAGAGAAATTCTCTTTAGGGTTCTTGTTTGAACAAAACTTGATCTCATCAAGAGCCTCTTAATTTATCTGATCTTATCATTCCTTTGTGGAGTGTGGCGATTTCTTCCACTTTTATCCAATTTAATGTTTTCTTGTTTATGATTCTACGTTTATTTTCTATTTTGTTGGAGTCATATCATTTGGCTAGATCTTCAAATCCTATAAAATCACTCAAAACCATATCAGTACCTCTCAGAATAATGTCCAGGATCAAAGGCTCGTCATTTTGCACCAATAATTTCCCCGGTTTAGCCCATTGTGCTGAGAGTTGGGATCATTTCGGGGATTGCTTCGTTTTGCTAAAGCATTGTACTCTGGGGGGCCCTCCATGTTACATTTATTCCGGGCTTTCTCGCTCTATTGACTAACAGACCCCCCTCTCTGCTCATGCACAGATAGATTCCAAAAGTATTGGACTAGGGTCCATTTCAAACACGAGCCTCGTGACTAAGTTTTTTGACCAATCTTTCTCACATCTGAAAATATTGAGATGAAGAAAGATCTTGACACTTTTTACGAGAATCTTGGTTATGAGGAAGGGTTTGGTCCTACTGAGGTGAAGTCTTTTCTGCAGATGAATCGATTCATCGATACTCGTGCTTTTTTAGGTGGATCCAGTATCTTGGAGAGGAATGGAATTTTTGGGGAGGATAAAGTCATCCTCTTGTATCCCCATTCCCCTCTTTTTTATATGGGTGTTTAATATTCGCATATAAAATGGAATCTTTAAAGAAAGTCTTTGACATTGCTAAAGAGTGAGGGGCTCAAGGTTTCACCATCATTCCTTCAATTTTAGTCATCAATTCTCTTCTTGTAGGCCCTAGAACATCTACTACTATCATATTTTCCATGTTTTCCCCTGGTCAGTGCTAGCCTTCTCCCGTGGTTTCTCCCGTGGTTGTTGAGGACTGGGCTTGGTCCCTTTCTGCTAATAATAAAATGGGCTAGTACCAGGATTAGATTCTTCCTTCAGAGGGAGATAAGGCTAAATAAACCCAACTACTTGGGGGTTCCGTTTTCGGGTCATCGACTCATCTCTTCGAGTTGTTGGTCATTTTGTCGTTCGGATAACCCACACTTCTCAAGAGGCATGTGCTTCAATATTTGAAGAGAACCTTGCTTACCTCCAAAAGTTTCCTTAAGCGGAGAACATAAAGCTCTTGTCGGAAGCCACTTTCTATACCTACTAAAGTGCTTCTCTACTTTCCCTAGCTATTGTTGTCTGGGGAGATATTTTTGTCATGGGTAATCCTTTCTAGGAAAAGGATGCCTGGAAAGGGAAATACGATGTGGCTGAACAAGAGAGATCCAAGCTTCAAAAGAAAATGTTGTCTCTTTGGGAGATGGATAGTCGTGTGGATTCTCTTCAAGTGGAGGCGAAAGTTCATGGATCTCCTTCCTTTCTTGCTTCTAGGATTATTAAGCTTGAATTATCTCTAGAAACGGAGAAAATGTTTTGAAAGGAGGCTACCGGTACTGCTGTGAAGATGAAATCCCGTACTAACAAGGATGTGTGAACCCTCCAATAAGAGAAGAAATATTGGGCTAAGGACCCTGAAGCCTATGAGGGACATACTGTGAAGCCTATAATGGACATATAGATAGACTGAGGAGGGAGGTTGATAAGTCCCTTCATTAAAATCTTAAGAGGGTCTACGGAGCCTTTGACCAAGCATTCGACCAATTGGAAGTAATTGTTTTAGAAATTTCTATTCCCTGCTCGGAGTTTGGCCCACTCAAGATCGTTCGATGGGGCCTTGGTGGATGATCATGGCACAGTGTCTCAATACGGAGAGACTAGATTTCAGTTAAAATTTCATGTAAATAGAGTGTTGTGCCCTTGTGTTTACGTTACCCGTTTGAATGGAAATATTTATTTTATTACCTTTGCCGTTTGATTTTTCCTTTGCGACTTGTGTAATTTATTTAATTTCCTTCATGATCTTCTTGCTTTACTATCTAGGTTGTGCTCGACTTGGTCTTTTAGCTTCGAACCCGCTTGTGATTTCTGTCCTTGCCACGATTGAATTTGATTGTGTTAGTAAGTGGATGCCTGCAACGTTAGAACTACCCTCTTTTGTCCCAGTCAAAAGGAGCTAAAGTACCTGCTACTAGGGATGGCAATGGACAGGGTTTGGGTAGGGTACTATAGTACATGTCCCCAAACTCGCGGTTTAAAAAAATCCTCGTACCCGAGCTCATACCCGCGTGGGCGCCAATGTTTGTGCTCGTACCAGTACCCTATGGGTACCTAAGTACCCATACCCATACCCTTTTACCCGCATTCCTAATAAAAAAATGATCGATCAATTATAATTTATCACGTCATTTTAATTTTTTAACAACATTTTAAACAATTGAGGATGTTATTGTTGAGTTAAGAAATAAACAAACATTTATATTATGATGCATTGAAATTTAATAGGGATTTATTTAATAAAATTTTTAGATTAAGATATGTTCATTATAATGAAAATGAAAATGTATAAATATATATCGTGCATGTATAGGACGAGTTGGGTGCTAAGATACCTGTACCCGCACCCATACCCGCTTATTTTAGTGGGTAATTGCTTGTGCCCGTGTTCGTACCCATTTTGCGAGTTTTTACCCTACCTGTTGTGGGTAAATTTTGCGATACCCACTAGGGATGGGTACAATTGTCATCCCTAACTACCAAGCTTATCACTACTCATTCTGGTAAAGGTGAGTCAGTGCAAGTCTTCAGAGTCACTCAGAACCATCCTCGACCAATTATAGGGTTCTTGTCCCTGCCTCCATGTTTTGTCCTCATTCGGGGTGGATGTCTTCAAGGCTTAACTACCTACACTCTTGGAGTTGCTAGTTCCTAAGAGGGGGTGCATTAGTTGCGCTACAAGCGTGTTCCGCCTAGTGGGAACCTGTTTTATAAACACAATATATGCCAAATTGTCGAGGATTGAAATAGTACTTGTATCTACGACATTTCTTTTAGGTAAAATATTTATTTATTCGAATTTAGAAGAATCTTGAGAAATACTTATCTTATGTGATGGGGTGGACTAATACGTGTTTCTTGGACAACCGGCACTAGGAAGCCCAAGTTTAACCGTCAAGCGATCAATTTAATCTTCGAAGTGATATGAGACAATGTATACCTCTCATGTCTCACCTATGTCCTCTCGAAAGGTCTTATCCATTTTCCTTTAGTACATTGCATTTGCATTCTCCAATCCAAAAGGCATCACATTGTATTGGTAGTTTGCTTGCTTAGTCATGAATGTAGTTTTCCTCCTATAAGGTTCCAACATAGGTATTTGATTGTATTCACAATAAGCGCCCATGAATCATAAAAGCTTGTATTTGGTCAGGTTTTTTACTAATTTGTCTCTGTTAGGTAGCGGATATGAGTCTTTTGGGCATGAACGGTTGAGGTTAGTATAGTTGACGCACATCCACCACTCTTTCTCAAATAGTAAGACGTTAGAGAGTGATTATGTGTATTTTACCTCATAAATGATGTTTTCTCCTAATAGTCCTTTGATTATGTTAGAAGTAGCCCCAGCTTTCTCTAGAGATTTCTTCCTTCTTTGTAGTGTATACCACTTTCTCCAACTGAGTGATAGGAGTTTATTCAACCAATATTCCTCCTTCTGTAGTCGGTTGAGAGATCCGCTGGATCTACAGGGTTTCCTGCATCCCTCTATTTTGGTCAGTGTGTAGAAGATCAGCTTTTGTGTTCATATCAAGATATATACGGATCTTGTCGATTCAAAATATAGATTAAGTTTCTTAAACTAATACGGCATATCGCTATGAAGATGGGGATCTTAAATTCGCTGCAGATGTTCATTCTTCCGACTGTGATAGAACAAGCCCGAGGCTTCTTTCAGTTTATATTCCATATAATGTGAGATCTTATGATAACAAAGGGATTGTCTTCGTCTTAAAGCTTCCTTTTGGATTGGATCTTCTTAATTACAATCATCAGAAATGGTAGTTAGATTGAGGAAGCTTAAGGAAGCGGATTCAGGTGTAAGGTTGAGAATGGATTAAGCTTCAGAAGTGATTTCTTCGTGATTTAACTTTCGGTCAAATGAAATTTGATCATAGAATCTTGTGGGAATTTGACGTCAATTTTCACTAACAACACCATTATTCCACTCGAGAACTAGAATTAACGTTGATTGATGATGTTAAACTCTTAAAACATGGGTACCTGCAAGGTTAGAACACTAACTCCTAACTCAGTTATAGAGTCCAAGATGAGTGAGGTAAAAGTAGATATCAGAAAAATGTACCTTGAATCTCACCAGTGCTGACTATATATGTTCAATAATTTCAATTGAAATATGCAAGATTGGGCTTCTGCATTGAGCCTTTGGCCAGCCCAGAACAGATTCCTTATGTCTTATGTAAATTATGATGTTCATTTTGTTTTATTAGCTTAAAAAGTATTATTTTGGTACTTTAACTCCTTAAAATATATTATGTTAGATTGTTTCGTCTAATTAGTGATAAATAAACCCAAAATTGATTGTTAAATTTTTCATAAATTAATGGAGAAGAAAAAAGTGATCCATTTTAAATAATTAAGAAATTAATATGATACTATGATATATGTCAAGTCTTGTTTCAATTACTTTTAAGCAATATGATCAGTTCATATAGCTTATTTAGCAATCTACTAATAAACAACAAGCGTCTGCATCTTCTAATCAGGTTCACTCCTCTACACCAATTGGGCATTCATCAACTAGTAAGGCAGATACATGTCTCTCCTTTTCAAATATATGTAAAAACACTGATCTAGGTACTTGGATCATTGATTACGGTGCAACTGACTACATGTGTTGAAACATTGGATACTCCTAATAACAATCCACTCACTTCCAGACATGAAACTCAACCTAGACCTGTTATAACCAAATATGTTCCATCTTATTTGAATGACTACATATGCAATTATTCTTCCAATCAAGCATAATCATCATCTTCATGAACCCTTTACCCTATTGCATCTTTTCATTCTTTTGATTATTTGTCTCCTTCACATAAGTCTTTTGCCATGTCTGTCATAAACTGTACTAAGCCTAGGACCTATCAAGAAGCTTTTCAGAATGATTACTGGTTGAAATCTATGAAAGTTGAATTATATGCATTAGCTGCTAATAATACTTGGAAGATAATTGACAAACTACCTCATGTGGAGCCCATTGGTATCAGGTGAGTGTACAAAGTCAAGCATAAAGTAGAAGGATCCATCGAGTGATACAAAACACACCTATTAGGAAAAGGCTACAATCAAATTGAGGATTTGATTTTTTTTTTATACCTTATCTCCTGTGGAAAAATTGACTACAGTCAGAATTCTCATTGTACTTGCCTCCAGACACAACAAGCACGTCCATCAAATGGATGTCAATGATTCATTTTTGCATTGTGACTTACATGAGGACGTGTAAATGAACATACCAGATGGTTCCATAAGCAAACCACATCAGGTATGCAAACATCAAAAGAGTTTGTATGGCTTGAAACAGGCTAGTCGAAAATGGTATGAAAAATTGACTCAACTTCTTCTCCAAGAAGGTTATCATCAATCAACATTAAATTATTCATTATTCATTATTCACCCTTCAAAACATGGATAATTTCAAAAAAAATTAGTATATGTAGATTATATCATCATTGTCGGCACCTCACTTGAAGAGTTCACTCGAATTAAAGGAATTCTTGACACAAAATTCAAAATCAAATACATTGGCACACTTAAATATTTTTTAGGCATCGAAGTGGCTAACTCACAAGTAGGAATTTTCATTTCCCAAATAAATTAATGCTTGGGTCTTCTTGCCTCATCTGGTCACCTTGGATCAAAACCTACAAGCACACCTCTTGATCCTTCTACAAAAATTCATCAAGATGATAACCAACCTTTTGAAGACATTTCAGCTTATAGAAGACTCATTGGCAAGCTTCTATATCTTAAAACTACTCGACCTGATATCACTTTTTCCATTCAACAACTAAGCCAGATTTTGAATTCACCAACTGTAACACCCTTTTTCTACCCAACAAACATCACGAACAAAACGAATAATAAATCAGAGTAAAGTCCCAAAAAGGGCATCACATATCGTCACAAATCATCATAATAACCACCTGTCCCGTAACACGGGTTTTTCCATCACAATATAGTTAAACACCACGCAGCGGAAATTAAAATTTAAAGAACACTTTTATATTTCAAAACTTCCTAAATAAAACTCATGAAAAACATCATGTCCACAAAACAAAAGAACGTAATCGTTCGACTCAAACGTCCCGACCCGATGTTACATATCAGAGCAAGACCCTCTAATCGACGGAGAAATCAAATACTTCAAACTAAATCTTCATGCGCCAAGAAAGCTAAGCCTGATCACCTGCACATTACCCACGTGGAGGCAACATTCAAATAGGCAGAGTGAGTAATCACGAAATCAATATATAAGATATAAGTAAAATATAAAGCACAAGCAACAACATCATCAAGTCATTCACACGTCAGAATACATCAAAATCACATCAATATAATGCAATGCCACGCGATATGCAATGCAACCTCATAGACTCATGCATGTGGTACCAACTCGTCATAATCGATGGACACTGGGCCATCACCCTCCACCAATAGGATAGATTCTACACAAGAACCGGAGCACGTCATAAAACGCTACAATCCACACAATGGGATTGAAGCCACCAAAGGGACCGAAGTCTTAACTATGCCATGAATGCATAATGCAAATCGTCATAATTGCATCATCATTCATGAATCATCATCAAACAAGCATCATTATATAGCACCAAGCCCCACTCGTCAAAATGCATTATAAGACCTCACGATTCGTCATATTGTATTCATCACATAAAATCCCCGATTTTTATTCCGTTCATTATCATTACTAGTTTACTAGTGTCTTATTATCTCATCATAGCCCTACGTCTCAAAGAAACCACGTCACAAGCGAAATTGGGACAGAAATCGCAAAAACGGAAAAAACTGCCCACCTCACTGCCCATATGCGTAAGGACCACCCTGTTACGCGTATGGCTCAATTTCCACGCCACCCCTTACGTGTACCATACGCGTATCACCAGAGATGGTTTTCCTCTCAGTTTCCTTTAGATTCCCCCTTACACGTAACGGCTAGCCCATACGCGTAAGGCACTACCCATACGCATACTCACCTTCCCTTACGCGTATGCCCCTTTTTCCCTCAGTTCCCATACGCGTAATACCCCTCTTACGCGTATTAACCATAACTACATACGCGTATGCTACGCGTATCAGTAGAGGGTCGTGCCAGCCCTTGGGGACGGGTGCGTACGCTACGCGTAATGCCCTGGGAGTGTCCCCCATTACGAGTAACACCTCCCCTGTTACGCGTATCACCAGAACCCACCCCAAAACTCAGATCTTGCATCTGAACGTAAACTTCCTCATTCCAGCACCTTTGATCTACCAAAATCAGCCTCAAACCAGCTTCGATTCATCACAGATCTATGTTATTCATCCTACTTCATTTTCTACATCAATTTCTTCCTAATTATTACGTCTTAACTAGTTATTATCAGTTTCGATTTTTATATCTGGTTTACCCATATGTTCATCACAGCAGCATCAGCATCATGCACACAGATTCAACATCGATTAAAACAACACAATCAGATTCGTAATAGAGTTCATACATATACAAAGTTACAAAAAACCATTACAGATTTGACGCAGATTTCAGCACAAATCATCAGAAATGCAAACACACAATTACCTCTACCTTAAATACATATCAAACACATTAACCCAGATTACCCCCATGCCTCGAATTTCCAGCAGAGATTCTTCGTTTTCCGGGGTTCTACGGTTGATTCCTTGTTCTAGCCTCCTTTCCTCAGCTCTCTAATCACTCCTTAGGGTTGCACAAAACTAATTCTCATAATCCTTATTTTTCTTTTGTTAAACCTATGTTTTGGGCCTTAATTACGATTTACCGTATTATCCTCCATTAATCCCCTCAACATTATCGTCTTACCCTTAATGGTCTCCTAATTATTTAATTAACAATAATAATAATAATAATTTAAATAATATTCTAATTATTCAAATTATTTCAATATTATTATTAATAAAATAATCTAATTAATCACTACTTCTAAGAGGTCTCAAGGTTCCCTTAACCCAAGGCTACCCCACAGCACCACGTAAAGTCATCAACGTCACAAAAGCATCACAAAGCACCAAAACATCAAATAATCATAATAATTTAATAAATAAATTATTCTGGACTGGACCGGGATTTCCTACAATCAAACAGGCCCAATCCATGCAACTTGAAGAAGCCCAATAAAGTCCTAGAAAAGGACACATGACGGCCATACGCGAACCCAAAAGCATGTTGGGCACCCTGAGAATCCGAGGACACTTGAACATCAGAAGACAAAGGAAGGCATCATGCCCTGATAAGAACCTCCACGACATAGTAGCCTCTCCCCGCGAGAATACTCCCAATCCCCGCTGACTCATAGGTCCTCGACATACATGAATCGCCTCCTTCAGGCCAAAGTCCGGACCGCGACCACCACATCTCCTCGACATCATAGACTCTTCTCCGAGGAATCCTTCAACGGTCTTGTTCATACAAATACATTTCATGTAACCGTCCAATAATGGCATTAAAGGGACAGTTACACTAGGGCGTTGACCACGAGCTGATCATTATTACTACACGTAAGCCCTAGCAGTTACTTGGAACGGGTCACACGCTGGTCCCACCCGTTGCAAGTAATCGTTGGCCACGCGCTGGGGGTCTCCTATAAATACCCTCTCACTTGAGAGGACCAGGGGGTTAATTTCTTACTCTCATTCTTACTCTCTGTATTTGTTGTACACTCACTGACTTAAGCATCGGAGTGTCCTACAGGTACACCCCCCCTGGCTGTCTTTCATCATCACTGAAGTAGCAGTTATTCCAGACATTGTTGGCCACTTTCAAATAATCTGATCCAGGTACGATCAGTGGCTCCGTCTGTGGGAATTTCATAAACTTCCCCGTTTTTCCTTTGCGATAAACTAAAGTTTCTTCATTCAATTACCAGCAATGGCCAACCCGTCCGCAAATCAAGCCATAGATAATGTCATTGCACAACTTGGTGGTAATGCCCATGGCGATAACAATGTTCTTCAGCCTGTCGCGGAGAACGATATCAGAGATGGAGTCACCGCTTCCCCGTCTTCTGATGAGGTAGAGTACGAGACTGCTCAACAAGATGCACAGGAAGCAATCCTCCAGCCCACATATCATCCCGTGAATCCACCACCAAATGCGGATCCGAGCACTGATGCTTTGTTTGCGTTGGTCAATCAGACCAATCAAATGATCTTTAACCAAAACTTACGGATTGAGAAACTAGAAAAAAGCCGTGGTCGATCTTCCCCGCGAAAGCACCGACCACCTCCTTATCCCGGACATTCACTGTCTCCAGTAGAATCTCGCAGCCCCTCCCCAGTAAATAAAGGTCGCAGACCACGTTTGGAGCATAACCAGACCGAGCATCCACTAAAGCGCCATCGCTCTCCACCACCAAAAGCGGCCACTCGTCCCTTGAAGATTAAGAAGAGCAAGCCTTATGTCGAGGAGCCAAGAATCCGTCACACAGAAAGCTCCCCGAGACGTCACTATGTTCGAGGTCATATTTCTCCTTCTGTATCCCCAGGGGATAGCGATGACGAAGACTACCGGACTCCCCTATCCAGACAAATAATGGAAGCCCCTATTCCCAAAGGCTTGGAGAGACCTCCATCCTTGGGGACGTACGATGGGACATCGGATCCAAATGACCATGTCGAGAGCTTCGAGGCTCTTCTCGACTTTAGAAACGTCTCCGGCGCTATCAAATGTCGGCTATTCCCTACGACTCTTCGAAAAGGGGCCATGGCCTGGTATAAAAACCTGGTACCTGAAACAATAACGTCGTGGAAAGCACTAAGAGAATGTTTCAGGAAGCATTTCACAGCTTCTCGAAGACATCCGAAAACTATATCCTCCTTGGAGGCCATCTTTCAAGAAAAGATAGAATCTCTTCGGAGCTATATAGAGAGATTCAACAAAGAAGCGGTCGAGGTCCATACGACTGACCATATAAAATTATATCTCATCATCAAAGGGCTACGAGTTGGCTCCAAGTTCGTAGAATCTGTCGGATTACACCATCCTCGCAGCTTCGAAGGCTTCCTCGAATGAGCTCAGTCACACATCGAGTTCGAGGAAGCAGAAGCAGCTCAGATTGCCCTAGACTTAAGAAGCAGAGAAGGCCCCCGCGGCCGGAACAGAGAAGACTCCCCGACACCTAGGTGAGGAGGGGAAAGGAAAAGAGAAGATTCCCCTCCACCTAAGAGAGGCGGGGAGAAGAAAAAAGAAAACCGGAATAAAGAGTCCCGCGAATCTCGGGGACCTGCCGGTCTTTTCAAAGAGTACACTCCATTAAATGTGTCCCGTGTACGCATTTTCAGTGACTGTGCAAATTCAGAGTTCTTAAAAGGGGGAATCCACTTCCCAAAACCAACAGCTCCCAAACCAAATACTGACAAATCCAAGTACTGCCGGTTCCATCGCAGTCACGGGCACGTTACTGAGGATTGCATCCACCTTAAGGACGCAATCAAAACGTTGATTAAAGAAGGCTACCTGAAAAAGTACGCCAAATAAGACGAGGCTCCTCGACCCTCCGGCCAAGAAGCCCTAAATGCCGAGGAGTCAAACCATCCGGACACCGGAAAAATACAGGTTGCCTTAAGCATCACACGACCTGAAGACTTCGGTTTCCAAGGAAATATTAGCAATACCGAAGTTGTTCGAAACATGTGGAAGAGCTTCCCAGCGGAAGAACTAGTAAGTGTTCGCAGTACCTGGGAAAGTTTCCCCCAAGCCCTAGTCATATCAGGCGGAGATCCTGAACGAGTGACCGTCGGTTCAATAAAAAGGAAGTTCGACGAACTAAAGACATCCACTCCTCGAGACCCAACTCTCAGCTTATCTCGTGGAAGGTCGTGCCCTATAAGTTTCTACCTCGAGGAATTACCAGGTGGATCCCCAAATGCTAATATACCCCTCCTAATTCGAGCACAAATGGTCAACTTTGATGTGCATCAGATTTTGGTCGATCAGGGAAGCTCGGTATACATCATGTACACTCACATCTTCGATACTCTCCAGCTGACAAAGCATCACCTGTCCCCATATGTGGGATCCGACCTACAAGGCTTCAACGGCGCATCTACTAGACCTCGAGGTTATGTAGAATTGGTGGTCACATTCGGAGCAGGTGAAACGGCTCGACAGGCGAAGACACGTTTCCTAGTGGTTGACTGTCCTTCTCTCTACAACTGCATATTGGGAAGAACCACCTTGGCCGAAATAACAGTTGTACCATCCACTGTCCACCTAAAAATGAAATATTATACAACTCGAGGACGTGTGGTAACCCTACACGGGGATATTGAAGCAGCTAGAAGATGTTTCGATGCAGCGATCAAAGGCCTAAGTGTCGTCGGTGGCGTCCAACCCAAAAGGGCAGCTTCAGATGTCGCACAGGGTCCACTACCGTCGGTCAGCGCGGTCGACCTTGATAGCAGGTTCTCCGGGGAACATGAAGAAGTTGCAGACAAAGACCTCCCAGTTGAAGTCAACGGGCAGCCAACCTACCCAACGCGCCCCATCCTAGACGGAGACTTCGAACTGATCCCTCTTGGCGACGACCCAAAGTGAACTGTGAAGATCGGCCATGGACTCCCCGACCTGGCGAGGAGACAACTGAAGGCATGTCTCCGAGAAAATGCAGATTTGTTTGCCTGGAGCGCTTCGGAAATGCCCGGATTAGATCCTCAAGTGGCTTGTCACCAGCTGACCATAGATCCAAATGCTAGGGTTGTAGCTCAACGTAGGCGCAGGCAGTCTCCAGAAAAAATGGAGGCTGCTGAAAAATCTGTAAAAGACCTCCTAGAGGCAAACTTTATTTCGGAGGCTAAGTACACCACTTGGTTGTCCAATGTTGTACTTGTTAAAAAATCTAATGGAAAATGGAGGACGTGCATTGACTACACGGATCTTAATCGGGCATGCCCGAAAGACTCTTACCCACTGGCTAATATCGACCGATTGGTCGACAACTCTGCAGGATTTAAACTGTTATCTTTCATGGACGCTTATTCGGGATATAACCAAATCCCCATGGATGAGGCGGACAGAAAGCACACAGCTTTTATGACTGAGTCGGGCAATTACTATTATAATGTAATGCCCTTTGGTCTGAAGAATGCTAGCGCCACCTACCAACGAATGATGAACAAGGTCTTCCAAGCGGAAATTGGTGACATGCTCGAAGTCTATATGGACGACATGATCGTCAAATCCGCAGAAGAAGTCGACCACGCTGCTCATCTCAAAAAGGTGTTCGACACAGCGAGGAAATGCCGCATGAGATTCAACCCCGACAAGTGCACTTTCGGTGTTCGAGCAGGTAAATTCCTCGGCTTTTACCTTACGGAGAGAGGAATTGAAGCAAATCCCGACAAATGTAAGGCCTTCTCCGAGATTCCCACTCCAAACTCAAAGAAATCGATACAGTCGTTTAACGGGATGCTCACTGCCCTATCCCGTTTTGTCGCTAAATCTGCCCAATACGCGCTCCCATTTTTCAAACTTCTTCGACAAAAAGCAACATTTGAATGGAGTGAAGAATGCAAACAAGCCCTCTTCCATCTAAAACAAGTCTTATCGCAACCCCCGGTATTATCCCGACCAGACGACAGAGAAACACTTTTCTTATACCTGGCCATCACCGGCGAAGCGGTAAGCGCTGTCCTCATACGGGAGACCCCCGACGGACAGAAACCGGTTTATTTCACGAGCAAAGCTCTCCAGGGTCCTGAGCTTAGATACCAACAGATTGAAAAAGTCGCCTTGGCCCTCGTAACTGCAGCCAGAAGACTACGCCATTATTTCCTGGCCCACACAATTGTGGTAAGAACCGAGCAGCCTATCAGACAGCTCCTTAGTCGGCCAGATATGGCGGGGAGAATGCTCCGGTGGTCTCTCGAGCTATCCGAATTCGACGTTCGATACGAAGGGAGAAAAGCCTTGAAGGCTCAGGTACTAGCCGACTTCGTAGCTGAAATGACAATCCCTGAATCCTCGACCAATGGCTCCCAAAGATGGATAATTTACGTCGACGAAGCCTCCAGTGCAAAGGGCAGCGGGGCAGGAATTATCCTCGAAAATGAGGAAGGCATATTGATAGAAGTATCACTAGAGATATCTTTCAAAACATCAAATAACCAAGCTGAGTATGAAGCATTCCTCGCAGGACTTCGACTCGCAGAGGACCTTGGCGCAAAAGAAGTCAAAATCTTTACGGACTCTCAGCTCGTAGCATCACAAGTTAGGGGAGAATTTCAAGCCAAAAATGATAATCTCATTGAATACCTAACCTTGGTACAAGAAAAGTTGAAAAAATTTGTCTCCGCGGAGGTGGCTCACATCCCGCGCGAGCATAACACTCGAGCAGACGTGATCTCCAAGCTAGCGAGCACTAAGAAGAAAGGAGGGAACAAATTAGTAATCCAAGAAATAATGACCCATCCGAGCATCAACAAACCTACTTCGACCACCGAGGTGAACGTTATCGGGGATGCAAACTGTTGGATGACTCCAATTTACGAATACCTGATGACGGGCACACTGCCCGACAACCCTAAAGAAGCTGGGATAATAAGGAGGTGGGCATGTGCATACACCATAATCGACGGTGAGCTATATCGTCGAGGATTCTCCATCCCTCTACTACGGTGCGTCGAGGAAAATAAAGTTTCCGAGATTCTCCAAGAAATACATGAAGGAATCAACACACAACATCTAGGCGGAAGATCCTTAGCTCGAAAAGCTATCTGAGCAGGATATTACTGGCCCACTATGCAACAAGACGAAAAGGAACACGTCAAAAAGTGTGATTGTTGTCAGAGGCACGCGGACATGCACCTCGCTTCTCCAAACGAGCTTAAATCATTATCATCCCCGTGGCCCTTTGCGTGGTGGGGAATGGATATCCTCGGACCCTTTGTCGTAGGATCATACCAAAATAAGTACCTCATCGTCGGGGTAGATTACTTCACAAAATGGATCGAGGCAGAAGCACTAGCCAAGATCACTGCTTTCAACATATTACGTTTCTACAAGAGAAATATACTCGCCCGATTCGGCGTGCCTCAGGCCATTGTCACAGACAATGGGACACAGTTCACCAACGGAAACTTCCAAGACTTCATTGCCAAACTGGGTACGAAACAACATTTTACGTCAGTCGAACACCCACAAACCAATGGGCAAGCTGAAGCAGCAAACAGAGTAATACTCCGAGGACTCAAACGACGACTCGGCGAGGCCAAACAACGGTGGGTCGAGGAGTTACACAGCGTCCTCTGGGCATATCGGACTACCCCTCATTCCACGACCGGGGAGACCCCGTTCCGGTTAACATATGGAACCGAGGTAGTAATCCCCGTGGAAATCAGGGAACCGTCGAGAAGGACAGAAGCTCCTCTTGACAAAGAAGCGAACAACGAAGCCCTTCGCGAAGAACTCGACCTGGTCAAAGAAATAAGGACTGGCGCATCCCTCCGAGAAGCCTCTTTAAAACAAAAAATAACTCTGCGTTATAATGACAAAGTCGTCAAACGAGATTTCCAAGTAGGCAGTCTTGTCTTACGGCGAAATAAGAAAAATTCACGTGAAGGAAAGCTGGCCGCAAACTGGGAGGGCCCCTACCGCGTCATTGCTAAGACGGGGACAGGTGCTTATTACCTCGAAAACCTCCAAGGTGAACAACTTGCTCGACCATGGAATGCTGAGAAGCTTAAACAATATTACAGTTGAACGCCACATGTAACTATGCTAAATTTGCCATTACGGGGAGCGTGCCATGGTACAATCACGACACCTCTATACCCTAACGAAGGTCACAAGTCACGTTGTGTGTGCGGTGAACTTTTGGCCCGGCGAGGGGTACTCTATCGAGCTCCGTCTTCGACGTACCTTATAGGCAGAACACCCAGCTCGCGATGGGAAGTTCACACCATGAAACTAAGACCTCGGTCGATCTCTTAGCTTCATTGAAGGTCGGGGTACGACCCCTGACCACTCGACCAGCCCCCTTCGCAGTTGAGGATCACTAGAGTCGAGCAAACTCCTAAGTATCCAGCGAAATCAAAATAACTTAGACAAAAATAAGTAAAACACAACACACAGAGCAGATAAAGAGGCAAAAACGAAAGTATTAAATCAGGCAAGTCCATTGTAAAGATATTACATAAAGCCCCGGCTCTTAGGCCGGGCAAATCAAAAAGTATGGCACGCAGGCCAGTCAATACAAAAAAATTGGCACGCAGGCCAAACTAAACTGAATACACCATCACTCCGCAGCAGCATCAGCTACCTCGGGATTCTCCTGTTCCTCACCGACTGTTTGTCTGGGCAATACAATCTTGCCGTCGACCACCTCAAACTTGGAATCAGCTCCATCAGTTACGAGGTCCGAATTCAGGAGCTTAAGCTGCGCCACTGCGTTCTGGAACCTGACATCTGCAAACTCTAGAGTGTCATCTTCAGCCAATCGAAGATCCTTCTCGACCTCCCTGAGCTTGGCTATCAGGGTTGCTCGAGAGGTTAACAGTTTGTCCTCCTCGGTCTCGTTTTCGGCTGGCCGAACAGCTTCCTCCAATTCAATTATCCTGCCCTTAAGACGCTGCTCTTCCCCTTCCAACGCAGCAACTCGAGTAAGGTGGCCCTTTGTCGCGTCCTCCGCTTCCTTCAACTTCCTCTCCGACCATTCTTGCTGCTCGCGTTGTTCTCTATTCAGCTCCCGGCAGTCCTTCAAATCCTTCTGCACACCGAGCAACTCAGTCCCCAAAGCCTGAAGCCTTTCTTCTAGTCGAGAAAGCTCAGATGCAGAACAACTCTCCTCATTCAGAACGAGGGCAGCCGAACAGAGCCGCATAACGGCGGACATATCCTCCATGATTATTTTCCTCCTCGCTTCCGGAGTACTCCCCAACAAAGCCTGAACTTCAGAAGGGGCGACACGAGGACAAACAACCTCGGGGAAATAGCGACGCTGGAGATGACACGGAGGAATCTCGAAGCTTGCAGGAGGAGGAGGAAGACTACCCTCCACATCGACAATGAGCGGCCCAGCAGTCCTCGCCCGCTTAGGTGTCCCTTGAGCCCCCGGGGACTGATCCTCAGAGGTCACGGGTGCAGTTAACGCTGCGTGAGCTTGCTCGAAACCCTCGGGCACTGCAGTAGAGGGAGCATTCTCGGGAACTGTCATAGAAGAGGCAGGCTGGGAGGTACTTTGTTCAGCTGGACGGGATTGTTCTTCCCTCGCCCTTTTTACCCTCATCTTCGAGTATCTTTCTGCAGCTTTAACCATTTTCTCTGCAAAAAGAAAGAAAAATATTAGTAAAACAAGATACACAAACAAGAAGCAAATCTAACTCGAGGATCGTTACACCACCTAAAAGCTCGACAACCTCCTCATCAGAGAAAGTCTCGAGCAAGACACAAGTATTAATCAGGCGACGGATCTTTGGCACCTGCTCATCACCACCTGTCGAGGTCTCTCCGCCCGCGGATATGCCGGAGATTTTATTCAAACTATCCACGAACTCGAAAATCTTGGCATAAGCCTCACGATCCTCGACACTGAGCTTATTATGTCTCACTTTATATTTATCAACCCCCTCTTTATAGTGCTCTTCTGTCCAATAGAGGGGGAATTTGGGCACCATCACTTCTGTAAGCAGCCCATTCACTTCTTGATTCACCTGATCATAAATCGAATTAATGGCCTCGGGAGAGACCAGCTTCACGAAATAATAATGCCACTTAAAATCCCGAACAGAATCCAAGTAGGTATGAAATAGAGCTTTATTCTGTTTGAACGACACCCAGTTGTGTCGACCATCAGTCGTAGAACGCTGCAGATGAAAAATCCAAAAAAAAGGGGCACCGTTGCCCTAATCTCCAAATACTTGCAGAAGAGCTCAAAAGCCCAGAGAAAGGCCAAATAATTCGGATGGATTTGCGATGGTGCCAATTTTAACCATTTAAAGACCCCCTCTTGGAAATCTGTGAAGGGGAGCCTCCAACCCGCCTCTTGAAACATAAACTCGTACACCGGGAAGCGCATTCCCATATACGGTGTACATATACGCTGGTCCTCGTTAGGACGGTACACCTTCCAAGATTGCTCAGAACCAAGCAACCTATGCTCAACAGTGCAAAACCCATTTTCGTCGGGGAATGTGAAGACAGACGATATAGTGAGGGCCTCATCACACACCCAGTCCTCAAACGGACGCTCTTGCCTATAAGCCATATGGGCCATCGGGATTTCAGCTTGGCTATCCTCCTCAAATTCACCTACGGCCACTTCAGCAGCCAATCTGTCCATCAACCTGAAAAGCAGAAGGGAACAGGTGAATTCGACGAGTCATACCAAACTAGCCAGTCGGAGACGAACAGCAGATGTCCCCGGGAAACTCATCGCTCCCCCCGGATAATCTCGCCCATTTCCCCGTGGAATCAACGAAAAAGAGTAATTGTTGGGGACCCAAAACATTATCAGGTCCCCGCGATGTCCATTACATTCCCCAGAAAGTTTCTACAAATCCCCAGAATATTCATCCAGCTCCTCGGTTTTATTCAACGGATACAAAAACAAAGAAAATCTCATAAACTCTTTCTCTTAAAACAACCAAAGATCCCTGCCGTACTCGCCAGGAACCTTTCCATTTCTCACGAGAACTTTCATCAGTTCATCAGAGAAATGATCTCAAGCAAACTAAACTATAGAAAGATACCAGAGAAAATAACAGTTTGAAGAAAATACCTTGTAAATGGCGAAATAGGGTTCAGGCACGGCGTAGCGTGACGGTTAACGGCGAACTTGCGGCGGTTGACGGCAGCAAATGGAAGATGAGAAAACGGAGAAAGAAGAAGAAATGATTCTTGGACGAAATAACGAAAAATGAGAAATGAAGGGAAGGGAGAGTATTTATAGAGAAATCACGGAACTCGAGAAGCCTGTGGCACTCAAGTACTCTACCCTAGGCAGCCACCATATGCAATGATGACTAGTGACACGTGGCACACTGACACCGGCCAGAAAACCCACACGCGTCCTTTCGTCATCCCATCTTTTCAAAACGAAAACTTCTCATCTCCCCAACACTTCAATCATATGCGACTCTCCGTTGACCACAAGCTGCCAGTGCCCGCCTCATGATAACTGCCCGCACGATATTAATGCCCGACGTCATGATAATCATGGAAATTTCGACCATGCTGATATCCTCCTCGGATCATCCCTTGACATTTCCCCGACACAATTATTAACCCTCAAGTCATTACTCTGATACCTCAAAGCAACGACTTGGGGGGACTCCTGTTATAGACTGGACCGGGATTTCCTACAATCAAACAGGCCCAATCCATACAACTTGAAGAAGCCCAATAAAGTTCTAGAAAAGGACACATGACGGCCATACGCGAACCCAAAAGCATGTCGGGCACCCTGAGAATCCGAGGACACTTGAACATCCGAAGACAAAGGAAGGCATCACGCCCTGATAAGAACCTCCACGACATAGTAGCCTCTCCCCGCGAGAATACTCCCAATCCCCGTTCACTCATAGGTCCTCGACATACATGGATCGCCTCCTTTAGGCCAAAGTCCAGACCGCGACCACCACATCTCCTCGACATCATAGACTCTTCTCCGAGGAATCCTTCAACGGTCTTGTTCATACAAATACGTTTCATGTAACCGTCCAATAATGGCATTAAAGGGACAGTTACACTAGGGCGTTGACCACGAGCTGATCATTATTACTACACGTAAGCCCTAGCAGTTACTTGGAACGGGTCACACGCTGGTCCCACCCGTTGCAAGTAACCGTTGGCCACGCGCTGGGGGTCTCCTATAAATACCCTCTCACTTAAGAGGGTCAGGGGGTTAACTTCTTACTCTTATTCTTACTCTCTGTATTTGTTGTGCACTCACTGACTTAAGCATCGGAGTGTCCTACAGGTACACCCCCCCCCCCCCCCCCCGGCTGTCTTTCATCATCACTGAAGTAGCAGTTATTCCAGACATTGTTGGCCACTTTCAAATAATCTGATCCAGGTACGATCATAAATATTATAATTATTTGGGACGTTACAACTCTCCCCCACTTAAAGAATTTTCGCCCTCGAAAATTACCTGGAGGGAACAGAGTCGGATATGACTCCTTCATCTGATCTTCACGCTCCCAAGTCTAACTTTTGCCAGCTGGTCCACCCCACAACACCTTCACCAAAGCTATGTCTTTACCCCGTAGTTGCTTCATCTCACGACCATCGATCCACACAGGTAACGCTTCCACAGTTAGATTATCTCTCACTTGTACATCATCCATCTGAATCACATGCGACGAATTTGGAATGTACTTCCTCATCTGAGACACATGGAACACATCGTGCAAATTCGCAAGCGTCGGCGGTAAAGCAATCCGATAGGCTACCTCTCCTATCCGCTGTAAGATTTGGTAAGGACCAGCAAAACATGGAGTGAGCTTCCTAGACTTCAAAGCTCGATCCACACCAGTCCCTGGCGTCACCCTCGAAAACACGTGATCTCCCTCTTGGAATTCAAGTGTCTTCCTCCTCTTATCATGGTAACTCTTCTGACGACTTTACGAAGCTTTCATCCTTTCTTGGATCACCTTAATCTTCTCAGTCGTCTCTTGCACAATTTCAGGTCCGAGTACAACACTCTCGCCTGACTCATACCAACACAAAGGAGTCCTACATCTTCTCCCATACAAAGCTTCATAGGGCGCCATTCCAATACTAGCATGAAAACTATTATTGTACGTGAACTCAATCAACGGTAAATGGCTATCCCAAGATCCTCCGTGATCCAACACACATGCCCTCAACAAATCCTCTATAGATTGGATAGTCCTTTTCGTCTGGTCATCCGTCTGCGGATGATATGCTGAACTCATCCTCAACTTAGTGCCCAAAGCATCCTGCAAACTCTTCCAGAACCTCGATGTAAATCTTAGGTCTCTATCCGACACAATACTCGAAGGTATACCATGCAACCTCACAATTTCCTCAATATACATCTCAGCTAACTTCTGCATAGAATGATTAATCTTCATCGGCAAGAAATGAGCCGATTTAGTTAATCTATCCACAATCACCCAAATCGAATCATTTCCCTTAGCAGTCCTCGGCAATCCCGACACAAAATCCATGGAAATACTATCCTATTTCCACTCCGAAATATTCAATGGTTGCATCATACCTAGAGGCTTCTGATGCTCAATCTTCGACTTCTGACAAGTCAAACACACATAAACAAATTCCGCAATGTCCTTCTTCATACCTGGCCACCAAAACAACTTTTTCAAATCCTAGTACATCTTCGTAGAACCGGGATGAATACTCAACCTACTTCGATGTCCTTCTTCCAGAATGTTCTTCTTAATCTCTGGGACATATGGGACACACACCCTGTCTCTGAACATCATTACACCACCTCCGTTACCTTGATTTATCAATGTCAACTGGTCAACCAACTTCAAGTCGGATTGTTGTCCCACTCTGATCTCTTCCAGAATACCACTCGTCAACTTCAACATTCCCAACTTCACACTGTCAGGAGTCGCTTCACACACCAAACTCAAATCTCGGAATTATCCAAGTAATTCTAACTCCTTCACCATAAGCATCGACATATGCAATGACTTTTTGCTCAACGCATCAGCCACTACATTTGCTTTACTTGGATGGTAATTCAAATCAAAGTCATAATCCTTCAACAATTCCAACCACCTTCTCTGCCTCATATTCAACTCTTTCTGATTAAACAGATACTTCAAGCTCTTATGATCGCTGAACACTTCGAATTTAGAGCCAAACAGATAATGTCTCCAAATTTTCAACACAAACATCACTGCTGCCAACTCTAAGTCATGGGTTGGGTAATTCACTTCATGAACCCTCAGTTTCCTAGAAGCATAAGCAACAACTTGCCCATTCTGCATCAATACTCCTCCAAGACCCATCTTCGATGCATCACAATACACTACAAAAGATTCATTCGGATTAGGCAAAATCAACACTAGAGCGGTCGTCAATCTCTTCTTCAATTCCACAAAGCTCTCTTCACAAGCTACATCACACACAAAAGCTTGACCCTTTCGAGTCAACTGAGTCAAAGGTAATGCCAACTTGGAAAAGCCTTCAATAAACTTGCGGTAATAACCAGCCAATCCCAGAAAACTTCGTATCTCAGTGGCAGACTTCGGAGTCTCCCACTGTAACACAACATCAATCTTAGAAGGATCAATAGAAATTCCACCACTTGAAATCACGTGGCCAAGGAAACTCACTTCCTTCAACCAAAACTCACACTTCGACAGCTTTGCATACAACTTCTTCTCTTCAATACTTGCAACACAGTTCTCAAATGCTCAGCATGCTCTTCTTCAGATTTAGAGTATATCAGAATATTATCAATGAAGACCACGATAAACTGATCCAAATACTCATGAAAAATCCAATTCATATACTCCATGAACACACCAGGTGCGTTGGACACTCCAAACGGCATCACAATGTATTCATAGTGACCATACCTCGTCCTGAAAGCTGTCTTCGGAATATCATTAGGCTTAACACGAATCTGATGATAACCCGACCTCAAATCAATCTTGCTAAACACACAGGCACCTACTAACTGATCCATCAAATCGTCGATTCTCGAAAGTGGATATTTATTCTTGATAGTCACTTTATTCAACTGTCGATAATCAACACATAACCTCATACTTCCATCTTTCTTCTTCACTAACAACACTGGAGCACCCCACGGAGAAACACTTGGTCAAACAAACCTCTTCTCAAGCAGCTCTTCCAACTGTTTCTTCAATTCACTTAACTCAGAAGCAGACATCCGGTAAGGAGCCATTGACACTGGACTCGTACCTAGTATTAAGTCCACTGCAAACTCTACTTCACGTTCTGGAGGCAAATCACTGATGTCATCTGGAAACACATCTGGGAATTCACATACAACAGGTAATTCGACACTCGCCACTTCACAATCAATCTGCAACGATGCAAACATTGCAAACACCAAGGCTTCGTCTTCCAAAAGTTCTCCTACTTGCTAAGCAGACAAGAACATCAACTCCCCACCATCACCAAGCTCAGGAAACTCTACAGTCTTGTTATAACAATTGATATGAACACGGTTGAACTCCAACTAGTTCATTCCAAAGATTACATCGATTTGGTGCAAGGGTAAGTACACCAAATCCATCACAAAACTCTTCTCAAAAATCGTCACAGGACATCTCAAACACACAAAGGTAGTAGTAACAGAACCATTAGCTAGAGTCTCTATTACCATGTTACTATTCATATCAGATAACTTCAAACCCAATCTATTACCACATTCAAGCGAGATAAATGAATGAGTAGCACCAGTATCAATAATAGCAACCAACTCGATATTATTAATAAAGCACGTACCTCGAATCAGGTTGTCCTTCTCTGGCGCTTCTACACTACTCAAAGTAAACACTCTTCCACTGGTCTGAGCAGCAATAGCAGTCTTCTTCGGTTTCTGACACTGGGTACTGATGTGACCCTTATCCCCACAATTGAAACAGGTTGGACCATCATCTTTGAAATCAGTAGCTCTATGGCCCTTCTTAGCACACCTGTAGAACCTCAACATATTATTGGTGCAACCATCAGCACGGTGGCCTTGGCCGCCACACTTGTAACACTTCCCAGAAGCGGGAGCTGCTCCCCCACTTGACTTTTTCCCCTCTGAAGCCTTCTACTTCCCTTTGTCGGCTGAAGTCGTATAAGGCTTTCCCCTATACTGCCCCTTCTTCTCACTCAACTGCTTGTAGTGAGCAGATCGAGCTCGGCTATCCTCATCGTAGATCCTACTCTTATCCACCAACTCGGCAAACCTACGAATCTGTTGGTATCCAATACCCTGCTTGATTTCTGGTCTCAGCCCATTCTCGAACTTGAGACACTTGGACATCTCAGCATCGACACGGTTGTAGTGAGGACAGAACTTCACCAGCGTCTCGAAATTTGAAGCATACTCTACCACAATCATGTCTCCTTATTTCAGCTCAAGGAATTCCACCTCTCTCTTGCCACGAGCATCCTCTGGAAAATACTTGCCCATAAACTCTTGTTTGAACACAACCCAGGTTATCACAGTGCCAACATCTGTGAGTCTCTGACGGGTGTTATCCCACCAATCCTCGGCCTCTTCTTCCAGCATATGCGTTCCAACCTAAACTTGTTGCTCATCAGTACACCCCACCACCTGGAAGATCTTCTCAATCGCCTTCAGCCACTTGTGTGCACTTGCCGGATCATGAGTACCCACAAAGGTCGGTGGATTGATCCTCTGAAACTTCCCCAAAGCACGAAACTTATCTGGAACTCCACCATTCGGATTGAGTTGGGCCACTACATTAGCAACTGATTCCAATGCATCAGCGATAGCACGATCATTTCTTCCAGCCATCCTGCACACCACCAACAAGGTTAGAAGAAACAAAACATCGACAGTGTACACACACTTGTCGACTGACAAGGGACTGACATCAAGTAAAAACCTGGCCGGACCGACCGACATGCTCTGATACCACTAATGTAACACCCTTTTTCTACCCAACAAACATCACGAACAAAACGAATAATAAATCAGAGTAAAGTCCCAAAAAGGGCATCATATATCGTCACAAATCATCATAATAACCACCTATCCCGTAACACGGGTTTTTCCATCACAATATAGTTAAACACCACGCAGCGGAAATTAAAATTTAAAGAACACTTTTATATTTCAAAACTTCCTAAATAAAACTCATGAAAAACATCATGTCCACAAAACAAAAGAACGTAATCGTTCGACTCAAACGTCCCGACCCAATGTTACATATCAGAGCAAGACCCTCTAATCGACGAAGAAATCAAATACTTCAAACTAAATCTTCATGCGCCAAGAAAGCTAAGCCTGATCACCTGCGCATTACCCACGTGGAGGCAACATTCAAACAGGCAGAGTGAGTAATCACGAAATCAATATATAAGATATAAGTAAAATATAAAACACAAGCAACAACATCATCAAGTCATTCACACGTCAGAATACATCAAAATCACATCAATATAATGCAATGCCACGCGATATGCAATGCAACCTCATAGACTCATGCATGTGGTACCAACTCGTCATAATCGATGGACACTGGGCCATCACCCTCCAAAGATCCCCACCAATAGGATCGATTCTACACAAGTACCGGAGCACGTCATAAAACGCTACAATCCACATAATGGGATTGAAGCCACCAAAGGGACAGAAGTCCTAACTATGCCATGAATGCATGATGCAAATCGTCATAGTAAACATCGTCATAAAATTATCATAATTGCATCATCATTCATGAATCATCAAACAAGCATCATTATATAGCACCTAGCCGCACTCGTCAAAATTCATCATAAGACCTCACAATTTGTCATATTGTATTCATCACATAAAATCCCCGATTTTTATTCCGTTCATTATCATTACTAGTTTACTAGTGTCTTATTATCTCATCATAGCCCTACGTCTCAAAGAAACCACGTCACAAGCGAAATCGGGACAGAAATTGCAAAAACGGGAAAATCTGCCCACCTCACTGCCCATACGCGTAAGGAACACCCTGTTACGCGTATGGTTCAATTTCCACGCCACCCCTTACGCGTATCACCAGAGAGGGTTTTCCTCTCATTTTCCTTCAGATTCTCCCTTACGCGTAACGGCTAGCCCATACGCGTAAGGCACTACCCATACGCGTACTCACCTTCCCTTACACGTATGCCCCTTTTTCCCTCAGTTCCCATACGCGTAATACCCTTCTTACGCGTATTGACCATAATTCACACACACAAATTATTAAAACAATTATCATAAAAATACTCTATCTTTTATCCCAATATATTTCCTTTCTTTCTTCAAAATTCCAGTAAATATTATATTTAAAATTGAATCTCTGTTTAAATATTTTCTATGGTGGTGAGGAAGCTAGGAATGTACATTGAGTGGACTAGGATAGGATCTGTCACGATTGAGGTAATAATGGTTTAGGGTGAGGAGGATTCATGAGTTGAATATTTTTCTTTTATGACAATAGTGTTGGAGATTAGATCAAACCAAGAGGTAATGTCGTTTAGGGTGTTGGTTCATGAGTGTAAGAGTGGAAAAAGGTAAGTGCAAGATGGCGAGGGAAAGGCGTCAGGGTGGTTAGGGGTGTGCATGGTTGATTATTTTTAGAAATTAAATCATAATCGTTTTTAAACCAGTTAAATAGTTTAGATTCATAACCATAACCATATTTCAATTAAAACTGTTTATAAAATCGGTTATAAATTTGGTTATGGTTATATAACCGGTTTTAAACCGGTTATTAATTGTTTTTTCGAAAAAGAAAAAAAATTGATTAGTTTCTAAAAAAATTAATTTTTTTTCAAGAAATTTAATTACTTTTTCACCAAAAAAATTAATTTTTTTTTGAAAAATTATTTTTTTTTCATAAAATTAATTTTTTTTCCACAAAAATTATTTTTTCACAATAATTAATTATTTTTTTCAAAAAATTTAATTTAATTTTTCAAAAAATGTAAATTTTTTTTTCAAAAAATTTATTTTTTTTCTCAAAAATTTATTTTTTTTCCAAAAAATTTATTTATTTTTTAACAAAAATTTATTTATGTTGAAAAATGTGGATAGCCTTTATATAGTTAACGACACACTATAGCTTACGTGGAATGCAATTCTAATTAAGGGAGTTGTTGGTGACAATTCATTTATTTTAGAAAGCATTAAAATTTGTCTTGGTATTGATTTGTTCCAAAAACTGAAAAATAAATATAATTTTGTATTTTTTTGTTTGATGTTTAACTCTTATCTTGTATCCAAAGTTTTTTTGGTGAGGCTGTATGCAAAGTTTCTAATTATCTTTTAGAACAAGTTAGAAAACTCTTATACTCCTATTAATATATTTGCTTATTAAAAAAATTTATAAATTATTATTTTTTATTCTATATTATATTACGAAAATTATTATTCATAATTCATAAATTATTATTAAAAAAAATATTGCTTGTATAAAATTTTATTTACAAATTAACAACTAATTTCAACATGCAAAAACACAAAAACAATTACACAAATATTTTTATTTTAAATTTATTAAATACAATGTAACAAATTAAAATTTTATAGGTGAAAAGAAATAAATTCTTTGATTAGATTATGCAATTGCTTTTGTTTGACGAGATCACGAGCCTCAACCCCATGACCCTCCCCTGCCGTAAAACTCCTCACCACCACCACACCTTTCTTTTCCATCACTGTGTTAAAAAATATTTTATAACCAAACAGTAAATTTAAAAAAACAGTAAATCTCATATAATCATCGTAAAAACAGTAAATCTTGTAGTAGTATTTTCCATTACAAACTATTTTTTGGAAATTTTTTTTTAATTAAAGTTATCATTTCTCTTCCTTAACTTTCGATAAAAGGTGAGCAAGACCATTTGAACGAGCAGATGTTGAAGTTAAAGCAGCATGCAAATGAATAATTTTTTTCAAAAAAAAAATTTCCAAAAAAGTTGAAGTTAATTATTATTTTTTTGAAAAAAATATTTTTCTGAAAAAAATATTTTTTTTCCAAAAAAAATATTTTTTTTATAAAAAAATTAAATTTTATGCAAAAATAAAAAAAAAATTATTGAATTGAAATATTTGGATTTTGGATAATAATCCGATTATAACCGGATCCAAAAATAAAATATGGCTGGATAACCAACCATTAATAATTAAACTGATTAATAATTATTTAATTATATCCGGATATTTTAAATGGATTTGAATTTAATTATGGATTTAGATTTCACAACCGGATATTTTGCACACACCTAAGAATGGTTGAAAGATTTAGATTTTTTTATAGAATGAATGTGTTTGTTTTGGGAGAATTGGTTCGATGAATTTCTTTTTGGAGAAGAGGAGAATGGTAAAACAATTTCTTTCTTGAATGATCCTTGGTTCGAGGGGGGATTTTATTTAGAGATAAATTTAACAGATTATTTAGCCTTTCTCTATATAAAAAGGCTCCAATGGATGATACGTATGGATGGGGGTGGGAGGTGAATGAAGGGTGTTGGAAGTGGAGGCATCATCTATTTGCTTGGAACGATGACTAACTTCTAGATTGTTATACTAAGTTAGTTAATATTATTTGGCGGAAAAACATATTAGATAGATGAATATGGAGGCTTAATTATGATATACGATATCATTTAATATATTTAGAGAATTTCTTATTATACCATTCATGTTTCTTAGGCACCATGCGAATTTTCGTTTTTGTCCTCTGATTCTGGATGTGTATATCCGGACGCACTATTTTTTTTTTAATTTTGATTTGTTCCGGATGTGCATATCAAGAAAAATTCGTGATCTGCAGATCTGGAAAAAATAGCAGAACTTTTTTTTTTAAATCTATTTTGTTGGTTGGTCGCATATGTTAATATATCGTTGCAACTTAATATACATTCGAAAACATTCATATATAAAATAAAATGATATATATACATAATAATACTACTGTCAAAATACAGTACATAAATGTAATAAAAATAGAATACATCAAACAAAAAACTACTGTGTATGGCGAAGTATCTCTCCTGGCTCCCCTGCTCCTCTGCCACTACCCGTCGTCATGGCTCGATGTTTGCAGTACTGAAGTGCCCCTCGAGCAATCTCAATAATCCTATCCATGGCAAGTCTGCCACCAGAGACCTCAGGGAGGTGACCGTCCGCAATGGCCGCCCGCGCTATCTCCTCTATCTCACGACAGCGAGGTAGGACATCTTGAGTATGGTCCAGCTGAGACTGTCGCTCCTCTAATATCTCCTGATGAGCAGGTCTGGGTGGCGATCCCTCGGCAGTGGGCACCATGCATGGGTGTGAGACGATATAGAACCACATGATGTACCCGGCATCAACGCTCCTCTATATATTTTAACAAATTTTAGCAAGGCGGGTTTTAATGGGTCAAACTGTTGGGAAAAATCCAATTGCAAGATGAAAATAATGAACCAATGAATAATTGAGAAAGTGATAGAATTAAAGAGAATTAGGTTGAAAACATGGTTATATTTCATTAAGGACCCAACATAAGTATTTGTACAACAATACAAAACAATGTAGTTAACATACTAATAAGAAAAACAAACTTCCCAGAATTTTTTAAAAATAATTATAAAAAAAAAAAAACAACAAACAAACAAAAAATAGAGACCAAGTTTCTTCCGGATTTGCACATCCGGAAGTACTCAGAATATTTAACGTTGGTTTTTCCAGATTTGCACATTCGGAAGCACTCAGAATATTTAACGTTAAAATGTTTCTGGATCTGCACATCCGGTACGTAATTGATGTTCTAAAAACGCAGTCATGGCTACTGTACTATAGAAAAGGGCATTTTAATGTCCGGGTCGTCCGTTTGAAGCAGCAAACAATACCTACATTGTTTCTAACCTATGTTATTCATACTACCTAACAATTTCTACACCTAAATGTCTACTCTAAATCGATTACTCGAAAATAACTCCGAAATTCTAAAATTCGAAAACTTACCGATTAAATTGAGATACAGAGTATTTGGAGTGTCTTTATCGTTGTAGAAGTTGTTCTACGCCGAACTCGAGTGAAAAAAGTTGGGATTTGTGTGATTGAGAATTTGAGAGTTTGAGAGAGTTTGGTTTTTTGGAATATGAAAATGTAAAGAATGAGGGGAGGGAGAAGGTCTGGCGGGAATTAATAAGAAATGGTTTCGGATCTACAGATCAGGGATTTTTTCTGATATACACATCCGGAACAAATCAACGTTTTTAAAAAAATGGTCCGTTCGGATGTGCACATCCGGAATCAGGGGGCAAAAAAGAAATTTCGCGTGGTGTCTAAGAAACATGGGTGGTGTATTAAGAAATTGCCTATATTTATCGTCTTTTTACACGAGATATGGTGGTTTATTCAAGATTTTATATCAATTGTGTTTAGAATTCTTTTTCTTTGTGCAGATTCTTTAGAAACAGATTTTTGACATAAGACAACTTGAAATGTCGCATGATCATTAAAATGGAATCTTTAAGAGGTTGTGAAAAGGATGAAAACTTGAATCGTTTGTTTCTTTAGCATGAAATTATGTTCTACTAGTGACAAAATGTCTTACATAATGTTGGAATAATGTGTTTGACAATAAGACTATGTAACAAAGAAAATAAATGCGTAAAAATAACACAAGTAATTGTTAACCTAGTTCGGTGCAAAGTCACATACATCAGATGTGCATCATCCCAATGAAAGGAAATTCACTATTAGTAGTGGATAATACATGATGGTCTCGTCGGAACTCTCCTAGTTCAGTGCCTTTTTCCTAATACTACCCATGAACTTTGAGAGAAGTCATTAACAGTTTGTCTTTGAGTTTCTAATCTGATTGATTAGTGGATTAAGACCTTATGAAAAGGTGTATTCACTCTGACGAGTGGACTGAACTAACTTAGTTAACAATGAACCAATATAAAAATCCTGTGTATTTTTATCATTGTTGTTTTTGTCCTTGGTTTGTGATTGGTTTTGTAAAAAGTTATCATATTTGAAACCCAATTCAAGTCCCCTATTTCTTATGTTACTTGAACCTTCAAATACGTTCAACTAGAAGCACGTCATCCAAACTTGGGAGACCTGTGCCTTACAACTTTCATTTCCCTACGATTTTTCCTTTTGCTCCATCACCGAAAGTGAAATGGTTGTTGGAGTACGATTTCATGTTCTTCAAGTAGTTCTTTTCTCCCGCCATGTGTCTAGAACAACCACTATCAATGTATCAATCTTCATGAGAAGAAAATCTTAAAGAGGTATAAGCTATATGACTTAGAGTTTCCCATCTGGCTTTCAACACTTGTTAAGGATGCACATATTTTGTTGCATTCCATGTAGGATGATACTGATAGTGATAGAAAGGTCTGCCATATAGTTTGTTGCAATAAGGTCATATATGAACATGCTAACCACAATAGTGACATACCTAGAATGCTTTAGCATACATTAATATTATCATGTTTGACATGATGGTAAGACTTGTAGTCTAACATGTTGAACTCAGTTTTCTTGATAGAAGGAACAAACTTCGTTTTTGAGTTTGATGGCTCATAATTGTACCCAATTCCTTTCACATCTATTGGCATCTTACTCTTGCCTAGAATTTCTTCATGGGTTTTTGTGAGACATTGGATCGAACTCTAATATGGTCGAAGGGTAGCTTCTGGTTCGACAGGAATTAAGCATGAGGTCGAAGACTGTTCGCATGCTGCTGTCGGAGTAATGTGTGTTGTAGCCGAAGTTTGTTCTAACATGCATTAGTCAATATTGCTAGGTTTGTTAGCATGTTGAATTGGGCCTTGTGTTAAGGATCCAATTGTTTAGGTTAACTTGTACCCTAAGTTAGCTTGTAATGGGTAATTGTTAAAAAGCCCATTAGGTTTGTGTTAGTTTTCTTATAAATAGCATGCTAGTCTCTCATCTTGAACATAAGGAAAAATAGGAAGATAAAATCCTAATTCAAGTGAGAGAGGTTATTTTGTTATTCTTGTATACTTGTAATCTTGTTTGACAGAGAAAGGAAAGAATAGCAGTTTATAACCAATCCTTGTTGTTTCCTTTTGTTGTTTTTCCCTTTGTATTTCCTTTAAACCTAACCCTTGTGTGTTTCTTGATCATAAAGAAAATGTTTATACTTTGTTTAAAGACATCCTAATTCACAACAAATTGGCGCGGTGAGCATGGAAAAGATGCCTTCAACAAAGTATGAGATTGAAAAGTTCACCGGAGTGAACGATTTTGGTCTGTGGCGCTTGAAGATGAAAGCCTTACTGGTTCAGCAGGGTTGTTTGGAAGCGTTGAAGGGAGAGGCAGCCATGGATGTTGTGTTAACGGAAAAAGAAAATACGACCATGATAGAGAAATCCCACAGTGCAATATTGTTGAGCCTTGGTGATAAGGTTCTTCGACAGGTATCAAAGGAGACTACTGCATCAGGGTTATGGTTGAAACTTGAAAGTTTGTACATGACCAAATCTCTTGTGAATCGACTCTACCTGAAGCAAGCTTTGTATTCATTCAAGATGAGTGAAGACAAATTTTTGAATGAGCAGTTGGATATGTTCAACAAGCTGATTCTTGATCTTGAAAATATTGATGTGAAGATCGATGGCGAAGATCAAGCACTGTTGCTGTTGTGTGTTTTGCCTAGAACACATGCTCACATCAAAGAAACTCTCTTGTATGGAAGGGAGTCCCTGAGCTTTGAAGAAATTCGATCAGCCTTGTATTCTAAGAACCTGAATGAACGAAAGGAGCATAAACCTTCGACGGTTGGTGAAGGTTTGGCCGTTAAGGGAAAATTCTTGTGAAAGAATGGTAAGTACGATAAGAAGAAAGGTAAAAGTCAGCAGAAGTCTTATAGTGGCGAAACATCTGGTATTCGATGTTATCACTGTAAGAAGAAGGGTCACACAATAAAGGTGTGCCCTGAACGCCTAAAAGATCATAGAGGTAAGGATAATGGCAACGCGACCATTGTTCAAGATGACTTCGACTCATATGATGTCCTTGTAGTTTCAAGCGGTGACTCAAGAAAATAGTGGATTATGGATTCAGGTTGCACTTGGCACATAACTCCAAACAGAGAATTGTTCTAGGAGCTATGTGATCAAGATGGTGGATTGGTGCTACTGGGAAACAATAAATCCTGCAAAATTGCAGGTATTGGATCTGTGAGATTCAAGCTCCATGATTAGTCAATAAGGTTATTGACTGAAGTTAGGTATGTACCTGATTTGAAGAGAAATTTAATTTCTCTTGGTGAATTCGACAAGAAGGGACATGTTTTCCAAGGAGTGAAAAGTATCCTAAGAGTCGTGAAGGGGTCGAAGGAAGTCTTGAGAGGCGTGAAGAAACAACGCTTGTATACCCTTGAGGCCGAGGTTGTAAGTGTAACACCCCAATTCCCATCGCGAATAAATAATACATAAATAAAATCAGAGTAACTAAAAATTTATTTTTCCGACAGAAACAACGATGCTACACTTAAAGAAAGAAAATACGCAATCCCTGCTCATATATTTGATACATAACACAGACAATTGGATACCCTCAAGGGGGAAACTTTTTCCATATTAAAGGAAATGTCAATTATGGAATAAAGCGAAAGGTCCATAACCGACTTGATTTACAAAATAAATGGTTTATAACGTCAAAGTACACCTACACAAGTAATACAAAAATATATTCCACAATTATATACATATATAACATAATCGTTCCCCGACTCCCGTGCTACGTATCAGAGCAGACAGACGACAAAGGACGGAGGACTAATCTCCACAAAAGCCTCCAAGGCACTAATCTGCAATTGCCTCATAGAGCAATAAACCACAGCAGAAGGGTGAGAAATAACAACTAAATCAAGATTGCATAATAATATGCAAACACACATTCAAACACATGTATAAATCATCTCACCCAAACCATCACATACTAACACATATAGCATGCCACAAATACAAAACATATCACACATAATAAATCAAATCATGATTTTCCACACATAAGGCATCCATTAATAATTCTCACCACAATTCATCACAACTCACTCATATACATCACAATGTATATATATACAAAACCAAGCACATTCATCATGCATACTTTCACAATTCTTATCATTCCACATAAACATACATATTCATGTTTATTCATCAATGCACAATTATAAAGATGATAAACGCAAATCATAGAGACCGACTTACGACTCTATGCAAATGCAATGCGGTACCGACTCAATCATCTCAAGTTCACTCAGGAACTTATTGGAACCATCGCTCGTTACCAATATAACTCCCCGTCGGGCCTACGATGTTCACCCATTGCTCACACCTCACATAGGCACACAATGTTTATGGATCGTTCACACCCCACACGGGCACACGACCCGATCGTTCACACCCCACATGGGCACACGATCATCTATAATCATCGCTCACACCCCACATGGGCACACGACGTTATAGCGGATTCCCTCTGGAACCAATCCGTCGCTCACACCCCATATGGGCACACGACATTACAAGATGCATATCATCACAAACCACAACAATCATACAATCACAATTACTTCCACAAGGGATTCACACCACAAAGGCTACCCACAACACCTCATAACAACATACATTGATATTCAATCAAACAATGTATTTTACCACACAATAACATCATTTATGGGTCGCTCACACCCCACACGGGCACACGACCCGATTGCTCACACCTCACCTAGGCACACAATCGTTTGTAATCATCGCTCACACCTCACATAGGCACACGACGTTACAACAGATTCTCATTAGAATCACTCAACACAAAAATGTACATCATTATGCTGCACATACAAAATGACTCAAGACATTCTTGAAATGCATACATATTCACAATATATTCATGCATTCATCTCATACAATCACATACAATCTATATACATTCACATCAATGCACTATTGTATGATTCACATCCAAAACAATGCACATATTTGCCATAAAGCCATAAACCATCATCACAACATTCCATCATGTATATTCACATCATATAACGGCCCACCAGCTACACGTTACATATTAAAAGCATATAGCATGATAACACATCAATCGCACACATTGTACGCGATGAAAACCCGACAACCCGACTATTTTTCAAAAACACGAATTAATTAAATCATATTTTACCCTCCAAACCATTTTTAATAGAAATAATATTTCATTAGCTTTCCAACGCTTCAAACGGGGGTCAAAACGGACTTACGGATTAAAAGTTACGATCGAAACAATTTTGAAAGAAAACCTACAGCAGGGCTGACACGGCCGCCCGTGTTGTGTGACACGGCCGTGTCACCCAAAAATTCCAAATGGCCGCAAATTGACACGTCTGACACGGTCGCCCGTGTTGTGTGACACGGCCCGTGTCAGAACCCAGAAAAATGCATTTTTTTACCGTCGGAAGCCTTCCGGACCTCCGATTTCAATTCCGTAAAAAGTTGTGATCTCAGAATTCAACGCACTACAATATTCTCACCATTAAAAGACCATCCAACACATCTTCCATTTTTGAAATATTTTGAAACATAATTTTATCATTGAATTCTAAATTTGAACTCGATCGAAACCGCAGAAAAATACGCAAATAACCATTCCCGATTAAACCCAAACCTTACCCGACTACACCACACAACTTATTCCAAATTCCAACCGTGAAAACATCGATTTCTCACCATTTCATCATTATTGCCCTAACTCTCACAAACTATGTAACTCACTTCAAAACTCCCTAAATCATATCAACGAGTATCCCTGATTAAACCCAAACATTACTCAGCTATTCTACACAATCTATTCCAATTTCTAACCGTTAAAACATCGATTCTACACATTTGTTCTTCAATCCAACCAATAAGAAAAAGTATATATTTCAACCAAACAAACACAAACAACACATACATATACATATACAATCGAAATATAATCGAAACTTCTCACCCTTACCCGATTAATCGAAGTCTAAGCATTGATTTTGATGATTTTCCTCTTCTCCCTTTTCCTTCTCCTCTTTCTCTCTGTTTTTCTTCTTCTTCTTCTTCTAACTTTCCCTTTTTCTCTCTTTCTAACTAATATATATATATATATATATATATATATATATATATATATATATATATATATATAATATAAATCCAATAGGGTCAAATATCTCCAATTGATATTTTGTCTTCTAATACCAATTGATCAATTATTAGAGTTACCTTAAAATACTCTCTTTTCTCTCAAATCTCTATTTATAAAAATATATAATTTTTCTAAAATATCTAACTAATCAAATGACCATTTTGCCCTTACGCTCAAATATCTCCCAAACGCTCTCAAAATGCGATAAAACATAAACAACGATGAAATATATTTCGGAAATAAAAGTTGAAAAGAAATTATAATTTATTGCAAATATTTTACCTATCAGGGAAATTAACCAATTAACTCAATTAGCAGGTAAAATACAATAAATTCACACATTTCACAAAATTCATATAAATGAAATAAATAAATACAATTAAACAAATTGGGGCGTTACAGTAAGTGGTTCGACAAACATTGCATCCACGAAACATGTGTCGAAGACAGAATTATGGCACATGATATTGGGTCATGTCAGCGAAAGAGGCCTGGTCGAATTAGGGAAAAAGAACCTGCTAGGTGGTGAGAAAGTCAAAAAGTTGGAGTTTTATGAATCTTGCGTATTTGGTAAATCCTGTAGGGCGAAGTTTAACAAAGGCAAGCAAAGAACACATGGATCCCTGGATTACATTCATGCTAATCTTTGGGGGCCTGCAAGGAATCCTTCACACTCAGGTGCAAGGTATTTTCTATCCGTCGTTGATGGCTATTCCAGAAAGTTATGGGTATTCATTTAGAAGACGAAAGATGAAACTTTTGAGAATTTCAAAAGTTGGAAGGTTCTAGTCGAAACTCAAACTGGCAGAAAGGTTAAGAGGTTGAGAACTGACAATGGCCTTGAGTTCTGCAACGAAGTGTTTGACAGTTATCGTGTTGAGTCTGGGATTGCAAGGCATGAGACTATAGCAGGTACTCCTCAACAAAATGGCTTAGCTGAGAGATTCAATTGAACAATCCTTGAAGGAGTTAGATGCATGTTGGTTAGTGTTGGATTGATGAAGGTGTTTTGGGCAGAGGCTGTTTCGACAGCAACTTATCTGATAAATAGATGTCCCTCGACTGCCTTGGGAATGAAGACACTTGAAGAAGTTTGGTCGGGACATCCACCTAGTCTCGATAGACTGAGAGTATTTGGTTGTGTGACCTATGCTCATATTAGGCAAGATAAGGTTGAACCTAGAGCTCTAAAATACATGTTCATGGGATACCCTGAAGGAGTCAAAGCTTATAGGCTATGGTGCCTAGAGCCAGGTCACAGGAAGTGTATCACCAGTCGAGATGTAGTTTTCAATGAAGATGAGATGGCTTTCAAGAAAACTGATGATGCTGATGAAGAGCTGGAACAGGGAGAGATTCCTGTTGAGGTAGAGCATGTTGATGCTGAATTGTGTACCCCAGATGAAGTCGAAGAAGAAGCAGAAGATGCTGTCGAAGATGAGGAGACTGATAATGACTACCTGCTAGCAAGAGACAGGTCGAGGAGAGTCATCAAGCCACCTCAGAGACTTGGGTATGTAGATCTTATAGCTTATGCCTTAATCTCTGCAAGTGAGGTTCTCGACGAAGAACCTAGAGACTATAAATAAGTTAAGAGGAGTCGAAAGAAGACTGAATGGCTGAAGGCCATGGATGATGAGATGAAATCTCTTCATGACAATAACACATGGGAACTGATCAAGAAATCTGCTGGAGCCAGGTTTGTCAGTTGTAAATGGATTTTTAAAGTTAAGAAAGGAATCTAAGGAGTGGTGTCGAAGAGATACAAGGCAAGATTGGTCGCTAAAGGGTTCACTCAAAAAGAAGGTGTCGACTTCAATGATGTGTTTTCTCCTGTTGTGAAGCACAAGTCCATTAGAATATTGCTTGCCATGGTGGCACAGTTCAACCTTGAACTGGAACAGATGGATGTGAAAACTGCGTTCTTGTATGGTGATCTAGATGAAACAATCCTGATGAGGCAACCAGAAGGGTATGTCGAAAAGGGGAAGGAAGATTATGTGTGCAAACTGAAGAGATCTTTATATGGACTGAAACAATCTCCTCGACGGAGATTCGACAAGTTCATGGCACGCATAAGTTTCTTTATAATTCAGTTCGAACATTGTGTTTACTTTAGATTTCGACCTGGTAATTCATTTTTTATTTTGTTTCTTTATGTGGATAATATTCTAATAGCAAGCAACAATGTCAAAGATGTAATGAGGGTGAAGGCTGAACTCAATAAGGAGTTCGACATGAAGGATCTGGGAGCTGCGTCCAGGATTCTTGGGATTGACATCCAAAGAGATAGAAAGCAGTCGAAATTATGCTTATCTCAAGAAGCATACCTACGGAAGATTCACGAAAAGTATGGTATGTCGAATTCAAAGCCTGTTGTGACTCGGACAAACCCTCAATTCAAGATGAGTATAGATCAGTGTAACAGTACTGATGTCCAAAGAGCTTATATGAATAGCATTCCATATGCTAATATAATGAGTTCTTTGATGTATGCTATGGTCTGTACTAGACCTGACATAACATTTGCAGTAAGTCTTGTAAGCAGGTACATGGCAAATCCTGGAAAGGCTCACTGACAAGCATTGAAGTGGATTTTAAGGTACATAAATGGGTCTCTTAATAGAGTCCTAATTTATGGTGGAGCCTTGGTTGAAGATAGTAAAGCAGCAATTGAAGGATATGTCGACTCTGATTATGCAGGTTGTATGGATTCTAGAAAATCTATTTCTGGATATGTGTTCACTATGTTTGGGACATAAATAAGTTGGAAAGCAACACTTCAAAAGGTTGATGCCTTATCGACCACTGAAGCGAAATATATCGCCCCAACTGAAGCTATAAATGAAGCATTATGGCTTGAAGATTTTGCAAATGAGCTGAAACTTCAAGGTCCAGTTATCACTGTTAAATGTGATAATCAAAGTGCAATACACATGTTGAAGAATTCAGCCTATCATGAGCGAACCAAGCACATTAATGTAAGGTTGCACTTCGTCCGAGGAGTAATTGAGCGTGGAGAAGTCCAAGTGCTGAAGGTTTCGACAGATCATAATGATGCTGATATGATCACTAAGACATTGCCTAGTTGCAAGTTTTTCCACTGTATGCAGTTGATAAAGTTGCATGAAGAAAGGTAGTTTATTCCTTGATGTTATAGAGTTTGTTCCAAGGTGGAGATTTGTGAGATATTGGATCGAACTCTAGTATGGTCGAAGGGTAGCTTCTGGTTCGACAGGAATTAAGCATGAGGTTAAAGACTGTTCGCATGTTGCTGTCGGAGTAATACGTATTGTAGTCGAAGTTTGTTCTAACATGCATTAGTCAATATTGTTAGGTTTGTTAGCATATTGAATTGGGTCTTGTATTAAGGATCTAATTGTTTAAGTTAGCGTGTACCCTAAGCTAGCTTGTAATGGGTAATTGTTAAAAAAACCCATTAGGTTAGTGTGTTAGCTTTCTTATAAATAGTACCACTACCACAAAAAAGACCTTAGACAGCGCTTTTTTTGCCCTTAGACAACGCTTTTAAGCGCTGTATAAACCTGCGCTGCTATAGGTTTAGACAGCGCTTTGGGTAATACCAAAAGCGCTGTCTAAAGGGGGGTATATTTAATGAAAAGCGCTGTCTATGGTACCTTTAGACACCGCTTTTTGACATTATAAGGTACACCTTAGACAGCGCTTTTGGAAAAAGCGCTTTCTAAGCCTCACCTTTTTTGACATTTTTTTTGGTATACCTTAGACAACGGTTTTGGTGAAAGCGCTGTCTAAGGTCAACCTTTTTGAATTTTTCTAGGTATACCTTAGACAGCGCTTTTGTCAAAAGCGCTTTCTAAGCCCTACCTTAGACAGCGCTTCTGTCAAAAGCGTTGTCTAATCCCTACCTTAGACAGCGCTTTCTCCAGAAGCGTTGTCTAAGGTATACGAAAAATTTTATATAAATTTTTTTAAACCACAATTTTTACCAGGTTTTTTCAACCAGAATTTTACCTGTTTTTCAACTAGCAATTTTTTTCAGAAATTGGCAATTCAAACCATTGGCAATTTACACCAAAATTATATATGCAAAACAATTGGCATTTCAAACCAATATATATATTTAAAATTACAAACCAAAATTATATATACACCTATTTATAATTACAAATCATTACATTTTTTCTACAAATGCACATATTACTTATACTAATACTTTTGCATCCAACCAAAGCATTGCTTCGAATCTACATTATAGGTCCTGAAAACACAAAGATTGTAATTCAATTAAAAGAAAATATGGATAAATCCTAAGTTTTATCAAGTAGCATCACTAATATAATAAAACATGTGATAATTAATATACCTTCACATAATTTCATGTAATAATGGGGTTGACTCTCCGTTGTGGTTAATTGCGACCAATAACCAATGTCCACTGTAAGATTAAACAAGTGTAAGATTAACAACTATATATCATATAATTTGTTAGATGAAGTATAAGATATCCAATTTAACATTTTCTATGCATAAATATCATATAATTGTGATGTACCTGTTTTTTTGAAACAACGGACTCGGTATGCTCCGGAATCCGCTTATCCTTTGTTTTGGATCTTGTTGGAGTCTAAATAACATTACCATGTAAAAAATGAAAATAAAATGCTCTTTCACTAATATATAACAAATATGACATAATATATAACAAATATAATAAATAAATCAAGTATATAACAAATTTTACCTCTTTCACTAACATCTCTTTCTTTTCTTGGTTGGAATATGAATTACTTGTGTCTTAGCAATGCGGACGGATGAATGGATCCAAATTCCCTCATTATGGTCATTTCTGATATATGACTCATCCGCTATAAGATCCTCATCTTGATCATTTGTATTCAACTCATTCCGTCTAATGCATGACTCATTCTCAACATCAATATCACATTGATCTACACCGCTATCATCAACCACTTTGTTAGATAGAAGCACTATAGACCATTTCGTAGTCGTCGGGTCAGTGACATAGAACACTTGTCTAGCTTGAGATGCTAGAATAAAAGGCTCATCTTTGTACCCCACCCTATTAAGATCCACTTGCAAAAATCCAGACTTATCCATTCGTATGCCACTACTATTTACCCAGTTGCAACCAAAGATTGGAATCTGAAACTTCTCGTAATCAAACACCCAAATGTGCTCAATAACTCCAAAATATGACAGATTTGCATATTTGGGGTTTAAGTCCTTCATACTTGATATGTGCATTGCTTCAGCTAGGACGGTGACACCACTATTTTGCATAGTACTTTTATCGTCTTGGTTTTTGGTATAAAATGTGTATCCATTAATTACGTATGCGCTATGAGAATACACATGCAAACTTGGACCATATGCCAAACATCTCAACCTTTCTGTTACTGAAGCAGGATCTGAAGAGCGCTTCGAATAAATATGATCCTTTAACCATTGTATGAAACTTTGATTGTGCTCTCGTACTATCCAATTTTCATTTCTGTTCTGATTTAACCTTCGGAGTACATCCTTGTGCATCTCAACATATGGCTCAACCTCATTATCATTGTGCAGAACATACAAATGCACTTGATCCCGTTCATCCCTTGATACTGTCACAATTTTATTTCCAATTAGTTTTTTACCATCCTTTTTTTCAAAAATATGAGCTTTGGGGAGTCCAATCGACTGAACATTGGACAAATATTCAGTACAAAACTCAACCGCTTATTCAACAATGTATCGTTCAACAATACACCCCCTGGTCGACTTCGGCTTTTCACGTACCCTTTTAATATTTTCATATAACGTTCAGCAGGGTACATCCATCTCATATAAGCTGGTCCACACAACTGTGTCTCTTTCACAAGATGAACAACTAGATGTACCATTATGTCAAAAAAAGAGGGAGGAAAATACATTTCAAGCTCACACAAGGTAATAACTATCTCTTTTTGTAGTGTTGGTAAGATATCGGGATCGATTACCTTACTACAAATTGACCTAAAGAAAAAACACAAATTAGTTATGGCGCTTCTTACTTTCACTGGCAAAATAGAACGTATACCTATTGGTAGAAAGTGTTCCATTATAACATGGCAGTCGTGTGTCTTTAAACTCTTCAACGTGAGGTCTTTCATAGACACAAGTCTTCTGACATCTGAAGAGTATCCTTCTGGAACTTTAACTCCACTCAGAAACTTACACAATATTTTCTTCTCCTTTCTAGACAGAGTAAAAGCAGCAAGTAGTAGATATGTTCGTCTTCCTTTCTTCACGGGTGCTAATTCAGGTCTAATCCCCATCGCTTCCAAGTCTTTTCTTGCTTTAAGGCCATCCTTAGTCTTTCCTTTTATATTGAGTAACGTACCAATAACACTTTCAAATACATTTTTCTCAATATGCATAACATCGAGAAAATATCTCACATACAAAGACTTCCAATATGGCAATTCAAAAAATATCGACCTCTTTTTCCACCCACCTTTGACAACCTTATGTGCAAAAGGTTTGCCAAACTCAGTACGCATATCTTTCACCTTTTTAAAAACTTGGTCACCTGACAACATAGGTGGAGCTCTACCTTGTTCGATGTCTCCATTGAATTCTTGTCTCCACCCACGGTAGTTATGTTTGGCATTTAAGAATCTACGATGACCGAGAAAGACATTCTTATGACCAAACTCCAATCGCTTTGAAACTGTTTTATCTTCACAAATAGGACACGCTTTTTCACCTTTTATGCTGTACCCTGATAGATTCCCGTAAGCTGGAAAATCATTAATTGTGCCAAACAACATCGCCCTCAAATTGAAACTTTCTTTCCTATATCCATCATAAACCTCCACACCGTTCTCCCACAATATCTTTAAATCTTCGATCAAAGGTGTCAAGTATACGTCTATGTCATTCCCTGGTTGTTTAGGCCCAGAGATTAACATAGATAACATCATGTACTTACGCTTCATGCATAGCGACGGAGGTAGGTTATAAATCATAAGAATCACAGGCCATGTGGTATGTGAGATACTTTGAAGACCATGCGGGTTCATTCCATCAGTAGATAATGCCAAGCGAAGGTTTCTTGCTTCTTCTCCAAAGTCAGGATAATCATTATCAATTTTCGACCACTGTGGTGAATCAGCCGGATGTCGCAACTTTCCATCAATAATTCTTTCATCTGCATGCCAAGTCAGGTGTCTTGCATCGGTTTCACTACGAAACAAGCGCCTAAATCTCGGTATTATAGGAAAATACCATAAGACCTTGGCTGGAGACAATTTTTTCTTATATCGAGACAAACCGCATTTAGGGCACTCAGTTAACGATGCATATTCGTTTCGAAACAAAACGCAATCGTTTGGACAAGCATGTATCTTATCATAGCTCATGCCAATAGAACACAACATTTTTTTGGCCTCATAGGTTCGATTGGGAAGAACATTATCCTCCGGTAGCATTTCTCTCAAAAGGGCCAACAACTCTGTGAAACTTTTATCCAACCATCCATTGCCCGCCTTTAAGTTGTACAACTTCAATACCACAGACAGTCTTGTGAATTTAGTGCAACCTTGATAGAGCGGTTTCTCTGCATCGCTTACCAACCTCTCAAACATTTCGGGACAATCATGAAGATCTTCTACAACTTCTTCTGCAATCTCTTCGACTCGATCACAATCGTATGTTTCCGTGTCTTTGTCATCTGAAGCATAGGTCGTATTACTTTTCCCCGTCGGTTCAACATTCTCGTTAATTTTCTCCCCATGATGTATCCAACACTTATAACTTCGATCAATTCCATTCATCAGTAAATGCGATTTCAATCCATCTGCGTCAACCCTACCCACATAACAACAACCCAAGCAAGGACATTTTATTTGATTGAGCTCTTCAGCGTCAGCGTGTTGAACAGCAAACTTAACGAAATCCAATACCCCATTCTCGTACTCTTTGGACAATCGATCGGCATCCATCCATTTTTTATCCATGGTTTTCCTACTTATTAAGGTCAACAAAATAACATTAATTCAACCATATTAATCAAGAAATGAACAAGTTTGATAGTGTTTGATATGTAACTGGTTGAATTTCTTATGTTTTAGTGAAATGTTTATGTTCATTATATTTGTTTATTAACTCAACCATCTCAAATTCTAGAATTTTGAGGCTTCAAAAACAAGCTTTGAATTCTAAAATTCAGAGGACATTTCCATCAATTTTAAGAGTTTTTTAGAAGATTTAAGAGGTGGAAAAAATAAAACTAAACTAAACTATTTCCATCAATTTTAACAAAACTCCATCAATTTTAAGAGTTTTTTAGAAGATTTCATCAAACATACTCATTCACTACAAAACTTCAAACATACTCATTCACTACAAAACTTCATTAATAAAACAGTCCAACATAACTTCATTAACAAAACTCACTAAACATAATCATTCACTACAACATTGTAAAGCAACAAAACCCTACAACAACAATGTAAAGCAACAAAACCCTATTCTTCACAACAACGACGTACCTTTAACGACGGTAACAACGGCAATGCAAGAACGAAATGTATCAAAGAGCAGAAAGAGAAACGAACGACGACGACAATGAGCAGAAACGAAAACGACGGCAGTGAACAGAAACGGACGGACGACAATGCAACGACGGCAACAACGAACGACGGCACGGTGGAGGACGGTTGACGGTGAAGGTTTTTCGTTCGCAAGGGTTTTGAGCTCTGTTCGCATGCAGGGGAGAAGAAAGAGCGGAAATATGAAAATGAATACTGACTATTCATATATTTTAATTTTATTAGACCTTAGACAGCGCTTGTCATAAAAGCGTTTTCTAAGGTGGATCTTAGACAGCGCTTTTCAAAGCGCTTTCTAAGGTTGGCCTTAGACAGCGCTTTTGATTTGATTTTATTTTTATTTTTAAGACCTTAGACAGCGCTTTTAAGGTAAGCGCTGTCTAATATTTTCCTTTAATTTTTTTTTTAAATTAATAAGACCTTATAAAGCGCTTTTGACCAAAGCGATGTCTAAGGTCTTATATTTTTTTGCGCTTTTACTTTTTTAAATGGCTAGTTTCCTTGTTTTTAACTTATAGCAGCGCTTTTGTATTAAAGCGCTGTCTAAGGTGCGATGTTATAACTTACTTTTGTTGTAGTGTACGCTAGTCTCTCATCTTGAACATAAGGAAAAATAGGAAGATAAAATTCTAATTCAAGTGAGAGAGGTTATTTTGTTATTTCTTTATACTTGTAATCTTGTTTGAAAGAGAAAGGAAAGAATATCAGTTTATAACCAATCCTTGTTGTTTCCTCTTGTTGTTTTTCCCTTTGTATTTCCTTTAACCCTAACCCTTGTGTGTTTCTTGATCATAAAGAAACTGTTTATACTTTGTTTAAAGACATCCTAATTCACAACAGTTTTAGTTCTAGAATTTAATATGTGAACAGATTTATCCATACCTTCAAGTTTGGAATTTAATTGATCAACTTATTCCTTTAATTAATATATGGTATCCATGAGGTGAGTTTTGTCTTAAATCAAAACTTCCATTTTTCACTTTTTTCTTCTTACTAACTTTGAATTATTCATTCCATTTGTGACATAAAATCTTGTAGGCTTTAGTAAGAGTTTCATCAGACAATCCATTATCACTTGTGTCACCATCATTATACACATCTAAATTTGATCTTATGCGAGTTATGAAAGCAACCACTTTGTTGGCTTGCTTAGTTTCACTCTCCTCATCTTACTCATAATCAGAAAAGGTGGCGATGTATCCCTTCTTCTATTACCTAAGAAACTTGGTGCATTAGGCCTGAATGTGTTCAAAGACTTCACATTCATGATATTGGATTCCCTTGCTCATGTTTTGTTTTCCCCATCTTTTCACTTACGTTGAAGGTTAACACCTTTGGAGTTATTAGGTTGGTTGCCTTTGACATTGCTAGTGACATTATTTCTTGATATCTTGTAATGTTTTCTCATGACCTTGATAAACCTTTTGGTTAGAAGGGCAATGGATTCAATCAAGTTTTCACCAATATCACCATCTAAATGGTTATCAACTTTTTGAACATCAACTTTGAACGCCACACTCTTATTCTTTTTATGTTACTTATCATTAATTTCCATTTCAAACATTTGAAGAGATCCAATCAACTCGTCAATTTTTAGTTTGCTAACATTTTGTACTTCTTCAATAGATGTGACTTTCATATCAAACCTCATTGGAAGAGATATAAGAACTTTTCTTGTCAACTTTTCTTCTAACATCTTTTTACGAGAGCAAAAGAGTTGTTGGGAATTTCACGGATACGGGCATTAAATTCAACATCGGTTTCATCCTCTTTCACCTTAAATTTTTAAATTTCGTTGTGACGGGTTGAAGTATTGAGTTCGAGCCTTGGATGTGCCTTCATGATCAAATTCAAGAGTTTCCCAAGATTTTTGGCACTGGTGCAGATGTTAATGATTCTTAAGATATTCTTGTCAACTCCGTTATAAATGGTTGTAAGGGCACAAGAGTTTCCAAGTTCTTCTTTGTCTTTTTCCTTTTACCAATCATTTTTATGTCTGCTTTTCAAGTCTTGTTGTCCATAGAATTGAGAAAGGTAATCATACGAGCCTTCGAATAATCATAGTTCATACCATCAAAAACTGGGGGTCGGTCATTTTGAACAGAATGTAGAGAAAACCCTAGAGCTCACCCAACCAGAACAGGGTGTCTACTCTGATACCAACTGAAAATCTATTCTACCGATGACAAGATGTCAAATACAATGTTAGAACAATGTGTTTAACAATAAGATTATGTAACACGGAAAATAAATATGTAAAATAAATAACATAAGTAACTATTAACTCATTTCTATTCAAAGTTGCCTACGTCTAGAGAGCATCAGCTCAATAAAAGCAAATTCACTTTTAATAGTCAATAATACACGAGGGTCTCATCTGAACTCTCCTAATTCAGTGCCTTTGATCCAAGCTCCCTCTGAATCTGAGACTCATCTAACTTTCACTCAAACACTTTCAAAGTGTTTGTACAATTACAAAAAAAATGTAGTAATTAATCACAATTACAACATAAATTTTGTATTCTCCTAACTTAGAAAGATAACCCATGAATAGAGTACTACAACCCAAAACACAAAAACTCAATAACAACTAAAAAGTCAAACTTCACAATACAAGGTCCAAGTCTTCGCATACAGATAAAACCTCCTTAAATAGCAATAACTGCCCACCACAAAAGCCAGTAGGATTTTGTCGTGAACGTAACCGGATTCCAAAAAGCGCACAAAATATCAATCTTCGTAATGGTGATTTTGAATCTTGATTGAAACAAATATAATTAAACATGGATCTGATATGAATAAGAATTCGAAACTTGCTAAAAATGGATTCATAATAATTTTTTTTCAAACGAGTAAGTGCTTTAAAACCAACATTTTAATTGAGCAGAAAAGAAAACGAATCTTAAAAATATGAGATTTTTCCATTAAAACTTGTGTGCTAAGTAAGCAGCGTGAGATAGGATGTCTTGTATAATGTACATCTAACATAACATGTTCTATACAACAATTGCTCCATGAAGTATCTCAAGACATAATGTCTCGCATACTGTCAAACATTTTCCTTAACATATTGCCTTCAAAATTTTGCCAATCACATGTAATAATTAAGCGTAATTTCTTCGAAAGTTATGGTACAACATCATGGTGTGGTTCGACACTAGTATTGTTTATCCAAATGACTCAAAGGGCACTAATAATGTTTATTCAAATGACTCAAAGGGGCACATATATTTGTTTTATGGTCTTATCATGATAAAAGAAAGGTTTGCAAAGGCCTCAATGTCATTTGGTTGTTTAGTGTTTGAATTTTTTGGAAAAACAATATAAAAAGCTATTTGATCCACAGAAATTACCAGCATTGCAAGTTGATATTGGATCAAGTCAAAGTTACATGTTGGTGGTAGTTAAAGTCAAAAAAGAAATACTTTCAATTTGACTTAAATGGTTTGTGGTTCAATCCGTAAAATTATCAAAATCATAATTTTATTTGACATCTTGTTTGAATTCTCTTTTTTATTTCGTCTTTAAATTTTATTTATTGTAAGTTGACTATTGTTGGCCTCTTTTTTTTGCATTTATGTCGAGAAGATCACCTGTTATTTATAATATGTTCTCTGACTCCTTAAAATAAAATGATCTCTATGTATACCTCTATTATTTATTTATCATTGAGTATGTTTACTCACCATTTTATTGAACAAAAATATAAAATATTGAATTAAAATTGTGGCAAAATTGGCATGCTAATCCAGGAAAGAAAATGGAGCAACAAATTAACTCGCTACACCATATTTGTACTCAAATGGATTGATGGGTTATGCAAGATGGTCTAAGCACGCGTTTGAAGCCACTGTGGATACCTCCATTCATTATGTGTTTTCCTAATGCTCCAAATTAGAGTTTTGTTTTCCACTTTTTTTATCATGGAATGCTTTACCAATATACATTTACATGGCTAGAGAAACCAATGTAGCAACGACACTTTTAAAAAACTATGTGTGTGTATATGTCAGTGTCAGACAATTGCACTGACACTCGTAATTATACTTAATTTATTTATTTTTTTCAAATTATTATTGATGTCGTCATATCAGTGTCAGAGTTTTTTCGCAGTATTCATGCTTCATAGCTAGAAACTCAATCAAACATACACTAATTGGCGGGATAAGATGTCTTATCTTATCTCGCAAAAACTCATAAGTTTGAGATGTCATAGATTAGGTGAGATGATCTTAGAGGATTGGTGAACTAAGATATCCTAATTTTGCCCACCAAAGATGACAAGTTTGAAAGGTCAGTGGTTTATGAGAGATTTTTACTTTGAGGATTTCTTAATGCATCATATATTATTAGTGCACTACGTGAAAAACAATAAAATGTCTTTATATTCTAGAAATACATCTTTGGACGCACCCTTAAATCATCTTATGACACACCAAATGAGTTCCACCCCAATTTTAAATAAAAATTTATTCTGGAGATAGATCTTCGGAACAAAATAAGGAACACTCCTAGGGCGTCACTCAAAATTTGCCTAGGTTGTGTGTGCTTGGAGTAAAAATTATTTCAAAGATACATATTCGGAACAAAATAAGGCACACTCTAAGGCATCCCTCAGAATTGATCTAGGTTGTGCGTGTTTGGAGTGCGTTCGGAGATGTATCTCCGAAATCTATGGGCATTTTAGTATTTTTCACGTTGTGCGCTAGTAATATATATAGTGAAATAAGAAAATCCCCTTTATTTTTTTAATAATAGGGTTAGGAGAGATGGTCTAATAGGATTGCCGGACTAAGATATCTTAATTTAACTAGGAAAAAGGAAGAATCTTACTTTTCAAATACTCTTATGATTTTATCATAATACTCTTTATGATTTTTTATGTATTTGAAAAATGTTGTGTTTTTCGGAATTTTAAAATTTTTTGAGTTTTTATTAAATTTTTTAAGAATTTCACGAGTATTTACCGGATTTTTTTGGATCTATGAGTTTTACCGGATTTTTAAAAATACTACGAATTTTTATCAAATTTTTCAAATACACTATCGTGTTTTTCAAAAAAGTATGAGTTTTTATCATAGTTTTATCAGATTTTTTAGACTCTTTTTAATTAAATTTTGACAAGAATATTTTTGCTGTCAGGTTTAATTTGAAGAGTGATAGAAAGATTTAAAAAAAAAAGCAATAAATTTCAAATATCGATTTATTAGGTCCAATTAACTGTCATTCATAAATAAGCTTAAGTATGAACCGACGATTATTTTAAAATCTTGGTACCCATTCATGTTCATTGAATCATTTCTCTTAGTGGACGATGTTTTTTCTACGGGTTCTTTGTTGGATAGGCTCACATGTCTTAATTTTGCAAGAAAAAATTTAGTTTTTTGGTTTAGTTTTTTTGTTGGTTTATTTAGTCTTGTACAGATGCGGTCTTTTTTAAAGGGAGTATCCTTAAGAATTTGAATGTTATGGATAATGATTAAACTTCTATCATGGGAATGGTTCAATGTTTTCTTTAGAAAATGTATGAACATTTTTTTTTGGTCGAATTGATATTAGGGGTAATACATATTTTAGACTATGTTATTTGGAACGAATTCAAAAAAGGACCCTGTAAAAAAAAATTTAGATTTCATTTCTGCCATTTGAAGATTCTTTCATTTTACCTCTCAGTCCACACGGTCAGCAGAATTTGTGACGTGACACTGTTTTGATGGCATATTTTTTTTTTGTTGGCATATTTTTTTTCTTTATAGTTTAATTACACACGTGGCATTTTACTATTATTTTATTATTTGATTGTTGAAATGTTTAAAGATCAAAAATTAAAACTTTTGCACACTATAAGGATTAAACCCATGTCCTCATGGTGGCAACTCTTCCATTAGACCATTTAGTCTTTCTTGTCTACTTATTAACTTTAAATATATATATTATAAAATTTCAATTAACAATTAAATTAACATTAATGTTTTAATAAACTAAACTAATATTAATATTTTAATAAACGTTTTAAATTAATCTTAACGTTAACGTTTTAATAAACTTCAAATGTCTAATAAACTTCAAATGTCTATTTAAATTAACATTTCTATAAACGTTTTAAATTAATCTTAACATTAACGTTTTAATAAACTTCAAATGTCTATTTAAATTAACATTTCTATAAACATTTTAATAAATTAAACTAAAATAATATTAATGATTAACATATTATAAAATATTTATATTAATATTATAATATATTAATGTTATATTTAAATAAATATATTTAATTAAATAAATATGTTAATTAAATTAAAATTAATATTAATATGTTGATATGTTTAATATTAAACTGAAATTAATATTAATATATTAATATAAAGATATACGTTAACTTTTAAAAATAAATTAAGATAATTAATATTTATTAAAAAATAAATTAAAGATAATTAAAATAATATTTGATTAAAAATATAAGTTAACTTCTAAAGATAAATATATTGAAATAATAATAAATTAAGATAATATTTAGTTTTTATAAACTATTTAAAGATAATTAAAAAATTAAAATTTATATTAAAATAACTAATATTATCTTATCTTTAAATAATTAAAAAATTAAAATTTATATTAAAATAATTAATATTATCTTAAAGTTAAATAATTAAAAAACTAAAATTTATATTAAAATAATTAATATTATCTTAACGTAAAATAATTAAATAATTAATATTATCTTAACTTTAAATTTAAATTAAAAAATCAAAATTTATATTAAAATAATTATAAAAATACATTATTTATGTATTATAACTTTAAATAATTAATATTAATTAAATTTTATCTTAATTAATATTTAATAATTATTATATTTTTTTAACTAAATTATTAAATATAAATATAATAAATATATATTAACATTTGTATAAAAAATAAACTAAATCATTTTAAACAAAATATTTATATTAACATTTAATATTTAAAAAATAAACTAATTTATTAATTATAAATATAATAAATATTAAACTGAAATTAAATAAAATAAATAAATAAAATAATAAATTGAACGTAAATAAAATAATAATAAGTTATAGTATTTATTTAAAGTCATTTATGCATTTAATATTTTAATTTAAGTGTTAATTTAATTGTTAATTGAAAGTCATTTAAGTGTTAATTTAAGTGTTAATAAATAACCTAGTGGAAGAGTGTCCTATTGTAACCATGAGGACATGGGATCAATTCTTGGTGTGTGTAAGAATTTTAATTTTTTATCTTTAAATATTTCAACATTTAAATAATAAAATAATAGTAAAGTGTCACGCGTGTAATTAAAATTTAAAGAAAATAAACATAAAAATTCAACTAAGCGCCATGTTATATTAAAAAAATAATAATAAATAAATAAAATGTCAACAAATCAGTATCACGTCACAGATTCTGCTTACGGTGTGGATTGAAGGGACAAAATGAAAGAATCTTCAAATGGCAATGACGAAATCTAAATTTTTTTTTTACAGGATCCTTTTTTGAATTTGCCTCAAATAACAGAATCTAAAATGTGTATTATCTCTTCATATTATAATCCCGAGACCTTGCTGGAAGTAGATGATGATTCTTGTTTCTTAGTTGGAGTTTGTCGTTGGAAGGATTTGTTTTTCCTTTAATCGCTTGATTTCCTTAATTTGTAAAAGGTGAACACCCACTTATATCTCTTCTTAATTCCATGTTCTCCTTGCTTAAAAAAAATTCTCATCTCCTAATTCTTTCCATTCTAACAATGAAAAATTCATAATAATTCTTAAATCTAAATCACCTAATTAGATCAACTCATTGTTCTCTTATAGCATCCGGTTGATTCACATTGATCAGAAAGTATTTCTTATATAATGCACCACTTACCATGACATGAGAATCAAAATTTATCAGTTTACAAGTTTTACCATAGTGCAAGGCAAGCAACTGCAAACCATGTGCCCCTGACACTTGACAGGCAAAGATGACTACTGAGAATTTCTACCTTTTTTAATACTTCTCAGAACCTGTTTTGAACATTTCCAGTGGCATAGGAATACATGTCATCATCAATCCATCACAGTGCCTGTTCAACAATCTAGAAAAGCCATTATTTAAATGACCAAGAATCCACAAATATTGATTGTACATAAAAGAAGAATATATAACCAGACATGGATTTATTTTTATGGATTACTTTATCATAAACTAAATTTTTGTACCAAAGAAATGGTAACACCACAAATTAGACATCTTCAAAAGTTAAGAAAAAAGTCATATTAGTTGATTATGGATAAGCATTTCCCACTTTGGATATGCACTTTTTTATTGCTTGTTTCCTTTAATTAGTGTGGCCTAGTAATATAATCCATCAATTCATAACGAATCAAAACCTTGTAGCTTTATAAGAGAGAATCATTACGGTGATCAAAAAAATTGGGCATGACATGATAATGGGTTTGATAAATGAGCAAAATCTTAAAAAGTTGATGTTGAGGTGAGTATATAGTGATGGAAACATGAAAGTAATTAGTACTACTACTATTGACAGCCTTTTGTCAAGGGGAAGAAAATGATATTGAAAGTTTTATTTCCACCAAGAAAGTAGGTGCGATCAAGTAGCATTGTAGCTAGAAAGGAGAATAAATAAAGGAAGAAATTATTTTTAAAAAGCACTCATGTACATTAAGTAACACTCCTAGGTCAATGGATGCCTATATAGGATTATACTATACTTGTACATATTGAAATTTTGAAAACTTTGAGAGGAGAAATTCCAACCTTTGGAACCTAACAAGCCTTTTGAACCTATGAGTCTTTGATTTAAAGATAATACAAACTATGCATAATTAAGTATTCAGGGTTGCAAAACTAGATTTTACTTTTAAATTCCATAGATGTTAAGAAGACAAGCTTAAATGGATTGGTTGTTGGGACATTGATTTGGGATCAATATGAAAGCACATTTTTATTCTAGGGTTTTTTCCTTTTTATAAGTGACACATTTTGGAGAGATACATATGCTATATTTCTAATCAATGTGGGATCTACAATGTTTCCTTTCAAGTAGAAGTTCTTTCATTTACATATATGTGTACCGTCCGTTGATACTCTTTAACAGAACACCTCTTATCCATCAACTATGAGGAGTACTTTCGATACAAGGAAGTCGATCCCTCACTCGAAACAAAAGCTTCTGATTCTATTGTTGGAGTTATTCGGGAGGTTAACACGATAGAGCATTTTTTTATTTTGGTGTTTTTTTTTTTCTCTTTTAGCAACACACGTTTGTGAGAGACACACCACGTACTCACCTAAAACCTTAAGGTAATAGGTGTTTGAATTCTCTCAATTATAAATATTCGAGTCTCCACATTTCTAACAAATGTGAGACTTTTCCTTACTTGTTTTTTAAAGTTTGTAATTCACTTATTATTCTTAACATTGGTATTGCCAAACCAAGTGTTTTAAAAATCGAAGCGAACCGATCGGTCGAATCAGTCAAACCATAAATCAAGGGGTTATTGATTTGGTTTGATTGTTGAATCGGATAAACTATTAAACTAATGTGAATCGATCATAACTTATCAAAACTGAAAAACTGACATGTTAAAGGCTTGCTTTTTTTCTCAAACAAAACGACACCGTTTTAATAATTTTTAAAAATAATAAAATTAAAATATAAGTAAAATTTATTTTTCCTTCTTAAAATTACATTTATTAGACAGTACTGTTATTTTGTTATTCAATTTATGTTGTAAATAGATTTTGTTCAAAATTTATCTGAATTTGTATTTGTTCTATTTTGTTATGTGTGATAACTATGTTTAGAATTTAAATTTAAAGAATAAACTTGTGAAATTATAATATTTTAAAATTTTGTAGGTGTCGTGATTTATTTAAAGATAATTCATTTAGTTCGACCAATTTAATAACTATATAATTTTGTTATAAATACCAATTTATTCAACTGATTTATTAAATTTCATCCGATTTAATGTTCAACCAATAAATAAATGACTCAATACTCTCACCGATTTAATGATCGATATAATTTTTAAAAACACTGTTAGATCTAAAAAAAATGTAGGGTTTACACTTTAAAATTAGAGTCTAGAATTTGTTATGATTTTTTAATCCGACCTTAAAAGATTTACTATTCACTATGATTAGTTTGTATAAACGGCGAATAAATTGTTTAATTTGCATAATTTAAAAAAATAATAATTAAATAATTTGTTTAAAAATACTATAGTGTTTTTTTAATTAATATGGTATTTTTAAAATATAATTTATTTAAAGTAATATATTTTAAATTATATTTATAATAAATATGATAAGATATTTTTTTTTATAAAATATAATGAATAAATTATTTTTTAATGGCCAGATAATGTGCAACTTGTATAAGATTGTACAGGCATAATATATATTAAAATCATATTTAAACAGAGTTTTTTTTAGTTTGTCTCTATAAAACCCAAAGTTTGTTAAGGCTCGACAAAGGGTGTGTTGGTTTTATTTTTCAACAATATTTTATTTTGTATTTATAAAAATGATTTTAATAAAAAATATTTTTAAATTAAAAATGTTATTTTTGAAATTTAATAATAAATATATATTATTAAAATTATATCTAAAAAATAATTTAAAAGATTATTCAAAATAACTTTAAATTTAATTGAATTTTTAAAATTTTATCATTTAAAAAAGGATAGTGGTGCAATTTTTCGCTGGTTTGCATGTTATTTTTATAGAATCTATATTATTTATAATAGATTTATAAAAGAATAAAATATCTAAAATAAAATTATTTAAATTAATCTCTTGTTTAAAAAATTTTAAAATTTTCTTTACAATTTTATTTTAATAAAATTATATAACATTATAAAAAATATTTTTACAAAGAGAACTGTCTAAAAAACCATTCTGTTGCACGTGTTTAGTACTAGCATTTCAAAGTACCTAAAGTGACGCATGTAACTAATTATGTATATCTTATTTCAGTGATTTATCTAGGGGTGTTCAAAATCGAACCAATCCAATAGAAAACTGTAAACCAAACCAAATCAAACCAAAACCGCAAAAAACCGCAATTGGTTCGGATTTGTTCGGACCATCTTTTAACAAAACCGCACGGTTTGGTTTGGTTTGCGGTTTGTATTTTGCAAACCGAACTAAATCAAACCAAACCGCATTATGTTACAACCAAACTTCACTTATCCCATATCTAATCCAAAACATAAACACATTATGCCTTAATCTTACAATTACGAAATATTTTCTCTTACTCACACTTAACTTTTCAGTTTTAATCTTCTCAAATCTCTCCTAATAGTATTGCGCATTCTTCTCATCTTCTTTGTCATGTACGTCTCACCTCTTCTACTCTAATCTCTCATCTCACATGTTTTTTCTTTTTTATTTTCTCATTTTTATGTTACTATTTTCTCTTCTAATTATATTTTTACCGCACATTTTTTCTCTAATCTCACATCTCTTATGTTCTTTCCTTTTCATCTTCTCTAATCTCCCTTCTCCTCTATTTTCTGTTTTATTATAATATTTTTGATATTGTTTTATGCTACTATTTTTTTTCACTTTTGTTTAAATTGATTTTTGTATATTGAATGAGAATTTTTGTCTAAATATGATGAGTTTTGTTGTTATTTGACAATGTGTGAATGACTAAACACAAAGTTATGTTGTTCTCTATATATGTAAATATCACTCAATAAAAATCTTGTAAAAAACCGAACCAACCGAACCAATCCAAACCGCATTGGTTTGGTTTGGTTTCGTTCGGATTTTTTTTAAAAGCCAACCGAACCAAACCAAACCGCATGCTTTTTTCTCTTGCGGTTCGGATGATTTTTAGCGTTAAAACCGCCCAAACCGCACCGCGAAGACCCCTAGTTTTACCCACTCTATTTAGTATAGTACTGTATCATCTTTGATATAAGAAAAAGTTTATTTTTTAAATTTATTGAATACATATTTAAATAAATAAATTTTTCAATGAATTTAAAATATAAATTTTTATATATTAAGGATGGGAGAAAGTATTTTTTCTTTGCTTTGTCGGTTAGCAAAAAAGCATTTACAAAAGCACATATACTAAGATGATGAATTGAACAGAGAAAAAGATTTATAGGGGCAGGAACATGTACAAGATGCTTTTGAACATCTTACTAGCTTTAAGACTCAAGTTATTTTCGACCAACGAGGATGCCCCTAATCTAATCAATGTAAGCTCGCAGCAGCTTTATCTTATTCCCATCAAAACTCAAATGTAGACCTGTCAGGTTTCTGACACCTCCTCCCACTGCCACAACAACATTAACATAACATATGAATGAATCTTAATTACATAAAGCTTAAGAAAATTTTACTGTCTTGCCACACTTTTACAAGCAAAATATTAAAGTGCCATACTTTTCAAAGTTAATCTCAAATTATTATCGTTTTAAAAAATTTTGATTTTTGTTGTAATGGTGGTGCTGCCCTTTGGATGGGCGGCAGTGTTGTCCACGATTTTTTTTTTAATTTTTTTATATTAATTTATATATTTATTTGATAATTAATTAATTATATATTTAAAAATTATGTTTTAATTAATTTAAATAAAATAATTAAATAGTAATAATTTTGAATAATAAATAATAATAATATTAAGATAAATAATATTAATAAATAGTAATAATTTTTAATTATGTTTTAATTAAGATAAATAATTTAGTTAGATAAATAATTATTTTTTTTAATTAAGACCATATAAGTAATAAATAAAAAATTAATAATATTAATAATTATAATAAAATAAAAATAAATACTAATTGAAACAAATATTTATATATTCAAGAAATTAAAAAAGTACATAAAACCCCTAGCTACCCTTAATTTTGACCCGGACGACGGAAGCGTTGGTGGGTTCCACAGCCAGGTGCTCGTGCATTTCTGGTGGACCTTCTACGATCAACATCAACATTTGGGGGATGAGTAGAAGGTCCTGCATCATTGGTAGGATTAATGAATTCATCGACCATGTCATCATTTAAATCGTCCACATCTGGTATTGTCGTCGCACTGCCATAACTTAATCTTGTTCCCTCATTACTCCAACTTGGTAGGTTGGTAGGTGGCAATGTGTTAGTCATGTAGGGGGTGTATGAGTGTTGTTCTTGAGATGAATTAAGGTTGTAGGTTTGTGAGGGGTAGAAGGGGACTTGTGGTTGGGGTGTTTGGTAGATGTGTTCCTGTGGGTTTTGTTGTTGGGCGTTGAAGGAAGTTGGGTTTTGTAGTTGGGTGTTGAAGGGGGTTGGGTTAAATGGTAGGTATGGTTTTTGGTAGTATTGGCTTGGGGTATAAGGTTGTTGTGTTGGGTTGAAAGGTTGTTGAGTGTTAAACGTTTGTTGTTGGGTGTTAAATATTTGTTGTGGGGTGTTAAATATTTGTGGTGGGTGTTAAATATTTGTTGAGGGGTGTTAAATGTTTGTGGTTGGGTGTTACAAGGTTGTCTAGGTTGTTGGAAGTTTGAAGAAGTTGGTTGGTTACGAGGGTCCCATAAGTATCTATTTTGTGATAGATACAAAATGGTCACAGATCTATACCAATTCATGTATTCCCTACTGGGTTTACATTCGGTTTCCATGACATTTCCTTGTAGGACAGTTTGACGACGATTTATCCATTGTTGTTGTTCTTCTCTGTTATGGTCTCTCCAATTAGGGAATTTCCACGCCTCATTTATGGTACTCTTGTGGTACCTCTCCATGCACGTAGATGGACCAGAAATGTCTTGGTGAATCCCAAATTGGAGTTTCACCCTATCAGAATGATGCATTTCGACATAAGTGAAACAAAATATGAAGCTTTTAGAACTCCACATGTCTTGTTCAGTTGGATCTTCATCTTCAAGTTCCAGATATGGCCTCCATAGAAACTGAAATGTAGTTAAAAAAGGGTTAGAGATAAAAATATATAAACAAATTTTAATGATAGTAGTATAAGCGATAGAAATAATACGTCGTCTTCCTCGAAATGATCGAAGAACGTCCGATATCCAGGAGCACAATGGTGAGGGGTTTTTTCGTAATTCATCCCATATGCGGACCACCTATAAAATAAATAAGTTGTTAGTAAAAGTTATAGGAAAAAATAAATAGAAAATTTTTTTGTATACTTACTTGGTCGCATATGGAAATTGGTATGGATTGGGGTTTATTGGTGCCAGTCTGGGCATTCTGGACCATCCCCAAGCTTGAATCAAAACGCCACAAGCAGCAAAATTATGCACATTTTTTCTTGCGCATTTACACAAATTTCTGTATAGATGCGCTAAGGTAGCAGCGCCCCAACTATAACTACTAACTTGACTTAAATCTTCTACTAATGGTAAAAATTGAAGATGGATACTATTACCATTAGTATCAGAAAATAAAAAACATGCAAAAAACAATAAAATATAAACTCTAGTTTTATAAATTTTCAGATGCTCGGGGGAATCCTCGGTCAATACGATACGATGGTAAATTGATTTTAGCCATGTAATTCTAATGTTTTGGCCCTTCCTATCACCGTCATTCATCGCGAATCCCAATAGTTCTTCCACTAATTGGTAATTCACGTTTGTGTTACCTTGATGCGAGGAATTTCAAATGGATGTGAATAATTGATCACACCACACTTCTATTTATATCAGTGTCGGTACTGTACAAAAATAATAAAATATTAAAAGGTGCCGCCCATTGTAGTGTCAGCACTGTATAAAAATAATAAAATATTAAAAGGTATCGCCCGTTGCAGTGCCGGCAATGTACAAAAATAATAAAATATTAAAAGATGCCGCCCGTTGCAGTGTCGGCACTGTACAAAAATAATACAATATTAACAGGTGCCGCTCATTACAGTGCCGTCAGTGTACTACAATAATAAAATAATAAAACTTTATTAATAAATAGTATAAATTAATATTATTCATTAATTTTATTATATAATATTAAATAATATATCTAAATAAAAAATTTTATTACTATTATTAATATTATTGTATATTAATTTATTTTATAAATATTATTATTATTATTATAATATTTAATATTAACTAATATTATTTTATTATATATTACATAATATTAATATAACTAAAACAAAATAAATAATAATAAATAAATAAAACTTTATTGGACAGTGCTGCCCTTTCAATGGGCGACTGAGTGTAAAAAGTTTGAGTTCTGCCTTTCCATTGGGTGGCAGTGCCATTTTTTTATTTGAAAGTATGGTATTTCGGTGTTTATGCTGAAACTTAGGGCATTTTAGCAAATATTTTCTAATTATATGGAAGGTGGGAAAAAAATTCAAAGCTTAACGAAGGATGAAACTACTGTTCCTTTGCTCTCAAATTTCAAGTCCCAAAAAGTAAAATAACCCACAGCATAGCATAGTCTCTATTCACCAATACTATAAAGCTGTTTGTACTTTGGTGTTTATGCTTAGCAATCAACTACTACAAGACAATATGAGCTTGGAAACCGGGATTGAAGTTGAAAATGAATGTGTGCATCATGCACTATTGCCTCAAGTTCCAATCAATAGTGTGAAATACCAACTACCATGCCTAGATATGCTTAAAGATACAGGCCATAAAGAGAGTTGATAGTGCTTTATTGCACACTATATTGTATCGCAACATCAATGCCACTGAATGTACGTTATTCGGTTTTGTATGACAAGGATATCACAAAAGTATACCATCAATAGAAAAAGTATATACATACACCCTCCGTCTCATAGTATAAACAAAAGTTACTTTTTAGATACATTAAATAATTAATGTATCTAACCTATATATAGACCAGATACATTAATTATTCAATGTATCTAAAAAGTAACTTTTGCTTATAATATGAGACGGAGTAGTATTTCTTTATCATGAACTACAAAATATTTTGACTTTGAACTGCAAGATAATAACTAAAAATACAATCATGGTGTATGATTTTTTGTTATATATATGTTCATAAACTTATAATTTCTATCAATATAGAAATCAAGAACAGAACTCTAAAACTTTAAATTCATATTTGAATACAATTATAAGAATAAAGGAGGAAGTGTACTTGAATTTATTATTGAAATCGTTGAAGGTTACGGATATATGATCTTCTAATTTGTAGAGTTTCTTAGAATTTCTTAAATCTTCTCCGATGGGGATAATGAGAGAAAACCTGATAAACTTTATTTTTATTGTACTCTACAAATGGGGACCATAACCCATTTAAATAACCTTAGCGTTATTTTTTAGTTTTCAATATTTTAATTTGGCCTCTCATCAAATTAGATATTGACTTACGGTATCTACACAATAACCTGATTTTTCATGACATTTATACTTTTAACCACAAACTTAATATTATATTAATTAGGCCCCTTTAAGTCTTGACTAATTAAAATAATGACACTAACACCTTAAATATTACATTTGTGACCCAAAATTCTAACAATCTTCCACTGGTCACATATGTAACTTTACACATGTGTTACACTTTATGAGTTCAAAATTTGTCATTATATTCTTTAAGCATATCCAAAGTATCTCGTCCATTAGTCATGCCAATATACAGAATCAAGGTGATTTTCATTATATCAATCATAACTAAACCCATCAATGATCAATGATAGTGACACAACTAAATGACATAGATCCATCATGAAATGTGTAGCATGAAAATCACATGAAGTTGGTCTTTATATGTCGATTTTCAACTGGTCCTACTTTACTGTAGTGAGATCATTCAATAACTTTATTGTACAAAATGTAAACTAATGAATATCAAACTTTATTAATTAGAAAATATTCAAAATCATAGTATGCATACATAATACCAAACACAGAACATAAAATTCACAATCGAATAACTCCCACTAAACCAATGACTCCTCTAACAATAAAACACCCATGCGAGCAGTGTGCTCATAAAAGACCTTGGGTGGAAGAGCTTTTGTAAGAGGATCTGCTATCATGGAGTTTGTCCCCAAGTGTTCTATGGAAATTTGTCCACTTTGTACCCTTTCCTTAACAACTAGGAACTTGATGTCAATATGTTATGACTTAGTCGAGCTCCTATTATTGTTGGAATACAGGACGATTGATTTGTTGTCACAGTATAACTTAAGTGGCTTTTCAATTCCTTCCATAATTCGCAGCCCAGTGACAAGACTCCTTATCCAAATCCCATAGTTGGGTGCCTCATAACATGCTATAAACTCGGCTGCCATAGTGGATGAAGTCGTAAGAGTTTGCTTAGCACTGCGCCAAGAAATTGCACCACCAGCCAACATGTAAATATAGCCTGAAGTGGATCTTTTACTGTCTTGGCATCTAGCAAAATCTGAGTTTGAGTATCCAGTGATCTCTAACTGGTCTGACCTCCTATATGTGAGCATATGGTCTTTTGTTCTTTTTAAATACGCCATAACCTTTTTGGCTGCTTTCCATTGATTCATTCCTGGATTGCTCAAATATCTTCCTAACATCCCAACTATGAACTCAATATCCGGGCGCGTGCACACTTGGGCATACATCAGACTCTCTACTGCTTACGCATATGAAATTTTTGCATTTTTTGAATTTCTAAGTTTCCTTTTTGGCACTGACTGAGACTGAATTTGTCTCCCTTAGCAATTGGAGTATCTCCTGATTTACATTCCTGCATGTCAAACCTTTTAAGTACCTTTTCGATATAGCTCCTTTGTGATAATCCTAGAATACCACGAGATCAGTCTCGATGTATCTGCATTCCTAATACAAAGGATGCATCACCAAGATCTTTCATTTCAAAATTTCTTGATAGAAATTTATTAGTTTTGTGCATCATTCCTATATCATTTGAGGCAAGCAGTATGTCATCTACATACAAGACCAAGAAAATATACTTGCTCCCACTGAATTTGTGATACACGCAATCTTCAACAACATTCACCTCAAAACCAAATGAGAGAATTACTTCATGAAACTTGTGATACCACTGACGAGACGCGTGCTTTAGTCCATAAATGGATTTTGTCAATTTGCAAACCATATTCTTTGAGTCTCCTGACACAAAGTTTTCTGGTTGCATCATATAGATTGTTTCATCAACTTTGCTATTGAGGAAAGTTGTCTTGACATCCATTTGATGGAGTTCCAAATCATAATGTGCAACAAGAGCCATGATTGTCCTAAAAGAGTCTTTCGATGAAACCGGAGAGAAAGTCTCTTTAAAGTCAATCCCTTCCTTTTGAGTATAGCTCTTAGCCAAAAGACGAGCCTTATACCTCTCCACATTACTGTTAGAATCCCGTTTGGTCTTTAAAATCCATTATCAATCAATGGGTTTCACACCTTCTGGTAATGGGACATGTTCCTACACTTTATTGTCTTGCATGGACTTATACTTCTCCTTCATTGCTTCAATCCACTTATCTGGGTTGGAATCCTACATGGCTTAACAGAAGTTGATTGGATCATCTTCCATCATACCATTATTTTTCTCATGTTCTTGGAGAAAGACTATGTAATCATCCGGAAGAGAAATTCTCCTTTCTCTAGGGATCTCCGCTAAGGTATTGGTTCTTATAACACTTGTTCTTTAGGATTTTGAGTTTATTCTTCATGAATTACCATCATTTTGAGTTTGAGGAATTGTAACAATGTCTTGTGTAGGTTCCGTACTTGCTTGATCAAAAGTAACTATATGAATCAGTTCTGGAATTGTTATCTATTCTTCCTCTAAGACAAAGTCTTTAACCTTATTATTCCCCCTAAACTCAATATCCTCAAAGAATGTGGTTGTTCCTGTCCAATTTCTTTTCATTTGGCCTATAAGGCCTTGCCTCAGCTGGACATCCCCACACATGAAAATGTTTGAGACTAGGCTTCCGCTCGGTCCAAAGCTCATAAGGTGTTTTGGCAGTTTCTTTTGTTGGTACTCTATTTAGAATATAAGTTGCAGTCTTTAGTGTGTTTCCCCAGAGTGACTCTGGCAAGGTAGAATGAAAAATCATACTCCTTACCATATCTTTAAGAGTCTGATTTCCTCTTTCAGCAACACCGTTCATGCTAGGAGATCCTGGCATGGTGTACTGTGGGACGATTCCACGTTCCTCTAGGGTATTTTGCAAAAGGTCATTGACGTTGTTCACCTGAACCGTCATATCTACCGTAATATTGTCTGCCACAGTCAGATTTGACTTTCTTAATTCTTTTGTCAAGTTGATTTTCAACTTCAGCCTTAAACGATTTGACCACATCCAATGACTGAGCTTTTCATGTATAAGAAATATGTATGAATATCTAGAATAATTGTCTATGAATGATATAAAATATTATTGACCATTCCAAGAAGGTGTCGGAAATGGTCCTCAAATGTCTGTATGTATCAATTCTAAGACATTCGTAGCTCTATATGGACCAAATTTCTTTGTTTTGGTCTGTTTTCCTTTAACGCATTCAACACAAACATCAAAGTTTGTGAAGTTAATGGAATCCAAAATTCCATCTGACACTAGTCGCTCACCTCTATTTTTAGAGATGTGACCTAGGCATTTGTGCCATAATTCTCCTGGATTGTTATCCTCAATTTTACGTTTAGTACCACGTGATTCCACATTCAAGGATTTGTCATAAGTAATTGTTGTGTCAAACAAATATAGCTTGAACGTATTGTTTCCAAATGAACAAAAATAACCTGATTTGTCCAAATAAGAAACTGAAATCAAATTTCGTGTAAATGACGGAACCACAAAAGTGTCTTTCAAATCCAAATAAAATTTGGTACTGTTTACCTTGAAAATTGGTAAACAACCGCTGATCTTCTAAAACAACAAAGTTCTAGTAACTTACATGATCGATCAGATTGATCCTAGGACATGTGTTATGGGTGTATTTAGAATACCTCACAATTAAGCAAAGCATACATTTCGACATTGCATATAAATAAAAGAACGTGTTTTGAAATGTAAATGAAAGTGACAGAAATCAAAGAAATTTTTAAGTCGAACAACACATCAAAGAAAAAGAACTGAATGTAAAGGTTTGATAAAAACTGGGATTAAATGCTGGAAAAAGTGCATAAAGATCGTAAACTGCAGAAATGTTATTGCTTGAAAGTAAAGGCTTTTTAATGTAAAACTGCAAAGTAAAAAAAACTTTATAACGCAGAATGCTTAGAAGTAAAAGACTGAATTAAAGGATTTCAAGGTAAAGGATCTAAAACAGAAACTTCAAAGAAAATGGCATTGCAATAAAAGATAATGGTGATTACAATCACATACATTCTCGCCTCACTCTTTTCTCTACACGCTGGATACTTTGAGTGATTTCAGAGTTACTTGTACAACACGATTTTTCACACATTCTAACTCTAGAACTAACCTATTTATAATACTCTAAAGTAACCACCATTTGATGGTTTTACTCCTAGAATACGCCACTTGGCACTTTGCATGTCTTCCACTTCTGGATCTTCGCCACTTGTCCTCTTTTCAAATTCAAATAGTAGAACTTCCCTCCACTATCTAGTTGTAACTGCAGCGCATTATCCATAGCATTTTTACCCTGTCGAATTGACGCTTTGGACTTGGAAATGTTTGAAGTCTTAAAATCATTCTCTTCGACTCAGGCTTTCAACAAATATGGTCGAATACATCTTGGTCGAAGCCTTATTCTCCTTTAGCTTATATTTCAAAGAATAACTTCTTTAAAAGCCAAATCTATTTGAAATCATGCAGTGTCAAAATTAGGAGCTAACAAATTGCCCCCCAAAAATGTCCTTTCGCCAGTGTTGGTAGAAAGGTCATTTTTTGATAAAACAATTTTCGACGCCTGCTCATTCGACTAAAAAAAACATAACTGACCAACCCACGATCTAGAAACCATTCAGTTTCTTTCCACCATGCTTATGACGTCATGTCATGATGGTGAATCTTCAAACGTCTTTTCAGCCGTATTTGTGGTCAGTTTTCATCATCACCTTTCTTGGAATTAGACATTTGCAGTCTGATCATAACCACCACCATCCAACAATTTCAAAAGGAGACACGCGTCCCACTACCGTATTTATTTTAACGGTGGATTCACAATCCCTTTATCTTCCAAATGCCTATAAATCCCTTTTTTCTCCAACTTACAAACTTTCGCATTCTCAGACTTTCTTGCAACTTATTTCCTCGTTCTTCAAACTCTCTCAAGAAAAAACCCAGAACGCATTCTCATTTTCTCTTCAACTTCCAAAAATGGCGTCTTCACAAACCATTCCCCAAGCAACAAAGGGTCAAAAAAGGAGAGCCACACAGTTCAAGCAAACCCTTCCGCCATTTTCAAACATCCCAGTACCTAAGGTGGTGAAGAATCAACAGTTCATGCTAGAACCCATTCTTGCAGAAGCGAGGAGCATTTACGAGTCTCAGGTAATGATCCCTCTCATTGTTTCTGATACACCTTATGCTTTAGGTGACCGCCTAGCTGATGTTAAACCTACCGATGAGAAGCTTAGTGAGTTTTTCCCTTCTTACCGTAAATCAAGACCTCTAGGGCAAAAGAGCAACCCTAAAGAAGATGAAGCATCCCCTGATACACCCACTTTGACTAAAATGGATATTAGGTATCTTCATGATGGTACTAGATTGGTAAGAGCTGTTAACCAGTTAAAGGATTTTGACCTCTGGATGTCCAGAATGGAAAAGGTCAAAGCTGATCATTGGAAAACCATTGGAATTTATGATCTGCTTATGCTGTCGAAGACCAATATTCCTTATTGTTTGAACCTGCTAGCAGCATCACTCTACTTTTGGGATAGTACCCACTACACTTTCCATCTTCCTTATGGGATGGTTACCCCCACACTCTTCGACCTGGCTGCCATTGCAGAGCTTCGACCAGATGGCATTTCATACGATCCTGAAACCGATGCAGAGGATACCATAGGGATCTCTGACTCCAAGCTTACATACACCCACTTCATAAACTACCACAAACGTGACACTGAAGAAATAACTGACAAGGAACACATTGCATTCCTCACTGTATGGTTGTCGAGGTATGTATTTTGCTCAAAATCCCTGCAGGTGGCCAAGAAATATCTCACTCTGGCCAACCAACTTCATAACAACAAAGGAGTTTGCCTTAGTGGGTTGATTTTGGCGAACCTCTATGAGTCTCTCAGTGAAGGGGCGGCTTGACTCAAAGACTTGGAGGCCCAGGGCACTGTTCACTTGAATGACCCCCTCTGGCTGCTTCAATTGTGGCTTAATGCAACTTTCAAAGCTAGCCTTCCCAGAAAAGGGCAAGTCGATGAGGACTCTGTTGAAATCAAAGAAATGAGGGTCGAAGGTACTCGCCTGGTGAAACTTACACCCAATGATGATGAGGAAACTCTCAAAGGAGCCTTCTCCAGTTACATTATGATGTTCGCCAAACGGTATGATTTCACACCCAGTATGGCCCCCTTTGCTGAAAGAAAATGTGGACCTGAGTGGTTTACAAGGCCATTCCCTGATTCATCCAAAAAACTCCATGCTGAGTCTATTTCAATCTGAGAGGCCTTTTTTATTCCTAGATTTATCATTCAGAGGCTAAATCTTGGAAGAGATATGGCAGCCTTGATTGCTTACCAACCAAACCTTGTCTCTCGACAGTTTGGGTTAGCTCAAATTTTCCCCAAATGTATGTATGAGAAAAAAGGCCATGTAGTCCTTCATACCGCCAGTTTTGATGAAGGAGGTGTTGCAATCCCTTTCGACCGGTGGAACGTGAGAAAAGCAACTCTTTCCCCTGTGCACTTTCAACCCACATTTTTGTGCACTAAACCATTTCACAACTGGTGGTCGAAGTACTATAGTGAACAATTTCTGGATGTTGCTGCCTTCTCTTCATTAATTGACCAAGCTTTTCTTGATGTGCAGGAGAAGACCAAGAAGAGTAAGTTCATTCATGTCAAAGAAATTCAAGCCTTCTAAAAGTACTTTGAAACTGTCTATCGACCAGATGATATTAGTCGAACCGTTCGTGAGGCTGCTGTCACTTTGAAGGAGAAATTTCTACAAAAAATGGATCAGTTGAAAATCCATTCAAACGTTCCTCTTGAGAAACGTTATGAGGTGGCTTTTGAACTCTTTCCTCCAAAGTTCCCTCGACTGCCTAACGCTGATTTTGGAGTGGAACTTGCCCCCCCCCCCCCCCATTTCCAGATTGGCTTGTCTGTGGTGAGCACCTAAAACTCCTTCGACAGCAGTCTCAACCGAAAGCCAAATAGGTGGTTGCGACTAAACATACGCTGGACAGTTTCAAAGGACACCTTCATATAGGGGTCGAGGATGTTTGTGTCGAATTCGAAATATATGAAGGTTTGAGGCCCTCGATTTGTGATTTTTAACCAACCACTCGATTATTAATCTTGTAATAATCATCTGCCTTTCAGGTATGGCCAGAAAGACCAGCTCATCGAAGGGTGCTGCAGGAGTCGAAAAAGAGGCTGAAGGCACAAAGGTATTTTATATCCCTTGCCTACATCTTCTTGTGTAACCAACTTCTAATATTTGCATCACCTTTTAGGCTGCTCGAAAACCTCCAACGCCTTCAAAAAAGGGTAAGAAAGGTGCTCAAACAGTGGTCCCTTCAGATGCTGATGATGAGTCCCCTGAGGAGGTAGTGGTTAAAAAGAAAAGGAAGCTTACCAAAGCTTCTGGAGCTACCACCCAATCCTCCTCAAAGGCCGCCAGAATTCTTGAGAAGACACCTGCTGATAGTGGTGTCAAGAAACAACTCTCCAGGATTGCGTCGAAAACGACTGCTGGTGATCCTGAGAGCCCAAACTCAAGTCCTGATGCTGCAAATGTACAGGTATGCACACTATCCTTACTCAGTATTTGCCTTCCTTATTCAGATTTATTTCAATCTTATTCTCTTTACTTGTGATCTTCAGGCTGATGTAGGTGGTTCTAACCCACCACAAACTTCATTCAGTTTTGCAACAACTATCCTGAATAGCCAAGGTGAGCCAACTTATCACCCTACCTCTGACCTTGGTTCTGGATATAGTTCACTGAGCGAAATTAACCAACCTATTCCTCTTACAGTTCCTCCTCCTGAAGCAGATGAAACAAACAAAAACTCGCCCACCAGGACAAACACTCAACAGCCCCAAACCGATGGCTCTGAACACGAAGAGGATGATGTTTCTAATCAACAACCTCTCGACCATACAGAGACCATTGCCATGGACATAGAAGGACAGCCAACTAAAGAGGAAGAAGAGGAAGTCCAAAATGAAGAAGAATAAGAAGAAGAGAGGGAAAGGACTGAGCAGGATCAGACCCATACACCTGTGGCTGAAATAGGTTCTAACAACAATCCAACTCCTGGGCCTACAATTACTTCGACTGCTGGAGGATCCCCCACTAGAGACCCATTGGATGCCTTCAAATGGTCGAATCCTCGAGAGTATGCCAGAATGATACTTGGGAAGAAGTACAGCTCTTCAGATACTAGCCTTAGTACTTCGACTAGTTCTGGGGGTCCAGCTCCAGATGACTTTGCCAGCCCTATCCTTCAAAAGATCAAAGACAAATTCTTCAAGGGAGACATCCACAATGTCTTACTTTCAGATCGAACTGCTCCTCTCTTCCTGAAAGATAGCCTCCAAAAGCTGGACATTTCGACTCTTAGTAAAGATGTGTCTGAATTCCTTGTGGAGTTAACTGCTTTAGTAAATCAGATGTCTAAAGATTTCAAACTCCTTCCCAAGATCCAACACAACATTGAAGTTACAACTGGACTGGAACATTCAGCTTGGGATGAAGCACACGCATCAGAATCTAAGGTCGAAAGTCTGGAGATTGGCCAACAGAAAAGGCAGGCAGAGGTGGAGTCGAACCAAAAGGACATTGATACCTGGAAGCAACAAATTGAAGAACTGCAAAACAAGATTTCTAACGCCAAAAAGCGCAACCTTGAGCTGAAAGACTTCGACGATACTGAAATGGCCAGAGAGCTAAAGCGCACTATAGACTTCCTTGATAAGGCCCAAACGCTTGAAAAGGAACTTTTAGCATCTAAGCTCAACAAAGCTCTGTGTGAGAAACACCTTCAGAATCACAAGGTCAACTTTCTTGAGTTGAAGTCGAAGCTCCCTTTTTGATTGTCCTATGATTTCTTATTTGTAGTTCCTTTTTTATCATCATGTTTGTTGGCCCTTTTGAGGCTCTATGTAAAGACAATCTCAATGCCCCCTGGCATTTATCTAAATACTTCTGTTTGCTATTAACTCTTCGACTTGCAAAATCTTTGATAAAATCATGGCGCATTTTTTCTTAAACTTTGCTAATCTTTGTAATTAAAGTACTCTGCCTCTTTTCTTGGAAATCATGAAAATAACGCAGCTTTTAATAGCTTAGTGTTCCAACGGCACAAGTTTCTATTCCATAAAGGAATATTAATAGCATAACCCTAGGATATATTCCCAAGAGCAATTTCACGTGTCTCCATTGTTGACTGGCCAATCCTTACAAGGCTTTGCCTCTATAAAATCCTCTTCACATGAGCCATATTTTGCACCCACTGAAGCAAGCATGAGTACTTCCTCAAAGAAGGCAGTGATCCAGAAGGTGGCTGAGGAGACAAAGAAATCTGAGGCAACAACTACTGCCTACAATGATACTTTAACTAGAGCAACCTCTCGCGCCAAGAAGCGAGAAACTAAGATGAAGGTTCCCAAGAAAGGACATTCCAAAGCACAAAACCCTGATGATGAAGCTGACGAAGATTATGTCGCCTTCCTCAACTCTATTTATTGGAGAGACTATGAATGATCTTTCTCCTGGGTTTCATGTTATTGTACTTGTTTCCTTTCCTTTGTATGCCATTTTGGCCCCACATGGCCTATTTTGGCTTTTATAATCTGAATAAAACTTATGTCTTAATATGAATCTCTTGCAAAATAGGCTTATATTTTTTCAAATATTTCCCATTTACCCTCAAGACTCTTAGATCACCCTCAATCTCCTGAACCTCGTAAGCATTATTACTGAATGCCTCAATAATTTGAAAAGGACCTCCCCACTTAGGAGACCACTTCCCTAAAGATCTGGTCTTTCGATCCATAGGCAGGATCACTTTCCACACCAGTTCCCCAACTGAAAAAGTTCTACTCTTGACCTTTTTATTATAGGACTTCTCCACCATTTTCTTTTGCCTTTTCAGCAACTCTAATGCATGGAGTCTTTCTTCATCTAAATCCACTAACTCATCAAGCATCATATTATAATAAGATTCAGATGGAATCTCATAATGCCTTTGAATCCTTATGGACTGAAGATAAATTTCTACAGGCAAAACTGCATCATGACCGAAAGTCAGTCGAAATGGGGTAGTATTAGTTGCCTCTTTGGGGGACGTTCGACATGCCCAAAGTATTTGGTCCAATGTCTTATGCCAATTTCTTGGCGTTTTTCCCACATGTTTTTTTATCAACCCAATAACTACTTTATTTACCACTTCGACTTGGCCATTAGCTTGAGCGTAATAAGGTGTGGATGTTAGAAGCTTGAATCCCATTTCTTTAGAAAACTCTTGCATTTTTCGACCAGTGAAGACTGATCCTTGGTCTGTTGTAATTGTGTCTGGGATTCCAAACCTATAGATGATGTGTTTCTGGATAAATTCAATCACATCTTCTTGATCAACATTTGGTAAAGGGATAGCTTCGACCCATTTGGTAAAATAATCAATACCCACCAAAATGTACTTATGATTTTTAGATGATGCTGGTCGAATTTCTCCAACCAAATCCAAAGCACATCCTCTAAAAGGCCAAGGTTTCACTATAGAGTGTAATTCACTTGCAGGGACATGTTGAATGCCAGCGTGAACTTGACATTCCTGACAACCCTTAGCAAATTCAATACAATCTTTTAACATGGTAGGCCAATACATGCCTTGTTGAAACAACAACCATTTCATTTTATGGCCTACCTGATGTGCCCCACCATGGATAGTTAAAAGGGCAAAGTATGCTTCTGCCTCACTGAGGCACTTAAGCAATAATCCCTCAGGAGTCTTTTTGAATAATTCATTACCCAACAAGACATAACTCAAAGCTTGATACTTGATTTTCCTTTCTGTCGAAGATATTGGATTTTTTAGATAATCTACTATAGGTTTTCTCCAATCCTTGTCAGTTATGTTTTCAACTGCCAGGATTGCAAAATTATCTTCATCAACGTATCCAAGCTTAGTTTCTTCCAAATCTGATGGGGCTAATCCTACGGACACCACCCTTCCTCTGACTTCGATTTCGATTGCATCTTGTAATTTGTCTTTCGAAACTTTATACCCTGATGCAATCTGAGCCAAGTCATTAGCTACCTGGTTTTCCAGTCTAGGGATGTGTTGAAAACTAATTGCGTCAAACTTTTTCAACAGTCGATTCACAACTACAAAGTACATAATCAAGTTTTCTTTTATGCACTTGTACTCCTTGGTAACTTGTTTTATGACCAGTTCTGAATCTCCCATTATTTCGACATGAGTTGCCCCCAATTCCAACAATACTTCAAGTCCAACAATTAAAGCTTCATATTCAGCTTCGTTGTTAGAACAACGGCCTTCAATTTTATACTTAAGTGTTGTTGTAATTTTATTAGGAGAAATAACAAGCACTCCTACGCTTGTCCCATCTTTGTGGCTCGACTCGTTGAAATATAACTTCCAAGGTTCCACATCAAGATAGTTCAGAGGGGTCTCATTTACAGAATGATCAACTATAAAGTCTGCCACTACTTGTCCTTTAACAGCTTTTAAAGGCTTATAAGTTAAAGAATATCCAGTTAATGCTAAGGCCCATTTTCCAATTCGACTATGCAAAATAGGTTTGGACAACATATGTTTAATAACGTCAAAACGAGAAGAAACATAAACATCAACTGGTTTTATATAATGCTTCAATTTTGTACAAGAGTAATACAAACATAAACATAATTTTTCAATCATGCTATATCTAGTTTTTGCATCATTTAAAACTCTACTAAGGTAATAGACGGCCCTTTCGACACCATCATCATCCTCTTGAGCTAACATGCTCCCTAAAGTTCTATCTGACGCAGCTATGTACAATCTCATACACTTATTGCCACAAGGTGGTGAGAGAATCGGGGGGTGACTCAGGTCCTCTTTGATCTTGTCGAAAGCTTCCTGTTGAGCTTGCCCCCAGTCGAACCCATCCTTGCTAGCTCGAAGCAATGGCGAAAAGGCTTGCGTTTTCCCACTCAAGTTGGATATAAACCTCCTCAAGAAATGTATTTTGCCCAAGAGAGACTGTAATTCCTTCTTTGTTGATGGCGTTTTTGCTTCCATAATGGCTTTGATTTTATTCTGGTTAATTTCGATCCCCTTCTTGTGGACCACAAAGCCTAAGAAATCCCCTGCCTGCACACAAAAATCACATTTGAGAGGATTCATTTTAAGACCATGTTTTCTCATCCTTTCAAAGGAATGTCGAAGATGGCTTAAATGATCTTTTCCTGAAAAAGACTTAACAACAATATCATCAATATAGATTTGCATAAAAGTCTCAATAAAATCACGAAAGATCAAATTCATTGCTCGCTGGTAAGTTGCCCCAGCATTTTTTAGACCAAAAGGCATTACTACCCATTCATAAGTGCCTAATGCCCCTGGACATCGAAAAGCAGTTTTTGGGACACCTTCCTCAGCAATGAATATTTGGTTATAACCAGAATAACCATCCAACATACTCAAGTAGTCATGTCCTGCAGCAGAATCAATCAACATTTCTGCCACATGCATAGAATATTCGTCCTTAGGGGTTGCAGAATTTAGATCTCTAACATCTATACAGACCCTTAAAGAACCATTATTTTTAATGACTGGTACAATATTAGCTAGCCATTCGACATACCTAACTGTACGGATGAACTTGCATCTAAGTAACCTCTCAATTTCCTCTTTGATCTTTGAAAGGATTGTTGGGGCAAACCGTCTTGGATTTTGCTTGACTGGTTTTTTCCCAGGTATGATTGGCAACTTATGTTCAACAAGCTCTCTCCTCAAACCAGGCATTTTGTCATAGTCCCAAGCGAAGCAATCCTTGAATTCCTTCAGTAGTTGGACCATTTCGACTTTGAGTTGTGGGTCGAGATTAGCGCTAACATAAGTAGGCCTTTTTACTCCCCCTTCACCCAAGTCAATTTCTTCTAAAGGATCTTGTGCCAGCATTTTAATGTTGTCTGACAATGGATCCTTTTCGAAACTCAAAGGCTCATTATCATAAATAGCATCAAGCCTTTGATTTTGGTCTTCGATTTGAGACTCATCAGGTGGCTCAGGCTCAAAGTCCTTACCAGGGACTACTTCACAAATTTGAGTTGTGGCTTCGACATCCATGTGGTTGTGTGCAGCCTCCAAGGCCGCTTGTAGTTTAGATTCGGCCACATAGGCCAAAATTCTTCGCAGTGCGTCGAATTCAGTCATTGTTACTGAATTCACTTCCCTAGCCTGTGGGGTCTTATAGGCTCTCCACAGTATGGGACATTGCCTTCTTCCCTTATGACCTCTCTGTCCCATCGAAATCCCTCCACTGGGTGCAAGTGTAATGAGCAGAATGCATGGTCATCTGGGGTGAAATCAAATTCTGCTGGAGTACAAGGCGCAATACGCGCCAAGTTTTTGTCAAACTCGACACAATCAACATGATTTACAGGCACCTTAAAGTACCCTTGATCACCTTCAATGTTTTCTACTATACCATCAGGCCTCCAGATTATAATCTGCTGGTGCATTGACGAAGGTACTGCTCCAACACCATGGATCCATTCTCTCCCCAACAGAAGGTTATAGTTAGCTTTGCTTTTGACTACCATAAACAAGGTAGGCCTTGTCATCGTTCCCACAGTTAAATCAGCCTGCAGAACACCAGAGTGGTCCCAATTTTCCCTTCATAGTTAGAAAGGACCATGTTGTGAGGCTTAAGGTCAGTGTCGAATTTACCGATCTTGCTTAGTAGGAAATGTGGCATTAAATTGACTGTAGCCCCACAATCCACCAAGATTTTATTCACAACCACGTTCTCTACTTTCCCTGTAATGTACAGAGGTTTCAAGTGCCCTTTCATGGCCTCAGTTGGCCGTTCAAAGAAAGCATTTTGTTCTTTGACACAACCATTATTCATCATATAGTAGCACACAGGTTGGTGCGCTGCCATTTCAGCCTCAGCGTTGGCATCCATGTTTTCCACTTCAGTTATCCTATCATATTCTCTTGGCATTACTGAGACCACATTAACAATGATGTTTAAAGAGGCATCAGAGTCGGAATTAAAGTTGTGAGTCGAATCTCCGTCCTCAGCTGGTTCGACTGCAAAGCTCTCAGCTTCTTCCTTATTAGAAGTAAATAACCTACGCCCCGCATGCATCTTATTTGCTATTTTTGTCCCAACGTCTCTATTGCTAGTAGGCAGGACGTTGGTACTAGTTTCAGTTTGGTCTTTGGCCTGAGCTTCCCTCAAAGCCTTCCTTCGTCTCTGTTCCCTTCACCACTGGGACCTGGACATAGGATTTTTTCCTTTGTAATTCTCAGAAATATAGGCAGCTTTATTGGAGGACTTGAACTCTTTCCGGTACTCCATTGAAGAACCTCTAGCCACGTCGAAATTCTTCCATCTCAGTTTCCCTTTCCCTGCTGCTTCAATTGGTTTGACCCACTTTCCAGTTGGCACATCACTGCTAGGATTAAAAGTAACCTGCTTAGCCCTTGGCATTTGTGGCCTTTGGCCATATTGTTTTTGAGCAGCTTTCCTGGGGTCGAAACGCCCTGGCCCTTGAGTAGCCCTTTTCTCACGTCCAGATTTGGCCTCTCTCCCCGCTTGGAGGCTATGAGCAGCTTCTCTGTCGAAGATCGCACTGCATCGAGGGTACAGTATGACCTCAGAGTTCTTTCCTTGGCACCTGTGGAGAAAATCAACAATAGTTTCATCTTCTCTGGGATAAGCCAGCTTATTGCAGTCTTCTTGACAAACCTGTTCATCAATATCCATGGCTTATCTGTTAGTCGCTTCAACCATGTTTATGTCAACTTCATCTTTTAAGCGCATTTTAGAGAAGTTAACATCAAGGCCCTCAGCAGGCTCGTCCATCTGTCTGAAACGGTCAGCAGTCTCTTTTGTCACCATCTGCAATTTTGATGCTTCAGCTTCATCATGGATCTCGACTGTAGCCTCAACGTCGAACCTTTGAACTTCAGAAGATGTCTTGAAATAGTGTTCAGCAGCCATACATATCAAATGCTCAAGCTGGCATCCATCCATTTCCTCGACTTCTCTAATAAACACAACATCATTGGTAAGGTCTTCAGTAACCTCCACCACTGTGGCATTTCTGCCAAGAGCTTCATTGGTGTTAACGCTATCTGAGCTACTGTCAGATTCCTCAACCAGTTCGACCATGTTAACCTCTTCGGGCTTTGTGTAATTTGCATCAGCTACTTCAAGAGGGTTGGTATCAATTTTCATCTGGGTCTTAGTTTTCTCCCCAAATTTGAGTCTGCCTTCCTGAATAGCATTCTGCACCAGATCCCTGAAAAGAAAACATTGAGAAGTTTTATGACCCAAATAATTATGGTATTTACAAAAGCCTCTCATTTAGTGATGTCAAAAGTGTATGTTTTCTTTGGGAACCTATCGTTCTTTTCGGTTTCGACAGGGTTTTTCCCATTTGAAGGGACTAATAATTTACAAGAATAAGGAGGGCCTTGCTTAAGTTCAGCAAGATCTATTTCACTTTTGTCGAACCTAACAGGCTCGTCATACAATTCTTCGATGCCCTCCTGGTATTCGACGTAAGCTACCTTCTTGTTTTTGTTCACCCTAGCTTTCTCATCTTTGAGACACTCTAGCTGTCGAACTCTATCAGCTAACTGGGCTATATCCCTTAAATACTGGGTGTCCATTTTTTTCCTGATAGAGTAATCAAGGCCACCAGCGGCCATTTCGACAAGTTCATGCTCAGGCACTTGTGTAAAGCACCTAGCCTTGAGTAGTCGAAACCTATTCAAGTAATCATATATTGGCTCATTGAACTTTCGTTTCACACTAGCCAATTCTTTCAAACTGATTTTAGTCTGCCCCATGTAAAATTGCTCATGGAACAAACGTTCTAACTGGGTTCAATTACAAATCGAACCAGATGGTAACGTAGTGAACCACGTAAATGCATTTTTAGTGAGGGAACTAGGGAAATACTTCACCCTTATACTCTCATCATTTGCAATCTCACCAGCTTCGATCAGGTAGCGTGCCACATGTTCGACGGTAGATTTTGTAGTATCTTCTGAAAACTTAGTAAACTTTGGTACTTTTGTCCTGGGGGGCAGTTCAGCTTGGAGTATATAGTCTACTATAGGCGAAGTGAAATTTGGCCTAGAAAAACCCATATTCAGGCCATTTCAAGCCATTATTCTCTCGACCATGGCTGCCAAATTGTTCTCTGCTGCTACATTATTGCGTCGAACCTGATTCACCATATGATCAGCATTTTGATTTCTATTTACTAACACCATCCTTGGTTCCTCCTCTTCAAGTATAGGTATTTGATTCCTAGGAGGCTCCTCCCTAGGTGGTTCGACCAACTCTGGATTCACCGGATTCACTTGTTGAGTGTTTTCCCTCCTCTCGACTCCTTGATTTTGGTGTTGAACAGGAGCGGGCATTCCCATGAATTCTGCTATACGCGTCATCTGGGTTGTCATCATTTGATTGGTTTAAGTAGTGTTCTGGATCAATGGCTGGAAATTTTCTCCCATTATCTGAGACAAAGTATGTACCATTTGCATGTTGCTCTCATCCATCTGTTACCTCAAATATGCTGCAGATTCATTTGTTAAGTTGGGTCCTTGAGCAGAAAATCCCAAACCTATGGACTGGCTGTTTCGACCAATGTTAATTCCAGAGCCTGACTCCTGCAAAGGGGAAGATATCACATTCTCTGAAAATATTGGGGGTGCAGTACGCAAATTCTGCATCATTGCCGTTGGCATGCCATAGATTGGGTTCCTAGGCAAAGGCTGTGAAAATCCTGGGGGAGGAAATTGCCTATACGTCGAACCTCCTCCTGGCGGAGTCTGAGGATTTGTCACTGATGGGCCAATGTACTCCAGGACCGGATGAGTGTAAGGCCTCACATATGTCTCCCCTGGCCCTGCTGTCGAAGGCGCTAGCTCTGTCACCATGGTTGACACTGTTGACCCTGCTGTCGAAGGAACTGGAGTTGGCGCCACAATACTTCTTGGTAATTCTTGAGGATTGATGGTGATGTTCTGAAAGCTTGAACTGCTTGGTTGAGGATTAGTCCCAGCAAAACTGGGATTTGAATTCCCTTGGCCAGATGCCATTTTCCTCGGGTTTCTTCTCTTTGGTCTATATTCGTTTGAACTGGCTACCTTTCCACTTCTCAAGTGCATACAATAAAGTTTGCCAAAATCTCGACCAATGAAACGAAAAAATTTCAAAGAAAGTCAGTTATAAAACTTCCTTTTGACAGTTATTTAAAAGTTATAAACTTCCAAATACACGTTTAGCATTGTCCCGATGGGCGTGCTAATTTGTTTACCTTGAAAATTGGTAAACAACCGCTGATCTTCTAAAACAACAAAGTTCTAGTAACTTACAGGATCGATCTGATTGATCCTAGGACATGTGCTATGGGTGTATTTAGAATACCTCACAATTAAGCAAAGCATACATTTCGACAGTGCATATAAATAAAAGAACGTGTTTTGAAATGTAAATGAAAGTGACAGAAATCAAAGAAATGTTTAAGTCGAACAACACATCAAAGAAAAAGAACTGAATGTAAAGGTCTGATAAAAACTGGGATTAAATGCTGGAAAAAGTGCATAAAGATCTTAAACTGCAGAAATGTAATTGCTTGAAAGTAAAGGCTTTTTTAATGTAAAACTGCAAAGTAAAAAAAAACTTTATAACGCAGAATGCTTAGAAGTAAAAGACTGAATTAAAGGATTTCAAGGTAAAGGATCTAAAACAGAAACTTCAAAGAAAATGGCATTGCAATAAAAGATAATGGTGATTACAATCACGTACATTCTCGCCTCACTCTTTTCTCTACACACTGGATACTTTGAGTGATTTCAGAGTTACTTGTACAACACTATTTTTCACACATTCTAACTCTAGAACTAACCTATTTATAATACTCTAAAGTAACCACTATTTGACGGTTTTACTCCTAGAATACGCCACTTGGCACTTTGCATGTCTTCCACTTCTGGATCTTCGCCACTTGTCCTCTTTTCAAATTCAAATAGTAGAACTTCCCTCCACTATCTAGTTGTAACTGCAGCGCATTATCCATAGCAGTTTTACCCTGTCGAGTTGACGCTTTGGACTTGGAAATGTTTGAAGTCTTAAAATCATTCTCTTCGACTCAGGCTTTCAATAAATATGGTCGAATACATCTTGGTCGAAGCCTTCTTCTCCTTTAGCTTATATTTCAAAGAATAACTTCTTTAAAAGCCAAATCTATTTGAAATCATGCAGCGTCGAAATTAGGAGCTAACAGGTACACATTAATAATCTAAAATGCCCTATAGCTTCCATCTCCACCGACTTGCCAACTCCAACTTAGATGTATCTTTCAACATCATTTGGCTTCCGGTAGTTTAGGCAACCCCTCATTGAAACATTGATGTTAGTAGTTGCACCAGAGTCTAACTACCAAGTGTTTCCAGGTACTAAAGCTAAATTAACCTTAGAACAAACCAAACCATGACTCATGCGATTGGAGGGATCCCACTTCTCATAATCTTTCCTCTGTTCAGAGGTACCAAATTCCATAGGAGAAGGAGGTTGCCTCATCCTTAACACAAGGTCAAGATCCATGCAGACAAGAACAATTTCCATGTTCTCATTCCAATGCTTAAAATCTATCACATTCAGAACCTGAACCTTATTCATATTAGTAGATATTGAATCAATTGTAGCTGAAAAAGAACAAAAAAATAAACATTTTAAATATACTCACATAAATAAAAACCAAATAATCAATGTTGTTCAAATAAAGGCATAACCCATATCAAGATACTCAGTGCACCACCAATATCAAGTCTTTGGACAATAATATCGACTTCTAGTGGTACTCTTGTCGTAACGATCAACCATTGATAATAAAAACATGTTGAATAATAAATCCCTCTTTGGATTGATTTATTATTCACATGTATAACCTCATAATTATCACATGTTTACCATCACAGACGCATATGGAAACCGGCCAACCACCAATTGTCCTTTAGGTCAATTGATATCCGCATGGATAAACACACACAGAAGAAAAATGTTTAACATTTTTTATAAGCAATCTCCCACAAAGAGGTCACTTTGGTGACATTTTATTTTAATTGACTCACTCTAAATGTTAAATTTTGTATAAATTTACAAATTGTAGTCAAAATTTGAACAAAATTGTACCGGAGTTCATTTTCAAAATAAATTAATACTTATGAGAAAAATAATAATAATTCTTTTAAACAAGAATACATAAAAATATACAAATTAATTGTAAACATTAATATACAATTAAACTCATTAGATAAAATTCATAAGTTTTAATGAATATTCAGTTAATATTTCAATTGATATTTCAAAAAGTTTATAGGCAGTGGAAACAATCATTATCGGTAATTCATATAATAGCCAACAACCGTATATAAATAAAAATGATTACCGAAGAAAAAAATAAAATAAAAAACAAATTAGCATGTTGCATAGAAACAAATGTTATACACACACAGTATATCCAATAGATGTGTCTAAGGTAGAAACATTCTACCCTAATATTAGTAAAAAAGAAAACGTGTAGGATAGATATAATTATAGATTGCATTTAGGGTGGTGAATTAGGTACTTTAAAATTTTTTTAGTTTTTATCTTTAAGTTGTGTTTTCTTTCCTGATTATTTTCTAAGTTATGAAAGCGATAAATTGCAGAAAGTAAACGACACAATGATATATCCTGGTTCCCTTCACAGTCCGAGAGTACTTCAGTCCCCTTTTAACATGAAAGAAATTTTTAATATTGTTGTGATCTATACAAGACTAATCCTAGTCTTCCTATCACTAGCAAACCAAGAACAATCCTCTTGGAATTTTTCACTAAGTTCAAATGAGAACAATCCTCTCAAAATGAACCTCTTGTTTCCAACAACCTGGACAACAAAGATAAAAACTACACAATATTATATCCAAAAATCCTGAAAAAATAAGATGTGATACAACAAGAGTTATTGAATTTTTACAAGAGTGATATGTAGAAAACACTTATCAATCTATTGATTGATCTTCTCCTTTGAACAATCAAATTATCAATGATACACAAGTGTTCAATGTTATATGGAATGAAACTTAGAATGCTTTTTAAATGAAAGTTAAGTGCAGAAAGTTTCACTCTTAAAATTCTGGTTTTGAACACTTAGAGAATTTTTTAAAGATGAAGAGAAAATTTGAATGTATGAAATTTTGCAAAAGGAGGTGAGTTTAAATCTGAAAATAAAGGTGTTTATCACTATGCCAAGTAAGGGAAAAGACAGCGTTATTTTGGGCCTTTAACAGCGCTTAAAAGCGCTGCCTAAGGTGGCGCTGCTGTAGGTAAAGACAGCATTTTTTTTTATGCAAAAGCGCTGCTAAAGGCCTACTTTAAGCAGCGCTTTACCTTTAAAAGCGCTTTCTAAAGTAGGCCTTTAGTAGCACTTTTTACTGAAAAAGCGCTTTCTAAAGTGGGTCTTTAGCAGCGCTTTTTCAGGCTTTTTATACTTTCTTTTGGCATCTTTAGGCAGCGTTTTTTTAGGAAAAAGAGTTTTCTATTGTCCCCCTTTAGAAAGCGCTTTTTAAAGCGCTGTCTAATGTATTTTTTATTTCACTTTAAGGCAGCGCTTTTAGTTGAAAGCGCTGTCTATTGTGTACTATAGGCAGCGCTTTTTCTAAAAAGTGCTTTCTTTTCTTCACGTAAAATTTGCTTTTTAAAAGCACTTTTTTAAAAATCAGAATTTAGGAAGCGTTTTTTGTTTAAAAGCGCTGCCTATTCCTTATTTTTTAGAAAAAAAATTTTAGGAAATAATACCATAAACCTGTATAATTCAAGCCTTTCTTTCAAACAAATAGGCATTGTATAACATTCAACAAGCCTTTATTTCAACACATAGGCCTTATATTTCAACCAATTGAGCCTTTAATTCAACAAACAATTCTTTATTTAAACATAGGCATTATATACCATTATAATCCAAAATATATACACCATTACCATTCAAAACATAAACCATTTGATATAAATCAACACAAACATGCATCATATATACACCAATCCATAATTCTAATAACAATTTGTTCACCTAGACATCATTTAACTTCTAAAGATTCCTAATATGCAACCACTTCCAAAACTATACAACATTCCATAACTATACACAACATCTTCCATACCTTGTATGATTCTTTTCTCAATAAAGTATTCACAGAATTCCTCCTTGATTTCTTCCAACTTCTCTTTCGAGTAATAAGCACTATTGTATTCATCAAAGTACTACATAATAAAACATAATATGCATGATTTAGTTAAAAGTCATAAATTATATGAAATATTCGATAAATACTAAAATAAATCCTAAGTTATAAATCCATACCAAGATTGGAATCTCTATTTGATCCAATTGAAGGATTTCTCTCATAAACCTCAAAACATAATAACCGCAATCTATACCATTACGCTGACGAGCACACTACACAGAAAAACAAGTAATGTTACCTCCATATCAAGTACCATCACTATTGTATGCAAAATTGTGAAAATTAATATACCTCCACTCTGACCCAAGTAATGTTGTTTGCTTTAGACCGTGGTACTCGAGCTTCTCTTTGTGATCGGAATACTCGTATTGCTCTAACAAAATAAAAACATATATTTAGAACAATCTCACAGAAATAATTAAATATACAAATACACACGAATATTTAGAACAATCTCACTTACGTATCAACCATATCCTTCATATCCGGATATGTTGTCCAATCACCATCCAATGAATTCAGATAATACACTACTTCTTTTATAGGATTAATAGCAACCAACAACCAGTGACCACTGTAAAATAAAACAAATGTTTAGATGGAAATTTTCTACGCAAAAGATATAATGATTAGAATGAAATTAGAAGGAAAATCTAACCTGTTGCCAGTATTATACGGTAAAAGATACAAGCTTTTTGTCTTGCTGGCCATAAATCTCTCGATTAAGTGATCTCTTACTAAATCTGGATCCTGAACAATTAATGGTGCGTTGACACGGGCGCAAGACACAAAATAGAATCTGCTTGACAATGGATTCCTGCACATATATTTGTCATACAAGACCCTTAAATAAAAACATAATAAACATTAGAATATTTTCATTGAAATGTGTAAATAAATTGTTCAACTAATTAGATAATAGATTGATCGGCGTACCACATGTATGACTGCATAACACCGATGCCTAATTCAAGATGCCGAAAAATCTGATCCATGTCCTCTTTTGCAAGTTTTTGAAATTAGAAAAACCAAAAACACCTTCCTCCATTTCTATTTGACGGATGGCACCATGCATCAAATCTGATGTTCTCATAAGTGTTTCAAGACACATCCTAAATCGACCAACAGAAGCTCTTTTTGGTCCGGTCCTTGGAAGATCCTTTTTTTTTGTTGGATACGTTGCTAACTTTCTTGGTGACTTGTTGTGACTCTTGAGCAGGAACCTAAAAATTATATAAGTTAGGTAACGTATAAAATCATGAAGCTTTTGCATTCGGATCACATAATTAACACTTTTAATGTACCTCTTTTTGTGATGCAACAGACTCGTTGTGCCGCAAAATCTCTTTATCCCTAGATGCAGGTTTTGTAGGAGTCTAACATTACCATGTAAAAAAATGTACGTAATGGTTCAGAATTGACATTTGATTACTAAAACATTCATAATGGTTTTCAACATACCTCCTCATCTATGAAAATGAGGTCTGTCGGCCATGCAACAAACGATTTTATTGCATCTCGCAGCAATGTTGTCTCTGAAACAACGTCAGGTATCGGTAGCAACGCATCCAGCTCTAATGCAATATCAACCGATACTTTCAGATATCCATCAGGGATCAGTTTATGGTGAAGTAAATCTCCCAAAGTGTTATGCATTTTTCCCTTGCCAACTATGCGATAAGTCGGTGACGACAAATACAGCTAACAAAATGAAATGCCCTAAACCAATAATAAATATGTTACTGTTAATGTGTATATATGTCAATTAAAATGAATGGGCTAATTTAATTTCATAATAACATATATAATTACCTCGGGAAATTTCTTCTAACAATTGATACTAGCTTTGTCACTAGTATCTTTCAACTCTGAACCGCGTTTTTCCGCCATATATCTTTCTTTGTCCTTTTGCAATTCACGGACTTGCGCTTTTAATTCCTCCAACATTTGCATCACTTGTTGATTGCTAGGATTTTTTCTTTGGATGCTTGTATAAGGATGATGGAGTCACACCGAATCCCTTACCCCTCACACGGCCAAAATACTCAGGAACATTTAGTACTCGACTAAGTATTCTCCTGCAATCCTCGTCCTCAGCTGTAGTTAAGGATTGAGATAGAGTCTCCTGAAATTCATTTACATATCGACAATTATTAGTGGGGATTAAAAATTAATTATATGTTAGTAAACTTTTGATTTAGTTAAAGACATAATGTTATACTTACACATTCGTCAAAAACATGTTGAACATCTTCCCTAACAACTCCATCCTTGCTGACACGAGCAGCCTTCCACAAAACGTGTCCCGGAAGAGATGTTTCTTCACTTTTACTCTCTTCTAACTACACATTGAGAGAAATAATAAGATCATCAATTATAACACAATCAGACAATTAATAAGATTATAGCATTTATATATACTTACCATTTTTTGCTGTAAGCGTGCATGTCCCAAACGCCCTTTTTTATATGGATATGCCGATTTTGATGCTCTTTGCCGATTTATGTCACTTACTTTCTGGATAAACAAGTTTAAGTCATATCAGAACAATCTAATGCAACAAGTATACAATACAATTAATAGACATGACAAATTAACATTACATTGAATTTTGCAGTTCTTCGTTTGGCTACAAATGTCTCCCATTCTTCAGGTGTAATCAAATCCGCATACTTGGTTGGAAGTTCTGCTTCAACAAACTTCCCTTGCTCATCCTTTAGAAAAGTGGTTGATAAAAAAGTTCGAAACCCTCTGAGTCTTTTTTCGGCCAATTGAAGACAATACTTTTTTCGGCTTTCATCAATGTTAAAAGACCTCTACGAAAAACATACACATATAGTGTGTTAGTATAAGTAATTTAAAGACACAATGCACCTATTCAGATGAGTGCAATCAGTGAAATGTTGTCATGCTTCAAAAACCACATTTGAAAATCATTTGGCTGAAAAAACAAAGTACTTTTACATAGTGGTTCAATGTTAATCGGTTAACCAATTTGCACTACTAAATGGTTAATCGATTAACCCCTTGTAACGTCCAAAAAATTCAAAATTATCAAAGGTTAATCAGTTAACAGATTAACACATGATTTGGTTAATCGATTAACCAGTGTCTAAAATTGAAAAATACTTTTGAAAATGATGTGAAATGAAATGATTTTCTAGAAAAAACATTTTAATGAAATATGGCAAGTATGAGTAATGTTTTGAACACTTGTATATGCAAAGACAAGTTGAGTTCATATACCTTATAACTCATGATCAATCACTTAAAACTTCAAGACATTTGATACACTTTGAAACTTGAGATATGCTACTAGTCTTGAGCTATTCCCTTTTTGAGAGTTTCAATTGGTTGTTGAATGTTTTTGTCTTCATCAAAACACATTTGAGAAGCTTGATTCTTCATTCTCCCCCTTTTTTATGATGACAACCTTTTTCTTGAAAGTTTGGTTCAACATTGTTTTCTCTAACATGTGACAATACTCCCCCTTGATGAGTGCTCCCCCTTAATCAATGCTTGAGAATTTTAATACATTTGACTTTCTGAAATTTAATGTTAGAGAAACAAACAAACAAACAACAATACTTCTCCCTCTTTGTCATTACCAAAAGGGAAGGGAAAATACTTAAAATTTGAAACATCATAATATGTATGAACTTGGAAAAACACAAGTAAAACATAAAATATTTAACATACTTGCACAACGCATAATTAACAAAACATAACATAACATAGTTTGACGGAACATAACATAATCCTTAAAATGAAACATAACAACGGTCTTAGAATATTAAAACAAAACATAACATATCCTAATAGCAAAAGTACTTAGAAACTTAGAATAGAAAAAACATAATGATAATACTACTATAATGCAATACAAGATATTGTCACTACTCGAAAAATAGTCGACCGGAGGCGAAAAGAGGAAGAAACAGAAGAGTCGCCATCGAACTTTATTTATCCCATGAGGGGAAGGGAAAACATAGAGAAACCCCAAAGAAGGAAATGATAAGATGGTCTCGCAACCAAATTACGGGTTCGGAAGCCGGTTATGTGGAGGGAAGGTATTAGCACCCTCCACATCCATCGTACTCGATGGGAACAATTTGCTTATCTATGTGTAAGGATGTTCGCTAAGAATATTGCTTTCTAAAAGTATTCTAAAGAGGGAGAGAAAAGGGTGAGAACCAAAGAATATGAAAGAAAATAAAAGAAAAGGCGAGGAGAAGAAAAGGGGACTCGATAGGACTTCACGGTCCTATGCCTACGTATTCCCTTGTGCAATGGGAAAGTCAGAGCCAACGTAGTTCGAAGGACTACGGGTGAAGAAAATGGAAGGGGGCTCGCCAAGATTGTTGCGATCTTGTGCCTACGTATCTTACATTCGGACAAGAATGAAGAATCAGAGCAATCGTAGTTCTACCTACGATTTGTTGGTGTTTTTTATGGACGATGTTAACGTGCGGGTTCTAGCAGTTAGGTGTTTTGCGGCTCGCTCGTGGAGTCTTATGTGTTACCTGTTTACGGTAGAACGGACGTAACATGTCCTTTTTGAAAAGGCTTAGATTTTCGCCATCAAGGCAAGATGTCTCATTTGATTTGTTGAAAGTTGATTTTAAGGGCGAAATAAGTCCTCGGATAGGAACCCCTTCGGGTAGTACCCAATTCTTTATCTCAAAAGATTTATTGTGAAAGATGTGTGGCGAATATAGTCACGTCTTCGTATTGAAAGACGAGTATCGAGACCACACACTCTAAAGTGAGCATCCTAATACTCGAAGAGGAAGAGGTCTTCACCCAATCCTCTCTCTTTAGTTCAATACAAAGAGAACTTATTCTCTTATTTAAGGATGTGTTTTGATTTAGATGGTAAGTGCTTTACGACAGTGAACCCTAAAGGTAATGTCAAGCACTCGGGATAGGAGAAGGCCTTCGCCTAACCACTCCACGACCATCTAAGTTTATTAAGAAAAGGTTTGAAAATGCACTTGGTACAAGACCAAGGTTTTTAGACACAAGGAGATGAAATAAAGAGAGAAAAATGTTTTTGAAAGAATGGGTGGTGAATATAGTCACGTCTTCGTATTGAAAGACGAGTATCGAGACCACACACTCTAAAGTGAGCATCTTAATACTCGAAGAGGAATAGGTCTTCACCCAATCCTCTCTTTTTAGTTCAATACAAAAAGAAGTTTTGAAAATGAGCACTTGGTACTAGACCAAGGTTTTTTTACTTTAGAAGAGAATGAAAATGAGAAATGAAATAGAAACCGAAATGAAATCAAAAAGAAAATGGCCTCATATTGATCAAGATTTTGAATCGATTGAAGGAAATCAAGTAATCATGATTTTTGTTATATCATTGGCCAAAAAAGATTGAAATAAAATCGAAAATGACAATTAAGATGAAAATAAAAGGTGAAGATCAATCGAGAAACTACAAGTTAAAAAGATCACAAACGGTGCAACGATAACCACTTCGCGATTTAAGATCGCAAATCTCACATAATGCCTAAATCACACACGAGGTTTAATGGGTTTTTCTCAAAAAGGTCTCATACCTCAAACTTTTAACCTTAAAAACTAAAGTTAAATATTTTTGTATTTTTTTGATTGTATCATTTTTTGTTCATTTCATTATTAAAAATTAAACCTAAAATTAAAATTACCAAACCTAAAAATTAAGAATATTAACCCTAAAGTTTAAAATACTAAATCTAAAGACTAAAATACTAAACCTAAAGTTTAACTTACTAAATCTAAAAACTAAAATACTAAACTTAAAGTTTAACTTACTAAATCTAAAATTTAAATTGTTAAATCTAAAAAAAAAACAAGTTAAAAGAAATGGTAACACAATGGGCAAGCAGAGAATGGGCGGTTAGGCCCAAAATGGAGGAATGGAAAAACGGGTCGGGTTGGGTTCTGTTGCCCCGTACCCAGTTCAGCTATAGAAAGAGCAGGGTAAAAAACCCTAATACGTAGCATTCAGGAAACGACAATAAGATACGAAGGAAACTTCACGATCAAAACAATACTGAAGGTCTGGGAAACGAAACAATTCGCGAGGAAGAAATCGAAACACAGTGAGACCTCTCATCAATCTCAATCTCATTTCTCCCTGCTCTCTCAATCTCGATTAAATGGGTCGATTTTCTGCTTCAAGTTTGTATCATTCTTGCTGGTGAGTTTACTTTGATTTCTGATTTTCGTTCCCAAGTTCTTTTCTCACTCTCTGTTCGCGGCGGTTATGGTGTGTAATCGGAGGAGTTTGTGGTGGTCTAATGGCGGCACATCTGAAGTGTTGTTTGGAGGTGTTCAAGGGTTTTCCATTTCAATGTTATCTCGATCGCAGTTTCCTCACTCACGACGAGATTTACGATTTGTGATGTCGGTGGTTCACAACTTGAGAAATAGTGGAAGTATGGTATTGTATGGTGGAAACAATGATGAAACATGGAGGTTAACTTCGTATGTGTTTGGTGGATATTGGGAGGGTTTTGCTGAGGTTATGATATGTGATGTCGGTTTCGCAGCAGAGAGATTTGTGTTAAATCCAATGAAGATTGACGGTGATTGAAGCGTGGTGGTGAGTTGGGTTTTCAGAAAAAGTGGGTGAAGAAGTTTTAAGGATTTATGGTTGAGGAGGTGTTTTCGTTTGAAGGCCCCATTTTTTCAAGGTTTGTTTCTGTTCTCCCCTCTCTGTTATGTTTTTCCACCTTATATTTCTCTTCCTCTCTTCTTTTTTGAATTTTTTCGATTGCACTCTCGTGCTGTCTCTTTCGCAATGCAGGTTATGTTGGTTGGAGCAGCGTGATGTTAATTTCGAAATGCAGGTTTGGCAGGTCGTGTTGTCGTTGTTGCTTTAACAATAGTACGGGACGCATGAGGCCCTTTTTCAAATCGCAGAATTTTCATCCCATTTTAGTTTATGGTCTTCGTGATGCGTCGTTTGTTGTTGCAGTGAGGTACAGGCTTGTGAAGCATGGTCATGGTTATTGGTTTGAGGAGTTGTACTGATGGCAGGGTTTTTGGAAATGTCGTTGTCGGTTTTGTCTTAGAGTGCAGTGGCGTGTTGGTGTGGAGGTTTTGCACAGAGAATCATGTACTGAATATTGGATATTGACTTTTCCTTTTTGTTTATTTGATGGGCCAAACATATATTTTTTTCTAATGTTAATGGGCCTTTTTTTTATTTCTTTGTAGCATGAACTTGGGCTTGTTGAAATTGTGACTTGGATCCTTGGTTGAAACTTTGATTTGAAATTGTCATGAACTTGACTCTTGGTCCTTAATTGGAGATTTTGAAAATGTTACTTGAATATTAAGACAAACTAAAAAAGAGAATTTGAAGCTAGAATAAAACTTGGAATTTTGGAAACTTAATATTAACCATGGATTGATTTGGAAATGAAACGAGATTGACACTTGAATTTTGGATGGAAATCTAAACTTTGAAATTTGAATATGGATTGAATTTTGATTTGAGCTAGAAAAGAATGAACTTGAATGAAGAATGTGGTGTGAATTTATGAATTGAAAGAATTTGAAAGGAAATTGGGAATTCAAAGACATTGACCTCAAATGAATCTGAACTTTAGAATGAACTTGAAACTTGAATGGGGTAGAATTGAAAATTGAAATGGAAATGAATTAGATTGAAATCCACGCTTCAAAGACATACCAGAAATGTATTGAAATCCTGAAACAACACCACATCCTAATTCTATCTTAAAATGGTCTTGAATTTAATAGCAAGCTGAAATTCTCCTATGACAAGAGCGTGAGCCATATAATAGGGACTCACAAATAACTTGACATATTGACCAAATGCCCCGACTTTTGATGACTATGCAACTTTACTTCATTAGATAAACCTTGATCTAGCACAAAACCATGATCTGGATCCTCAAACACAAGTACTTGAATTCAATCCACGCTTCTCCTCAAAATAGCCCATGACACAGATGACTTGAGATATTAACTGCACCGTCACCTAACAAAAACCCTAATTAAAATTCAGCTGACCCTGATGATTATCCACCTTGAAGCAACTGTCTTTGCCATAACCTGATAACTTGATAAGGAAACAAAACACTTGTCCTACCAAGATTAATTCAAACTTTCACTGAACTTCCAACCAATATTGTACATACCCTTGACCTGATTTCAAGCGAGTATGAATTGAACGACACCTCTTCTCAAACAACAGAGGGGTAAGAAACCGTAATCTCCATGCCTTGGATGCATACTGGTGAAGGAAACATCCTGAGATGTTGACAATCAACAAAACCCTAGTTCCTCATTCTCAATTAAAACCATGATGAAATAATCACTTGATGCCTCTTGAGAAATCTTGACACAGATAAACTTGATATTTGATGAATCTCGACAGAGGAAAGCCTTGTAGCTGGATAAACTCTGATTCAAAGAATGTCTTGATCGCATGATTGATTATGATCTAATGGGATGCAGAGATAATGAAAATGATATGATATGCAAGGCTAAGGTTAAGGTGAAAATGAGGGTGTGACAGATATCTAATCACTCTCCGACATAACATTGGTGTCTTCTTCTTCCTCTTCCTCTTCTTCTTCTTTACTTTCCTACACTTGTGGTTTTCAGCGACGGGATTTGGTGAGCTTTAGCAACATGCGCTTTATGGAAGCCATTTCAAAGGTATGTTCTTGGTGATTCCTATTCATGGTTGCCTCAATATAACACATCTTATTGTAAAGCGCTTCGTTTGTGTAGCCGCCTTCTGGAGCCGGTGGAGGAGCATTTGAAGGAACATCATCTTTGTACACAAAAAGTCCATTTCTATTCTTGATCATTCCCATATTCTGAAGACATGTAGAACCATTTATCTCACACTCTTTTAAAGTCATAACAATCTTCGGTTCTCTTTTTAAATGTAAGTCAATTGATTCCAAAACTTTCGAAACAATTCTTGCATACGGTAGTCCTCCACTTAAGCTTTGTTGATAAAACATATGATACATGATGGTGTATGCCCAATTGACTTTCAACCTATTTTTGAGAGCATACATAATATGCAACTCCGTGTTTCTAATCTGAGCATGATTTGAATGCTTCGGAATCAATACATAAGCAATAATATAGTGAACCATTCGATCACTGACAGTTAAATTCTTTGCAAATAATAAAACCCGAGAAGATGCAACATTTTGCCGACTCAGAATTTCAACTTGACTAATACGAGAGATTCTGAAATAATAATCCATTTTATTGTAATCCTTTCAACCATTAGTATCTGGGGTATAACCTTGACGAATAGGTTGACCCTCGTGAGATACACCTAAGAGATTTCCAAAACTCTCTAAATCCAAACTTATTTCAACATTTCTAACCTTTGATGTTAAAATACGATCATCAAATTCATCAGTTCTAACATACAAATTTAAGAAAAATTCTTTAACTAGGTCAGGGTAATAAGGACCTATTTCAGATATTATCTTATCAACTCCATGGTTTTTCAACAGATTTGGAAAAGTAAAGTTGTGCACGGGAAATGATGATAAATTTACATAATTTACCGGCATTAGAAGTCGATTCCTGAGGTCAAAGGTGAGCCTTTTGGACTTAGTGGTTGGTGCAAGCTCTTCTTTTGGATTTGAGCTACCTTCTTACATTTCACGCTTGAAAGATGGAGAGATTGTTATTTCTCTCCCTTATATATAGGGAATGGTTCCGAATCAGGTAACAAGTTTCAAACACAATTTGAATACTCTCTAGTCTTTCATATATTGACTTAAGTGTCGGATTTCTAACCTTGCAGGTACACCCCCATCTTCGTCGCATAGGAAGTTATACTTCGTCGCAACTTCCATATCTCTCTCTTTATTTTTGGTTCCAAAACGGAACAATTGCATTCTCTCATATTTCTCCATTGTTTTGAATTGCAAACCCAAGATATTTAAAGCCTGTGACTTGTGGTATGATATGGTCTCTAACTTGCACCTCTAAATTAAAAATTATTCTTCTTTCACTAAATTTACATTCCATATACCTTGTCTTACTTCTACTTAGGGGAAAGTCATACATTTGTAAGGCTCATCTCCAAGACTCCAACCTCATTTAAATCCTCCTTAGACTCTCTAAGTAGGACTATATCATCTACAAAAATCATAGATCTTGGTGCTAGATCTTTTATATGTTTCACGATCACGTTCAAAATTAAAGCAAAAAGGTAAAGATTTATTGTTAAACCTTGGTGCAATTGTGATGGGGAAATCATGCATCTTTCCACCCTGTGTTAACACACTAGTCGATAGATCTTCATACATACCTTGGATATCTTAAATATAGGAAACATTAACTCATTTCTTTCTATAGATTCTCGCAAAATATCTCTAGACACTCTATTAGACACTTTATCCAAGTCAATGAAATTAAGTGCAAGTTTTATTGGTCCATCCGATATTGTTCCATCGCACATTGTGGTAGATAAATTGCTTCCATTGTCAACCTCTCAAGCATAAATCCAAATAGATTATCAGTAACTTAAGTATCTTTTCTTATTCTATGTTAAATCACTCTTTCCTGTAACTTCATGGTATGACTCATTAGTTTAATCTCTATAATCTGCAAAGTTTTGTATACATATCCTCATGTTCTTATAGATTGGAACTAAAACTCTTCTTCTCTATTCATCTAACATTTGTTTTGACATCATGATCTTGTTAAATAGTTTGGTGAGCCACTCATACCTCTATCTCCAAGAATTTTCCACATTTTAATAAGTATGTTGTTTTACCCAACCATCTTATTGTCACTCATCCTTTTAAATGTTTTTTTATCTCTTGTTTTTTAATACAACAATAGTAATTATAGTTTCAATCTTCTCTGTAATGTCAAGCATGTTAAGTCCAGTGAGATATCATATCCTTCATTAAATAAATTGTATAAATATGTCTTCCACATATCCTTTATATCAGTTTTCTGAACCAAAACTTTGCCTTCATCTTTAACACACTTCACTTGATCTAAATCTCTCTTCTTTCTTTCTATGTTTACTCTGAAAACTTCCATTCTAAAATTCTTAATTCATTCAATGTCTCTTTAGCTACTTTTCTAATCTCTTGGGTCAACTTGTTCCACATATCATTTGCACTTCCTTATAGTTATCTGAACTCTCCCTCCAAGATCTTGTGTTGGAAACTCCCGTGTTTGTCATCCTTCAAATGTCACCACTTGATCTTTGAAACTCTCATATGACTTCTTTTATTCGCTCTCTTATTGACTCTTACGTCCATAACCAGCATTATATATTGAGTAGTCAAGATCTCTTCCAATATAACTTTAGAGTCCAAGAAAACTTTCTATCTGACTTTCTAATAAGAAAGAAATCTATCTGAGAACATGACATTTCACTTTTATGTGATAAGATGCTCATCTATTTTCCTAAAGGATCTATTAACTATATAAGATCAAAAGTCGGCGAAGAATTCAAGATGAATTTACCGTCTGCATTTACCTCCCCAGTATCATCCCTCATGCATGCACTTAAAACCTCTTGTACGCTCCCTGCATGTCCATTTAGATCCCCTCCTAGAGAATTTTTCTCTCCTTTGAGTATATTCTAAAATAGACCTTATAAATCCTCCCAAAAATTTACTTTAAAGTGTTATGTTAACCTTACCTGAGGTGCATAAGCACTAATAACATTAAAGGTCTCTTGTGTTCTACAATTTGACCTCCGACTATTTTCACATCCATGATATCCTTCTTCCACTCCTTTTTTTATAATAATCACCACCTTATTTTTAGATCTAACTTTGTTGATGTACCATAAATTTTGAACTTTCAAATTTTTTCGCCTTTTTCACCCATCCACTTAATTTCTTGTAGGCGCGTGAAATTAATTTTCCTCTTAACCATGGCATTCACTATTTTCATAGAGTTTCTAGTAAGTGTGTCTATATACTTTCATGAACAGACTTATTTACCCACATTCACTCACAATAATGTGAAAACCTTTTCTTATTTTTCATTACATTCAGACGGTGATGCATAAACCCTTGCTCTTTTAACAGTGTACTTGAACCATACTGTGTGTTGCTTATATACAACGACCTGATATTCACGTCATTATAGAATTGATCTTATGTCATAAAAATTGGACAAAAATTTACAATAACTGTAAAACGCTTAAACAATACTCTCTTTATTTATTTGGGTTTGAAACCGACTATGCATACTAGGAGTGACAAATGGTCATGTCTGACCTGTTTAGATTTGCCCCGCAAAAACCTACAAAAAAAATGGGACGAACATGGGTGAAGGTGTGGGCCTAAAACCTTTTCTCGCCCCGCAAAAAAAAATTAGGGTGGAACGGGCCCGCTGACATTGCACTTCTTAAACCTAAAAAGTGCAACAAAAATTATTGGGTAATGTTAACTTGTGTCCTAAGGTCACATGTTAAGAAACTCATTAATGGAAGTTTGTATTGAAAATAATAATAATAATTATTATTATTATTATTATTATTATTATTATTATTATTATTATTATTAACTTTTAATAAAGTTAATATATGATTTCTAAAAAATAATTTACATTTATCTCTTAACTGTTGTCTCAGGAGCACAAATTAGTATTACCTAAATTTATATAATGTCGGCGTCTAAAAATAAATCAAAATGAATGCATTAAAAGACATGAGTTTAAAACTTTAGTTCGTCCCATAAAATAAAGGTGCGAGCAAAACATACATGTACGACGAGGCAAATCCATTTTGCCACACTTATACATAACAAGGCTAACATAGACAAATTTTTATATCAAAATTTTTTGTTCAATTCATTGTTCTAATATAAATTAGTTAATCTTCTATGAACTTTTAACCATAACCAATTTTAAAAAATCAATTTACTAAACTAATTTTTTTCACCTCAAATCCAAATACACGCTAAAATTCCAAAATATGAACAAGATCTTTGCATCTTTACGCATTGTGTATAAATTATGACTATTTTTTGGAATTTTTTATCTCACACTAAATGGTGAAAAATCACTTTAAAAAATTTTAAAAATACTCTCAAAATTCAGAAATGCATCTATGAATGCATCCTTTATACACCAAAACATATCCAAAATGAGTTTCACCCTATGTTTTTTCAAGATTTAGTCGGGAAATGCATCTTCAAAATCACCATATGCGCACAACATGTATTTGTAACTGAGACACACTCATTTTGAGATATATTCATTTGGAGATGCATATTTGAATTCGCCTCAGACAGATTACGAAAATGCGTTTCTGAATGTAATCTGATCACATCAAAACACTCTCAAACTAAATCTCACCCCAATTTATTTTTCAAATTTAGTCTAAGGCTCTGTTTGGGGAAATATTTTTTCAGCTTATAGCTTATAAGCTCATATGATAATAAAAGACATGTTTGGTAACGGTCTTTTCATTTCGAGCTTATAGCTTATTTTATTAGCTTATAGCTTATTTTTTAGACGCTATTTTAAATAGCGTTTTAGCTTATAGCTTATAGCTTATCATTTTTTCTTCCAATTTTACCCTTATTATTTTAACTAAAATCCACCACTATCCTTTATAATTTATTATAATTTAAAATAAAATAATAATTATTAAATATCTTTTATGTCATTTTATTTTATCACCTAATTAAACCGATAATTTTACCAAACACTTCAATTAGCTTATCAGCTATAAGTCATCAACCATCAGCTATAAGTTATAAGCTATCAGTCACCAGTTATCAATCATACGCTATAAGCTATCAGCTAACTTATCAATCAACCGTTATTTTTACCAAACAGAGCTTAAATGTATCTCTGGAGCCAACTTATCACTAGTTTCCTCCTCTTTACTTTTAGTGCTTCTCTTACTAGAGCAAAATAACAAATGAAAATTCAACCACTTTATTGATTTCTCAACTTAGTGCATAGTAAAAATTAAGGATTAAATTACATTTGAATATATGAATTTTCCCGTGTTTTTAACAAATTAAGTTCAAATTCTATACAATAATTATGATAAGATGCTAATTTTTTTTTATTCAACATGAAATATATTTTATTTCAAAATACAATGTATTTTTAATTTTGATTTTTATAAAAAAAAAAAAAAATTCATTTGCAAGGATGATTATAACCTAAGTTTCAGTATTTTTTTTTTCTTTTTTTCTGGTTCAAATAGGTTTCAGCAATGCATTTTTTTAAGACACTTCGAAAATGAAATTTTCTTCATAAATGCATTTTTTAAGACACTTCAAAAATGAAATTTCCAAAGTGAATTTAGTCATTGAATTGAGATGTACCTCAAAAGCAAATAAATTGTGCGTGCACAAAATACTTCCGGTGCATTTCCGAATTCTAAAATAGTTTTGGCTTTTTACACACTAGGGTGAAAAGGTAATAGTTAGGGGGCCGCAAGCACTCCCCAGCTTTTAGGGCTTGTTTGTTTTGGTTTTTTTTTTAAATGATTTTTATAGTGTAACATAATTTTGTAAAAAAAAATTTTACAAAAAAATTTTTCATAAAAGCTTCAAATGAAAATTTGGTTTGAATAATTATTCTTAAAATGTTATTTTAGATATTTTATCATTTTATCGAAAAATTTTTTGAATATCAAAATTTCAAAAAATCACTTAATTTTGAAGCTATTTCAAATAGCTTTTCATGAAAATCATTTTTGAAATACAACTTTTTAAAAAAATTGTGATTTTGACTATGTTTTGGTTTTTAATAATATATATTAATGTTATAGAATGTCAAAATTAGTTTTTTAATTTATAAAAAACAAATTTAAAAAAACTTGTAATATTTTAAAAAACATTTTTGTAGAATTCATTTTCGAAAATACAAAAAAAAAATCTATTTTTATAAAGCTGAAACAAACTGGCCTCTAATCAAATAATCCAGTATCTACACGTTGCTGAAGAAGTGGATAATTGGAATTCGATTTCAAACTCCTACGTATTAATATATTTACAACCTGACTCATTCTTTAAAAAATTGATATGATAATTGAACCGGTGATACTTTGAAATCATGACTGGATTAGTTCATCTGATTAGTTTTTTTGTTTAACCTCATTTAAATCAAACAATGGTTAAACTGAAAATATAACAAGTTCACTGTTCAAATAATCCAATAATTCAAAAAATGGATTCGTTCTGATTTTTTAAGACATTGATAAGCTTCCATTTTGACTAATTCTAATTTTACATAGCATTTTCCTTGAATGATACAACACAGCATTTAGATTTCTTTCCTTCTGAAGAAGCAAAATTTTAACTACTAAATCTGACCTCATAACTGCCCTACATACTCAAGAGAAGAAAAGTGTTTGTCTATCGTGTTGAGAGTTTCTTGATCAATTTCAGTAGCACTGACCAATTTCGGTAATGAAAAATCCAATTCTTTTGCTGGTGCAACATCACCTTCGGTAGTTTGATTCTGATGCATTTCGTTGTCTGTAGCATGTACCATGGCAGAGTCTTTGTCTGAATTGAAAAGCTGTAACTTCACCTCCGAGCATGACTGCATATCTTCCTCACTTCGGGCTTTGTTGATTTTGTCCATAAGATCGCTGATAGCTGATAACTTTTCAGTCCTCTTTCTCTTATTTGAAGATTCATTAACTTTGTTGATTTGTTCATTGCTGTCACCATCTACAACACACTTCTTAAGCTTCTTTAATCCCTCGTCAACTATTTTTTTTATTCTTATTCTCACGCCATCGCTTCTCGTTGAATTTGACCTTAACTGCAATTTTAACCCAGGTATCATGATCTCACTGTTCTCCATTGGAGTAGGATTAGCCTCAGATACAGAGGGCACATTGTCATCAGAAGGCTTCACGGATAATACTTCTTCCAGTAAATCTACATTTTGCATGTATCGATCGAAAGCTTCATTTTCTGCTTCAACATTTTGGTCTTTGTACTCCTTCAATTTGGAAAATCTCCATTCATTAATTGCTGCAGCATCCTGTAATCACACAGAATGCTATTACTTTCAAGCAACATACAGCTTGCTACAAAAAGCTTTATACACAATCAAACTTAGTTTAATAGTGTGTCTGTACCTTTCTAGTTAGCGGTTTCTTTGATCGAAGTGAAAGATGCAAATTATTGAACTGAGCAAAACTATTTGAAAGTTGTCGAAGTGATGCAACTCTACCTGCACTTCTGAAATAAAAAGCAAAATAAACTTGAGGCAAAAATATAAGAATCTGAAAGGTGCTTTTAAATATACTGACTCTATGTAATTGAACCAATGAAGTAATTAGAAGGAAAAGTGGAGGGAACTGGAAGTTTAAACAAATCACAAATTACAGACAATTTTTAAATCTCTAAATTTTAGAGATTGATATATCTAGTAACAAAAGGTACAGCTCCTGTTTTCTATTCTACCGGTACAAGATATCAACCAAACCAAAGAAAATCAACACACCCCTCAAGCCTGAATATCTCATTTACATAAAACTTTTTGCATACTACTTTAGTCCCCCTATATAAACAGGACCTTGTGAATTTTTTTGGTTCCTTTTTAAAAAACAAACTTTCAAATTTTTCAGTCCATTTATTTTTTACCCAAATACCCTTGATTAGTTTCTTTTTGCAAACCTGGGTTGAGGGTAATATGCAAGGTAACTTGACTAGTTGACTGTAAAATATCAGTATCAGATAACCTACTTTTTCAAAACCTCAAATCTTGATCGTTGTTTCAAGCATAAAAATGCTTCCAAATCATGTAAAATTGCCTCTTGGGCTGCACCACACATATCCGAGGTTCTAAAAACATTTGATATGAGCCAATCATGAACAAAATGAGCCATAAAGACTGCTTCATGTTCTCTGAAATGTGGATGTTAATACTCCTCTGTTGACATGACTCAAAGGCTACACGTGGCTAAGCGCAATACCACTCAAATGTCGATGTTAATACTCCTCTGTTGACATGACTAAAAGGCTACACATGGCTAAGCGCAATACCACTCGTGTGTGAAAGTATAGATAGAGACTCCATTTAAGCTGTAACTAACTTTTGAATGTATGAAAGTTGGTTACAAAAAGCTGCAACTGTTTGCATTTATATCAGCAAACAGTTGACCTGCTAAAGCAGGTTTGGTACAGTCAAGCTGACAGATGTCAGTCTAGATAGATTTAACAAACTTAGACTAAGCCTAAACTAGCATTTCTCTAATAGTGTGAATTTCCAATAACTGGTCTTGGGTCCGGCTAATAAAGATACTACTTTGCATTTCTTGCAAGATATCAGTAGTACATTGAGGGGCGGGAAGATTGAAACGCCACTCACCAGAGTGGTGCATGTTACAAATAAAACATGGTACATGTTAGGAACTATTTCTCTAATAGTGTGAATTTCCAATAACTGATCTTGGGTCCGGCTAATAAAGATACTACTTTGCATTTCTTGCAAGATATCAGTAGTACGTTGAGGGGAGGGAAGATTGAAACGCCACTCACCAGAGTGGTGCATGTTACAAATAACTATTTGAACATGGTACATGTTAGGAACCAATCCTCAAAACAGTAAAATATGGTAAGAAATGGTCAAAAAGGAGACTGTATAACTAATAAATGTGATTGAAGGAATTACAGAAGGGAAAACACCCAAATGTGCCACATCGCTAGGCTCTTATAGGAAGCTAAACTAGCTAGATTCTCAGGAGTGATCCTTTCAGATATGCACCTCCTCTATTAATAACGAAAAGTAGTGATCAGTCTCAACCTCACTCTCCAACATCATCGATTCAGCTCTTCTTTGGAAGTTCTCAACTTACCCCTTCTAGAATATACCAGCTACATTCTGGACCCACTAGCACTATGATGGGCCAATTGCTCACTTGGACCTTTACTAGCAGCTTGGGTCCTAACACTACTCCCTCCTGAAGCCACAGCCTTGTCCTCAAGGTTAAAGTATGGAAAGTGGTCCTAACAATAATCCCTTCCCTTCCACTGTTTTAACACTACTATCCCCCATCATATGCTCTGGTAGCTCTCTCTCCTCGTGATACTCTCTCACTTCCTTCTTCAAAAGGGACACATGAAACACCGGATGAACCTTGGATGTAACAGGTAGTTTGAGCTTGTTAGCCATAGTCCCCACCCCTTCCAGTATTAGGCAGAGCTCGGTAACCTGTTGACGGAGGAATGGACATTGAAGGCGGAATCCAGGCTAGAATCCAAACCCATGCAGGGGCGCCGAGTGTTGAATAAACTATTCAATATAACGGTTTTATTCCAAATCCCAGGCATCCCAGACTTCAAGATTCAGGCCATCCTGGATACTGGAGCATCGTGTTGTTGCATTAATAGCCACCGAATTCCTGCAGATGTCCCCAGGTTTCCAGATGTCCCCAGGTTTTTCACACGTGAGTCGCTCCAGATCAATAAGCGCCTTTTGCTGCACTTCCGTTGAACCCTGAAATGGGTCTTCGAGAATGAAAATACGACGTATTTGCGAGGTCACATTCTGGGTGTCATCAGCAATTTCCACCAAGCTTGCAAATTCGTCCGGGTATGCCATTCGCCACTGCACCCAGGTTTTCTTCTCAGTTTCACCCAACAGGTTTTCAATGTAGTCCACTTTATCCTGATTACTAGCAAACTTCTTATCTCGCACATGGTTCTTTGTGATTGATTCCCATCTGTCTATTACATCTGTCGTTTTGCTGAAGTCATCGGATAGAACCAATATTGCACCTTGAGACTGCTGTGCAGGAGGTAAATCCCAGTTATTTGCATGGGATCGGGCAGCCTTTGCCCAGTATCTTTCCGTTCTTGCCCTGATATTGTCCACCACTTGGTCTGGCCTCTGCTGCGCTAGTGGATAGTTGACTTGCCCCATAGTGGGTTCAGCAGGTCGCCCATATGGTGATTTTACAGATGATTCCCCAACCACCCCGGAGAATTGTGCCTCATATGGTCGAAAGATGGGGTAATCAAAGTCTAGGTCACCTTCTTCAGCTACATATCCTTCATCTGAGAAACAAGGGGGTTCCTCTTCAGGGTCTTCCATTTCATCCTCTGAAGAATAAGGATCACCATCTTCCATAGGTGCCAAATCATCTTGGCTATCAGGTCGTTCATCATCAGTAAGCGGATACGAGTGTACTGATGCCGTGTGCCAGTCCTCCTCATTTTCCGGGTTTTCTGGGCCGACGTCATCATCCCATCCAGTAGCGGCTGCCTGAACTGCCGCTAAGGGAATGGAGGCAGAGGGTGGAGCGTCATAGGACACCACATAGTCATATCTGCCCGTTCCTTCGTTCAGGTATCCCCAATTTCGTTGAGGATGCTGCTGCTGTTGGCCACTGATCGAATCATTGAATTGTCTGGCTTTGCAAGTATCCTGTCGCTGCTTCTCGAGTTTTTCAAGAATTTTTTCCCTCTCAATATTCCTTAGTCTTTGTTCCTCTTGCTGCTTTCGGTAATCATCATATATCTTTTGGGTTGCCTGCATCCAGGCGTCGGTGATTACATACGCGACCTCCTCTGCTGCTTCGATCTGCTCATCATACGGTTCATCCTGATACCAGACTCCCGCAAATTCCTCCATCACTTCCTCTATATCATTTTCGACATGTTGCGGTTGGCTAGTGGGTGGTCGATTTATATACTGCGTGAAGCTCAGTGATATCGAGTTATCCAGTCTATTGCTTATTAGGGCTTGCCGTTAGGGGTGGCAAAACGGGCCGAGGCCCGCCGGGTCGGCCCGCCACCCGCCAAAAAATGGCGGGCTGGGCATGGGTTTTGGGCCCGCCAACCCATTTCACCCGCCCCGCCAAATCAAAAAACCCAACGGGCATAATACATAATGGGGCGGGGTTGGCCCGCCAGCCCGCTAAAAAAAAATTTACATAGATTAGAAAATGTCTATGGTTCATTTGGAAAGAAAAAAAAATATGGCCCAATATTTGTTTTAAACTATTATTATTTATGGAAGTCTTTAGTTTTAGTTTAAATTTTTATATTATATTAGTTTTAGTTTAGCTTGTCATGATATTATTATATTTGTTTTAATTGTTTTAATATAATTTGATAATATGTATGGAGAGTTGGTGTGTTTACCTTTGGAACAAGTCCAATTATTCTACTGCATTTTTGAAAAGGTAGCATGTATACTCATAGCAGAGTAATGAAATTAGTGTTGAATTATGTGGTTAGGGTGAACATTAATGTTAGTTATTGTTATATTTCTAATTTGCTATATTAATTTAATTTGCTATATTAATCTAATTTGTTATTTTATCATTATTCGCTAATTTGCTATATTAATCTAATTTGGTAATATCTAAGGAGAGTTGATGTGTTAATCTTTGAAATGTAAAAAAAACAAAGCATTTTAATTTATTTAAAAAAAATAAAAAAATAATAAATAAAAAAAGGCGGGCGGCGGGCTTGAATTTCATGCCCATTTCACCTGGCGGGCATGCCCGCCGCGCTCTTTTTTTTGGCGGGCTTTTGGCGGAGCGGGGCGGGCGGCCCGTTTTGCCACCCCTACTTGCCGTGGCACTTGCACCTCGTTGCTTACTGTGGGTTGGATAATCCACCGTTGTCCCAGCAATTCCTAAATTCCGTGCCGCTGCCCTGGGAGTGCTTGTATCCCATTTGAAGCCAAGTAATCAGTTATGCCTTCAATTCTGTACCGAAAAGCCACATAACTAGTGTTAATTAATCTTCCCACCACTGCCCTGGTGGTTAATAGGTTCGGCTCTTCACCAGTCCATGAGTCATATCCACGTGTTTGGATCACCAGCTCAAGTCGTTTGTGCGCAGCGTTTAGACCAAGTAGAAGGTCTGGGACAAAGTAGATCAGTTGCGATCCTTGGGACAGATCAACCTCTGCTACCGCCACGATGGCCCGATCATCCGTCCAATTAGTCTGTCGAAGGGCCATTAACGCCATGACCCCTGCATCACGTCGATGCAACACTTGTACCCTGATCATGATACAGCCTATATGCATCAAATTGTAACCTTCCCGTTCAAGTTGCTGATAACTCTGTCTGTTGATAAGCTGCAAATTCTCCTGCTGACCATCCACTACTCTCATAGTCTGCTCTGCATAGTGTTGGTAAACCCGGTGGTTCACCATCCTCCATCCTGCTTCATAGAGCGTTTCAGTTGGAATCATATTTGCTCGCCACCTCCTTGACCAAGTCAATTCTTCCTCAGGGTCCAATATTCTTTCCATGGCTCTTCCATTACCTCTAAGCTTTAGCCTTCTTCGTGCTTCATACGCGAGCCTTGATCCACGTCGGTAACTGCGAATCTGATCTTCCTGAGTGGGAATCTGGGTGGGAAGTTGGTCAGCGTTAAGACTTCGCACGGGCATTTCAAAGCTTTGTCTCCTTTCGTTTGACATCCTCATATATCTTTAGGGGATCCTTGAATACAAAGAACGGACTTCGCCTTTTGGGTGGTGCAGGTTTTGAATCACCTATATGCAGGCCTTCCAGCCGTTTTTGTATTTCATCTAGCTCTCCTTCTATTCCTTCTGGCAGTTTACAGCCTTTGCTTTGCCTTTAACAATATTTTGGAGCTGTTGTAGGTCTTCGTGATTATCACGTACTTCTTCTGCTATTTGTATTAACAGCTGGATGATGGTATTGTTTTGTTTTATCAGAATTTCGGTTTGAGACACAGTTCCACGGGCTTCAGTTGGCTTCAAGAATCCAATAGAGGGTTCCTCAATTGATTTTGTAGCTTTAATGGCGTCAGAATAACTCCTAGTTTTGGTGGATTGCCTCCAATCTGTCATTAACGAAAGAGATCCTTCACCTGGCAAGGCTTTGGATTCTTTTTTGAATGTCTTCCTTCTGGATCCTGTAAGTGTTAGCAAGATCCGGTCTTTCTTCCTCAAAGTGTTGTATTACGTCCTCTAACCACCCTAGTTGAACTCTGGCTTCAGCTAGATTTGCGTAGTTTGGTTGAAGTATAACCTTTTGCCGGATACGCTTGCCTCTTGGTGATTTGAGAAAGCCAGGCACACTAAACATCAGTTGGGTCTAGACCTTTTTTACGTTTCTAAGGTGTTTGGAATCCTTGCCTTGAAGATTTGGAAACTCAACACAGCCACAAACACGGGACTTAAGTGCTCTTCAGAGTTTTTCCACCACAAACTTCACAGGTTCTTACTAGAACTATTCACTCAAACTTCCAAAAGAAAAGTATAAAGGTTTTGGACTCTGATGACGGAATAATGGAGCCTGAAACCCGGCAGAAAGGTTTACCAGTTTAGAAACCCTGCTCTGATACCAGAGCAGAGCAGCGCAGAAACAAACATTGTTTTGGATCGTTTAAACAGAGTTTTGCACTCAAAAGAAAACAAAGCAGAGCAGCGCAGAAACAAACATTGGTTTGGATCGTTTAAACGGAGTTTTGCACTCAAAAGAAAACACGTAAAAGATACAAAAAGGAAACTAGAAAAGAAAAGAAAGTTACATAATTTGTAGGAACAAGGATTTTATTGATGTTGCACACCTTTTATACAAACTCAAATTCACTCTTTGTGTGTCGCACTTCTGAGATGAATATGAGGTTAACACACACTAAATATATAGACAGCCTCCTAAGCTCAAAGATTCATAGTGCGGGTACGCTTTATGGGCCCTATCGACCACTATGAAAAGTTTGGCTAAGGACAACAACTGCTGACAGGAAAAGATAACAAGCATGTGAAGCAATAGTTGCTCCATTATTGAATACAGACAAACTACTTTACATTATTATATGTGACACGCCATCGTGGTGGGGCTCACCACGTTCTTTTGTCAGAGATTCCTTCTTATCTTCTGGTAATGCCTTCCAGCTGTTGCCTGATGAGCTGAATTTTGTCTGCTTGTTCTTTGACGTAAGGTCTTGCATCATTGTAGATATTATCTTTAGTGGACTTGCTGGTGTAAAATTGGGCCTTTGTTTGTAGGATTTGGGCCAAGTCATGGATTGCTTCTTGGGCTCTTTGCTTTGCGTCCAATTCAATTTGTTGGGTTTTCCCAAGCGCTGCATAGTAGTCATTAAGGCATAGTGGGTCATTGGGGTTGGCCCTTTGGATTTCCTCTTCGTACTGGCTTGGTAATCTGCGAGTTCCTCCAGCCATGGTCTCCTTCACGCTCAACCTGGATCCACATCTGAATCAATCGGGATAACTGATCAGCAAACTGATTATGCTTACCGTCTATATGTTCTATGTTAACAATGACACCAGTTCCATTCAGGAAATCATTCCTTTTTGTCCAGGTAATAGATTTTAAGTCTTTCCATTGTTTCCATGCACGCATGGATTTCTGCATCGATTGGGGATTTTATGGTTGTGAACTTCCCACTTGCATAAGCACATATTTCCTCGGAGCTTCTTGGGTCATTTCGCCTTTTCTTTCATTTGCACACGCCTCCCCAGCCGTCCATGCATCCATCCACCTCCAGAACAATGTGGGCATCCATGGGAGGGATGTTCATATCCGGCAACCGTTGAACTAGTTCCTTTATCTGATTGATAAGCTGCCAGTCAGAGGGTTTGAACCGCTTATCACCGTGGGGGCTGGTTTTAGAGTACAATGGTCCAAGTAACCTTCCAATGTCCTTAATATATGGTCGAGCATAATTAATGATTCCCAGCCAGGACTGTAACCCCCTTTTGGTCTGCAGAGCCTCACCTTTGACTTCTACAATTTTTTTGATGAGATGGGGTTAGAGCCTCATTTTTCCTTTGCTGAAAACAGCACCTAAGAATTCAATCTCCTCGCAGGCTATTTTCTGATAGGATTAGCCCTTCCCTCTCACAGACTTGCAGAACTTTTGTCAAATGCCTAGCATGCTCCTCTTCATTGTTGGAATAGACAATAATGTCATCATTATAGACGGATACAAAGTCTTCCATTCCTTTGAAACAATGATCCATCTTCCTTTGGAATGTAGCTGGTGCATTTTTTAGGCCGAATGGCAAGACCAACCATTCGTAGAGCCCCCGGGGACTAGGAATGTCATCCATGGGATTGATTCTTCCTCCATAGCTACCTGGTGAAAGCCAGATTTTAGGTCAAATTTTGAGTATAATTTTGACCTTCCCATTTTCAGTTTTAAGCCTTCGATTCCAGGCAAGCTATACTGGTCCTTGTATGTATTATCGTTCAGAGCACGATAGTCAAAAACCATACGTTGCTTGCCTTTGACCTCCCTTCCGGTTGCTGGGTCGATACTGGTTCCTGAATTGACCAGAACTGCTACAGTTCGGTGCCGACTTTCACTTTTCCGGATCACCCCAATTTGTAGTAGGGTTTCCACATGCTTCCTAAAATCTGCTTCCATTTGGGCTGTGAGATGCTTTAGTGGCCTATCCTGGATTGTTATATCGGGATTGATGATGGTCAATTTACATTTAATCCGATTTCGAGCTCAATGTTTTAGCGGGCTTTCTCCAACAATTCCGGTAGCCTTTAGTCTATTGATCAGGCCCATAAACTTCTGTTGAAATGATGGACTAGGTCTTCCCCAATTCAAGTATATCATTTCCCTGACATCCATTAACTCATGTCCTTCAAGTTGGGTTACCTTGGCCATTTCTCCCTCCGGACGACTGTTGAAATGATGGACTAGGTCTTCCCCAATTCAAGTATATCATTTCCCTGACATCCATTAACTCCTGTCCTTCAAGTTGGGTTACCTTGGCCATTTCTCCCTCCGGACGAGTGTCAACTGTTGCGATATTCTTGTAGAAGGTGACAGTATTTCCTTCCATACGGACTCCTCCTGCCATCGACCGAATAAAGCTACACCCAATAAGCATATCAATACCATCCCTCAAGGTCATCTCCATACAGTAGGTGAATGGGATCCGGAAACTGTTTTCACCTATTACCATAATTCCTTCTTTCAGGCTATGAGAAGCTGTTTGCTGGGAATTAATTCCATTGAAAGTTACTGACGACAAGCCCTAATAAGCAATAGACTGGATTACTCGATATCACTGAGCTTCACGCAGTATATAAATCGACCACCCACTAGCCAACCGCAACATGACGAAAATGATATAGAGGAAGTGATGGAAGAATTTGCGGGAGTCTGGTATCAGGATGAACCGTATGATGAGCAGATCGAAGCAGCAGAGGAGGTCGCGTATGTAATCACTGACGCCTGGATGCATGCAACCCAAAAGATATATGATGATTACCGAAAGCAGCAAGAGGAACAAAGACTAAGGAATATTGAGAGGGAAAAAATTCTTGAAAAACTCGAGAAGCAGCGACAGGAAACTCGCAAAGCCAGACAATTCAATGATTCAATCAGTGGCCAACAGTAGCAGCATCCTCAATGAAATTGGGGATACCTGAACGAAGGAACGGGCAGATATGACTATGTGGTGTCCTATGACGCTCCACCCTCTGCCTCCATTCCCTTAGCGGCAGTTCAGTTCACAACCATAAAATCCCCAATCGATGCAGAAATCCATGTGTGCATGGAAACAATGGAAAGACTTGACATCTATTACCTGGACAAAAAGGGAATCACTTTGCGAACGGACTGTGAGGCCATTGTAAAGTTTTACAATAAGAGTGCCCAAAATAAACCTTCAAGAGTGCGCTGGATAGAATTTACTGATTTCCTGACTGGAACTGGTGTCATTGTTAACATAGAACATATAGACAGTAAACATAATCAGTTTGCTGATCAGTTATCCCGATTGATTCAGATGTGGATCCAGGTTGAGCGTGAAGGAGACCCATGGCCGGAGGAACTCGCAGATTACCAAGCCAGTATGAGGAGGAAATCCAAAGGGCCAACCCCAACGGCCCACTATGCCTTAATGACTACTATGCAGCGCTTGGAAAAGCCCAACAAATTGAATTGGACGCAAAGCGAAGAGCCCAAGAAGCAATCCATGACTTGGCGCAAATCCTACAAACAAAGGCCCAATTTTACACCAGCAAGTCCACTAAAGATAATATCTACAATGATGCAAGACCTTACGTCAAAGAACAAGCAGACAAAATTCAGCTCATCAGGCAACAGCTGGAAGGCATTACCAGAAGATAAGAAGGAATCTCTGACAAAAGAACGTGGTGAGCCCCACCACGATGGCGTGTCACATATGATAATGTAAAGTAGTTTGTTTATATTCAATAATGGAGCAACTATTGCTTCACATGCTTGTTATCTTTTCCTGTCAGCAGTTGTTGTCCTTAGCCAAACTTTTCGTAGTAGTCGATGGGGCCCATAAAGCGTACCCGCACTATGAATCTTTGAGCTTAGGAGGCTGTCTATATATTTAGTGTGTGTTAACCTCATATTCATCTCAGAAGTGCGACACACAAAGAGTGAATTTGAGTTTGTATAAAAGGTGTGCAACATCAATAAAATCCTTGTTCCTACAAATTATGTTACTTTCTTTTCTTTTCTAGTTTCCTTTTTGTATCTTTTACGTGTTTTCTTTTGAGTGCAAAACTCCGTTTAAACGATCCAAACCAATGTTTGTTTCTGCGCTGCTCTGCTCTGTTTTCTTTTGAGTGCAAAACTCCGTTTAAACGATCCAAACCAATGTTAGTTTCTGCGCTGCTCTGCTCTGGTATCAGAGCGGGGTTTCTAAACTGGTAAACCTTTCTGCCGGGTTTCAGGCTCCACTATTCCGTCATCAGAGTCCAAAACCTTTATACTTTTCTTTTGGAAGTTTGAGTGAATAGTCCTAGTAAACACCTGTCAAGTTTGGGGTGGAAAAACTCTGAGTCGTGGCTCCACACCAACTTGCGCTCCTGGGTATTTCTCCTGATATTTCATCTCAATTCGCAGGCCAATACTGGGTCGAAGCTTTTCAAAGAACTTTTCTGCAGTGTCTGGCATATATGCCCTCCCTGTCTTTGCAGCCAGATATCTATAATCACGCATGAAATTCCAGATGTCCCCAGGTTTTTCACACGTGAGTCGCTCCAGATCAATAAGCGCCTTTTGCTGCACTTCCGGATACAGACCATATAATACCTTGCTGCTAGCTTCGCGAAGACATAACCGACTGCAGCCTGTGTGCTCGCAGCTTAACAAAACCCATTCACCTACCTCCAAACTCTTGTCTCCTCTCTTCTCATCAGCTTGAGATTTCATCCTCTCTTGAGCACGTGGCAATTGAACTGAACAAGCAACTGTCTAAAAGCTTCGTCGCGATATAGTAAGTGCCTCTACAATCTATTAAGTGCCTATGAACTGCCTTGTTACCCCGTGCAGCCAACACGTGATAAACAAAGGTTTCCTTCCATATCGGTTTTGGGAACGGTAGAGGCTGCAGTAACCATGGTAGTCAAAATTGTGTTCCATCTCATAGGATCTTGAAGGGGCTTTGGTGATCCATGAAGGTGAAAAATTGGATTTTGGTGGGGACAAAGGGATCGGTAGTAGGGATGGGAATAGTTCAGGGCAACTAACAAAGACCTAAGGCCTAGTCTACACAGATCCAGACTAAGCCAGACATTTTTTTTAAATAGAAAAGGCATAGGCTTTTTATAAGCCTATTTAGTTAAAAAGACCAGGCCTTATGCCATAAAAAAAAAATTTAAGCCTATCAGGCTGGCCTATTTAAATAAATATCAATAATTTTATTACTATTATTATTGTATTATATATTGTAGTCTGAATTAAAATACCAAAAAAAAAGTTATCTTGAAGAACTTATAAAAATAGGTTGAAAAAAAACACCTTATGAACAATGTCATATATTGTTTCAGTATGTTTTCATAAACAAATAGTTTCACAAAACTTAAGCTACTGGATAAACTCAGATAACTCAATACAAATAGTTTCACAAAACTTATGCTACTAGATAAACTCAGATAACTCAATAGTCAATACAAACAAACTTATAGTCTCATTGGTCTTTTAGTTTTTTAATCTATATAAACATTAATGGGATGACTTATTTATATATGTTCAAATAAAGTACTTTTAAAGTAGGCAAACGGACCAATCAGACTTTCAAAAAGGCCAGACTACTTGTCAGACTTAAGTTTTGATATTTTTACCGGGCTAGACAAAGTCTATCTCGATCCGGCCTATTCCCATAGCGATTCGCCGGGCAAACACGTAGGAGCAGTGGGATCATGCATGTCTGCTAATTCCGTTCATCTTCATCGCACTTATGGTTTCCCAGGTCGGGTTTGCAACCCGGTTACTTAGTAACAACAGTTACGCTTCAAAGACACTAAAAAAAAATGGGATTTTTTTTATGATATTGTAACCTGCACCATTTATCTCTCACCCATAATCCCCAATTAAATTAATTCCCAACTAATTTTTGAAAGCCTTCCCAATACACCCATTAATTTTTTGAAACTTCCCAATACAGCCACCTAGCCTATCCAATAGTTAGATTCTTTGCATTCTCTCTCTCTCTCCCTCTCTCATGTACTTTAAATACCCGGAATTTTTTTTTGGTTATTTTTTAATTTTGTTTTATGTTATGAATTTTATGATCCTTAGTTTGAGTTAGTTAGTATTTTGGGCATGATTTTGGTAGGATCCGACAATCCGTGTTACGATCCCCCAATTCACGACCTTGTGACCCCTCCCCGTTCCCGTGTAGGATCTCGAATTTGACTACCATGGTTATGAGGCTTGCTTTATTCTCCTTGGTGGTGCTTTGAACCTCCATCAACACGGATCGTATGTCGAGCAACTCTGTTCCCAACACTGCTACTTGCGCTTCCATAGCTTTTGTTGCCTTCTGTGGCATTCACCTTGCGAGTATGAGACTATAAGTCACGCTGATCCCGGCAAACATATCCAGCAGATCATACCAGTTTGCTAATCAATCCTCAAAACGGTAAAATATAGCCAGATTTCATCAAAAGGTAGACTGTGTGTTATTAATGAATGCTATTGAAGGAATTACAGACGGGAAAACACCCAAAAGGGAGACTGTGTGTTAATATTCACTACTTAATAGTTAACACTAACGGTGTCAGCCTCCTTTCCCCTATTCCCATATCTTTTCACAAAGCGACTCAGATGAAACAGAGACCTATTCCCATATCTTTTCACAAAGAGACTCAGATGAAACAGAGACGCCAAGAAAAGAGAGGCATATGAAACAGACATGCAGAGAGAAGAGCGGCAGATGAGAAGATATGAAACAAAGCACATAGAAAGAAGAGAAAAAAGAAACAGAATACACAGTGAAGACAGGACACTCATTGGGGCTGTGAGACAGCGGCGAGATGGGTGTCAAACCCTAGCTTTTGATCAAACTATTATGCTTGTTGTTGACTCTAGTCACTCCATTTATATTTCAATTTCTTTATTTTAATCTAAAAAATAAAAATCCTAGAATCCTGGCTTCTAATAAAAAAATTAAAAAAATCTTCTTTGTTTGGAGTTTTTCATATTTGGGTCGTAGCGGCGGCATTCAGTTGTATCTCGTGAACAAATAGTCATACCCAAACATATCAGCCACATTTAAAAAAAAAAAAAAAAGTAATAATTTAACTGCCAGATACTTCCCCGTTACATATCAGGGCATATCAGACATGGATCAGTGTCGGAGACATGTCAGACACCCATACTTTGGCTATTTAGGAGTATTGGGGCTTCTCACATGGGATGGATACAGGCATAAACCCCTTTTATTTCCTCTATTTGTGAACATAGCACAGTAACGCATACAATCAACAAAGTTCATTCTCAATTGTGTCAATTGCACTTCAGTTCTTTCCCTCACCGTGAAGTTTTTTCTTTTCTCTCTCAAATTCTCTCCCATGAAGTTTTTACAAGCAGCATGCCAAGTTTAAAATCTTGCCATTCAGTTTCTCTTATGAGAGACTCACTAGAGAAAGTAAACGACACTAACATTATTAGAGTCCCACCACGGTGGTTGGAGACTTCACCAAAGTGGGTTGTGAAGATAAGCTATTGTCGGGGTGATTTTACAGCAGTGGTCAGAGCGATTCACAACCAAAAAGTGTACACTTCAGTACCAACTTGAATGTCTGTTTGATAGAGAGGAAGGCTCTCAGCCTCCTGGAATAATGTTTACACTCATATTTCATCAGTGTGTTGATGGTGGATGGCAGTCCATGGCAGAGAGCCAAAATCCCGCCACACCGGCCGCTTTGCAGCGCTGTTATAGCGGATTTTGGCGGAAGAAAACCGCAATATCGGTCAATACTTACCATTGCGGCAAGCCCAAAAATCGCCATGTATATCCGCCATAGCGGCCATGGCGCCGCCATTTGATAACACTGTATTTCATAAATCATAAATGGTCCTTAAATACCAAAATTTTATGGAATAGTATATCTGTTTACAATTTACAACAGTGTTGTCGATGGCAGATGATGGTCCATGGCGCCATTACAGCTGCTTTGCGGCGCCATTGTAGCAGATTATGGAGGGAAACCCCCAATATTGGCGATATTTACCATTGTGATGAGCCCAAAAACCACCATGGCGGATACTTTATAACAGTGATTTACAAAAAGTGCATGTTATGTTTCCTATTTTTAATAATAGAACGATATCAACCAAATCAAATAATATAAACAATAAAAATGTGTGTATGCGTGCTGCTGCTACCTCTTGCAATAGAGTTTGAGCCAAATAAAGGTTTGAAACCAATATAATGGAAATTACTAAATAGCATGTTTTCAATATACCAGATAACTGTAGGTGCTATACTACATAAGATAAATAGTACTGCTATTCCGCAGAATATAAAATATTGTCCCTAAACTATATTTTTCTTTCAATAAAGCCTAATATGTTTGAGATATAAAACTAACAAAATGAATATTATCGAAAATGTAGGGTGTTGATCGTCACAACTTACACTGATGGAGGTGGTTCAAAGGATTTCCGATCAAGTGGGGCAGCACCAGTAGATGGAGTGTTGTCAGGAATTGTACTGGCTTTTAACACTACAATCACCATATGACATGAAAAAGAGGGGATGAGAGATGAAAAGCTGTTAGAATCATTCTATTATGGAAAACATTAAAAAACCTAATAGAAAGTAAACAGATACTGTAAATCTTCCAAAAGGATTGAAAATTCGCTGAATAATTGAATCTTTTCCGGTGTTAAATTTTCTTAACTCACATCAAGTCTTCTCCTCTAGTGGGAATGTCTTTAAAATACCGTTAATTACAAAAATTCAAGAGCCGGTACGCGCTCTATAAGCTAGCCAATTAAGTGCAATCTATGAAGCACAGACACTCCAAAAACGACCTAGACACTAACACGGCGACACTGATAATAATTTTAAAAAATAAATAAATTAAATGTAATCACAAGTGTCAGTATAAGTGTCCGACCCCGACACGGACACGCCTTTTTTCAAAGGTGTCAATGCTACATAGAGTGCAATTGAAGTATTGTATGATCGACTACACAAGAGTTTATCCAAAGATAAGAGTAAGAACATGAAAAGAAGAACCAAACTCACCATGAATAGGACACGGATTTTGATTTCTAGAGCAGCAACTCTTGCATGACTCATAAGGACACCTGCAAACAACAGAAATCAGAATCAAAACGAACAAATGTTTAAAATCAAAGTTTCAAAATAAAACTTTTATATAATACGATAAAAATAAAGACCTAGAACGAGCAACATTGCCACACTGTTTGCACTTCGGCTTGTTCTGACCGCGTTGAGATTTCGGCGGCATTGAAGACATCGGCGATCCTAAACCTAAACCTAGGGTTCCGACCTTCGCCGTCGAACTGTTGCCAGGTGCCGTCGCCATAAACGCATAAATAACACCGTTTTCGATTTTCGCGCTAACACCACCGTTCAAAGGGGAATAACTATAAGAGAGTTGATTCGAAATAAGGAGAAAATGATAATCTTCTTCTTTTTTTGAAATTACGCGATTAATCTTTTGGAAGAAAGAAGAGACTGTTTTGCAGAAAGAGGGTGGGAAGAAAGTGAAGTTTGTTTCGGTAATTTTACGAACCGTTAACCCCGTGCGTTGGGTTATAGTCCCTGCGAAGCTGGGGTTTGTAAGTTTGAGGGCGAGGAAGTGATGTTCGACATTGTGGATTTGTACTATAATCAAAATTAAAATGCCACAGACTATGGTTAAATATAAATAAATAATTGTACTTTTATTATTTTATTTTATTTTATCTCCTTCACAAAACTAATTCTTCTAGTTTCCAAAAAAAAATTCAAAAAAATTTATGGTTAAGTATTACTTTTGTTTGAATTTTTTTCAAATTCAATTTTATTTTTAAGGAATTCAATAGTTAGAATCGGATATTTGTTAAGTATACGAAATTTGAATTATTAAATTCAAATTTCAATTAGTTATGATTGTCAATGTTATTAAAACTGAATTAGTCGATTGAACTTAGAATAGAATGTAATATTAGTCTAATGAGTCTAAGTAAATAGTTATTAAATAGAAATTGAAATCAAACAAACAAAAAAAACTCACTTTAAATTGAAGTAAATGGGTGAATCTTTGAAAGAGTTTCGATTTCGAGAAACAAACTAATATTTTATTTTGACAAAAATTTAAACTTGGTGTTTCACTGTTATTAATTTAAACTTGTTGTTTCACCATTGTCTGAGAGATGTGGTTAAAGAAACAATGAACTTAGGCAACAAATAAAGGAAGTGGATTCCTTCAGGCAAATTGATCTCTGATATCTTGGTTGAAAGCTAGTTGGTAGTCAGGCTGAAAGAAATAAAATTTCATGATGACCTCTACACAGATGTGGGCAAATCCTTCACTAGAAGGAATCTTAAAAATATACGTATGATTACAAATGTTGTGAATCCTGTTGGGATGGATAGAGAATCTGTCTCCACTTGAAGGGTGGAGATTGATGACTTTCCCCTATTCACTAAGTCGGATCCTCTAGATGTTCCGATGGCTTACATGAAAAGATGTTTGGAAGATGGAACTAATTCAAGTGTGAACATTCGCAACTTGATGAATGCTCCTCCTGATGCAACTCTCAAGAGGAAAGAAAGTCTAAAAAGGATAGTGAAGGAACTTCAAATCCTCCTTCTTCTCCAGCTAAGAAACCAAAGAGGTATGAGACCTCCAGAATGATTTTGAGGTCTGCAGATACTAAAGCCTCTGAAGTCCAGAAAAGGGAAACTATTGAAGCTGCTAAGGCATTTGAAGCTACTGAAGCTGCAAAAGTTGTTAAGGCTGATATAATTGTTGAGGAATCAAGGCATTTGACTAAGGAAGCTGAAAAATAATCTGTTGAAGCCTTTGCTCATCAAAATTTGTACAAGTCTTATAATGTTGAGACTTCCAATATTTCTAATTCTATAATTGTTGATACTTCAGCTATCCTTTTTCCAATCATAACCAATACCAATCCATTAAATGAATCTTCAACCACAAATGATTTAGAAACCACATATTCACTTGAAACAATCGAACCAGAAATCACAACAACAATTGAACAAACTCCATAAAACACAATGCAACAACAACCTACATCTTCATCTCTATCACAACCTCCATTTTCACCTCAACAAGCACCACCCATTCAACAAACAACAAACAACAAACTCAACCAGCTAACCTAAAATAACAAAAACCATTGAATTAACCCAACAACAACCTCAATCACCACCATTTTATTAACACATCGTTTTTGAACAACCAACCATTTTTTAGGCCACACCCATGAACATCTCACTTCCTCCATCCAATAAAATTGATACATTTATTCCTAACCCAATTTTTGAAGACTTATACATATCAGAGGATTCCTCTATTGAGAGAGAATTTTTCTCTAATAAAGATCCATCTGTTATTGAACTCTCCTCTTTCTCTTCTAAAACAAAAATTAATTCAGAGACAAGAATCCCCACCATCAATTCTGAACATACATCGCATGAACCCTCTTTTGGTGAAGTATGGACAAATATAGAATTAAAAATAACTGGAAGTTTTAGCTTTATGAGGTAGGTTATCACAAATTGTGTTAACCCTGCTAAAAGCAATACATTATGGGATCGGTACGTGGACTGATCAATTTACTGTTTCACTTTCCTCAAGAATATTTCATATGAGGTTGTTATGGAGAAGTTCATTCCCATATTTATTGAAGTAATGACTCAAATTCTAGAGATAAAGAAGTATGTCGATGAGTCATTAGCTAGGTCTAAGATTTTGGCTCTCACTGCTTTTGAACAAGTTCTACCTCAGATTAGAACTTAAATTCCCTCTGCTCAATTATTAGCAATTCAACAAGATGTTGAAATAACTTATGAGATTCTTTTTCCTGAACAAAACTTAGTTGTTCCTCCTGTTGTTATAATATCTTCTAGGATTTCTCATAACTTAGAATCTCAGCATAAAGATAAATCAACTTCTAGTATTTCATCTTCTGGACCCCTTGCTTTTGAGGTTGTCACTTCTGTAATTCTGAAGACTTTGGATGAGTTGAAGAAAGAAAATGAAGTTGCAAGGACCAAGTTGGATCGTCAAGAAGAGACCAACAATTAGATCCAGAACTTGTTGTCAACAATCCTCTCTAGACTTCCACCCCAACCATAAAATCTTATTTAAATTTTTTTGTGACTTTATTATTCTTTGTTTCAAATATATAAAAAGTTTGGTTCTCATTTTATCATATTCTTTTTTACTAAAGACGAAGGGGGAGAAAAAGATGTGATTTTAACTTTTGTTTTCCCAAGATTGATATGTCTAAATTTACTGATTAACTTATTATGAATCAAAATTTTCTAAGCCTTAATCCCATGGGGAGCTTGCAAACCTCACTTTAAGAAGATAAGCTAAGAAAATCTTGATGTCTAAAACTCAGGGGGAACTTTCAAACCCAACTTTGATTTTTAGTTGCTTATCTGTTTTATTAAAACATTAAAATTGTTTATCAAAATACATGGATTTGTCATCATCAAAAAGGGGGAGATTGTTGGAACAAGCTTGATTCTACAACTATCATTGAGTTTTGATGATAACAAAGTATAAAAGAACAATTTTATATTTTAACAGTTTGTTAAGTGTGCAGACTCTGAGCAAGCATGAAGTGAAGAGAAGGCTGTTACATGTTGTCAACAATCCTTTCTAAACTTGCACCCCAACCATAAATCTTGTTTCAATCTTTTTGTGACACTGTCTATCCTGTTACCTTATTATTCAATCTATAAAAAGTTTATTTTTCGCTTAATAATCACTACGCCAAAATTGTTTTTTAGCAGCACTACATAGACAACACTTTTTACCAAAAGCGCTACTATAAGTTTTAATAAAAACAAAAAAACAAAGGAAAAAAGCGCTGCTATAGGGGGACTTTAGAAAGCGCTTTTGAAAAGCGCTGCTAAAGGCCAGTTGTAAGTTACACTTTAGAAAGCGCTTTCTGGAAAGCGCTGCTAAAGGCTAACATTAGACAACGCTTTTAAAAAGCGCTGCTAAAGGTGTTTCGTAGACCACACTTTAGCCAGCACTTTTGGAAAGCGCTGCTAAAGGTCATTCCTATACCACACATTAGAAAGCGCTTTTATAAAGTGTTGTTATATGCCTAGGAAAAGAAAGCACTTTTAATTCAAAAGCGCTGCTAAATGTATCACATAAGAAAGCGTTTTTGAAAAGTGCTGCTATAAGTCTTTTAAAATATAAATAATAAAATAGATACTCTTCCTCTGATTTTCAATACTGTTGTTTCTCTTCTTCGTAGCCCTAACGTACACTTTCAAGACTCTCTCTCTCTCTCGCGACTCTCACCACTGTATCTCCCTCTCCCTCTGCGCAACTCCCTCTGTTTGTGACTGTTTCCTCTTCTCCGAAGCACTCTCACGCCGACGAAACTCCCTCCGCTCGTGACCGTTTCCTCTTCTCCGAATCACTCTCACAGTGACGAAACTCCCTCCGTTCGTGTCTTCGTCGCGCCCTTCGCCATAACTCCCGCCGTCGTAACTTCGTTTGAGGTATGTTTTCGTTTGCAATGTTAATGTCATGCTTTTATTTATCAGTTCTGTTGAAAACAAGTTATGTTAATTTGCGGGTTAGTTGCATTGGATAAGTGTGAATAAGTTAGGATATGAGTTTCTAAATATAATGCTAGTTTATGGTCAAAGTGTAGTGGATAACTTATTAACCATTAATAATTAAACCTACAGTTAGAGGTTATGTCAATGTTAACCGAGTTAATGTGGTGTGTTTGGATCGTTAATGAGAATAGAGTTGGAAATTGGTTAAGTATATGAAATGGTTATACTATTTGAATAGATATTGTTAGGAGAGTGAATTGTTGGATTGGTTATGCTAGTGTGTGATTCTTGCTAACTGTCAATGATTGTTAATTGTTGTTAATAGTTATAGAATGAGTTAGCTTATGAAATCATGATGATTGAAATTAAAATGTGTTGCACTACTATTGAATCCAATTTGACTTAGTGATGTAAGGATTTGGTTAAAAAACCATTGTGAGCTTCATTTGTGTACCGTTGTTATAGATTTCGGAAAAATGTTACGTAGCTTGGTGGATGCTTGTTGATAATGTTCGTAGTAAGGTTGAAGATGATAAATAGTGATATTTGTGGTGAATTTATTTTGAGAGTTGATTGAAAATGATAATGAAATTAATTGTTAATTGAACTAGTGATTGAATTTATTTTGAGAGTTGATTGAAAATGATAATGAAATTAATTGTTATTTTGAGAGTTGATTGAAAATGATAAATAGTGATTGAATTGTTAATTGAATTTGAATTGATGATTCTTTGTTGGATAGACCTTTGAAGTTAATTGAACTTAAGTTTTGAAGTTGTTTTTTTTACTTACTTGAGTTGAAACATTAAGTGTTGATGTGTCATTTGTAATGAATCAAAGTATACCATGCTACTTGAATTAATGTGATTGAATTTGTGTGTCGATGCCATGTTGCTTAATTGAAGGAAGTGATGATGTTTACTAAATTTGATTCTTCAGACTTTGACTTGTTTCCCCGATATATCTTGTTTTTCCTAATATATACTAAATTTGTCCTGTTATATTTGGTATACACCGTCAGTTACTAACTTAGTTAATTTGCTATAGGGGGTTACTCGTGAAGAGTCAAATTCGAATCGTCTCCAAGAATATTACATTGTGTGGTTCCAGAAGGTGTTGATTTCTATACAAGTAATTAGTTGTTCTTTTGTTTTTGTTTAGCTTACTTAGTAAAACCATGGTTAAAAAATGGATGTCTTCCAATCGATTGTCAAAAGAGTACGAGAATGGGGTATCAGAATTCGTTAAGTTTGCTGTTAAACACGCCAAAGACCCCAGTCGAATCACATGTCCTTGCTTAGGTTGCTATTATGGGCGTCAAATTGACGCAGTTCAGTTGGAATCACATTTAATGAGGCATGGAATTGATCGAAGTTATACATGTTGGATGTTACATGGTGAGATAAGTAACGAGAATGTTAAACCGGGGGATAATATGAACTATGCTTCAAACGACAATGGCACAAATACATACGATTGTGATCGAGTCGAAGAGATTGAATAAGCACTTGAAGAAGATCTTCAGGATTGTCCCAAAATGTTTGAGAGGTTGGTAAGTGATGCAGAGAAACTCTTGTATAAAGGTTGCACTAAATTCACAATATTGTCTGCGGTATTAAATTTGTACAACTTAAAAGCGGGCAATGAATGGTCGGATAAAAGTTTCACAAAGTTATTAGCCCTTATGAAAGATATGCTTCCGGAGGATAATGTTCTTCCCAATTGAACCTATGAGGCCAAAAACATATTGTGCTCTGTTGGCATGAGTTATGATAAGATACATGCTTGTCCAAATGATTGCATTTTGTTTCGGAATAAATATGCATCGTTAAATGAGTGCCCTATATGCGGTGTCTCTCGATATAAGAAAAAAATGTCTCTAGCAAAAGTCTTATGGTATTTTCCTATAATTCTGAGATTTAGACGCATGTTTCGTAGTGAAACCGATGCAAAAACACTTGACTTAGCATACAAATGAAAGAATTATAGATGGAAAGTTTCGGCATCCGATAGATTCACCACAGTGGATGAAAATTGATAATGATTATCCTGATTTTGGAGAAGAAGCAAGAAACCTTCACTTGACATTATCTACTGATGGAATGAACCCGCATGGTCTTCAAAGTATCTCACGTACCACATGGCCTGTGATTATTATGATTTATAACCTACCTTCATGGCTATGTATGAAGCGTAAGTACATGATGTTATCTATGTTAATCTCTGGGACTAAACAACCAGGGAATGACATAGATGTATACTTGACACCTTTAATCGAAGCCTTAAAGATTTTGTGGAAGAACAGTGTGGAGGTTTATGATGGATATAGGAAAGAAAGTTTCAATTTGAGGGCGTTGTTGTTTGGCACAATTAATGATTTTCCAGCATACGGAAATCTATCAGGGTATAGCATTAAAGGTTAATGTGCGTGTCCTATTTGTGAAGAAAACACATATTAGACGCGTTTGAAATTTTGTCAGAAGAATGTCTTTCTAGGTCATCGTAGATTTTTAAATTCTAATAATCACTATCGTGGGTGGAGAAAAGCATTCAATGGAAATCCAAAACAAGGTAGAGCTCCACCTACATTGACAGGTGACCAAATTTTTGAAAAGGTGAAGGATGTGACTACTCACTTTGGAAAGCCTTTTGCACATACGCTTGTCAAACGTGGGTGGAAGAAGAGGTCATTTTTTTTTAATTACCATATTGGAAGTCGTTGTATGCAAGACATTTTCTTGATGTTATGCATATTGAAAAAAATGTATTTGAAAGTGTTATTGGTACGTTACTCAATATACAAGAAAAGTCGAAGGATGGCCTTAAAGCAAGAAAGGACTTGGTAGCGATGGGAATAAGAAATGAATTAGGACCCATGAAGAAAGAAAAACGAACATATCTACCACTTACTGCTTATACGCTATCTAGAAAGGAGAAAAAGATAGTGTGTAAGTTTCTAAGTGAATTTAAAGTTCCAGAAGGATACTCTTCAGATATTAGAAGACTTGTGTCTATGAAAGACCTTAAGTTAAAGAGTTTGAAGACACATGATTGCCATGTTATAATGGAACATTTTCTACCAATAGGTATACGTTTTATTTTGCCAGAAAAAGTAAGAAGCACAATAACTAAATTGTGTTTTTTCTTCAGGTCAATTTGTAGTAAGGTGATCGATCTTGCGATCTTACCAACATTGCAAAAAGAAATAGTTATTACTTTGTGTGAGCTTGAAATGTTTTTTCCTCCCTCATTTTTTGACATAATGGTACATCTAGTTGTTCATCTTGTGAAAGAGGCACAATTGTGTAGACCGGCTTATATGAGATAGATGTACCTTGTTGAATGGTATATGAAAATATTAAAAGGGTATGTGAAAAATCGAAGTCGACCAGAGGGTTGTATTGTTAAACGATACATTGTTGAAGAAGCGATTGAGTTTTGTACTGAATATTTGTCCAATGTTCAATCCATTGGACTCCCTAAATCTCATATTGTTGGAAAAAAAGAAGGAAAACATTTAATTGGAAATAAAATTGTGACAGTATCAAGGGCTGAACGGGAGCAAGTGCGTTTGTATGTTCTGCACAATGACAATGAGGTTGAGTCGTATGTTGAAATGCACAAGGATGTTCTCCAAGGTTTAAATCCGAATAGAAATGAAAATTGGATAGTACGAGAGCACAATCAAAGTTTCATACCATGGTTTAAGGATCATATTTATTCAAAGTTTTATGTAGATCCCGCTTCAATAACAGAAAAGTTTAGATGTTTAGCATATGGTCCAAGTTTGCATGTGTTTTCTTATAGCGCATACGCAATTAATGGATACACATTTTATACCAAAGAAGAAAATGATAAAAGTACTATGCAAAATAGTGGTGTCACCTTGGTAGCTGAATCAATGCACATTTCAAGTGTGAAGGACTTAAACCCCAAATATGCAAATATGTCATATTTTGGGGTTATCGAGCGCATTTGGGTGTTTCATTATGAGAAGTTTCAGATTCCTATCTTTGGTTGCAAGTGGGTTGAAAATAATAGTGGTATACTGAAGATTGCTGAATTAAACCTGAGTGAATCGCACAATCAAAGATACAACCCAAACTTTATTTAGTCCTAAAGGACAGGGAAAATATCGATAAAACTCAAGGGGAAGAGAAACGGGAACGGGGGTCGGTTATGCGAAAGGAAGGTACTAGCACCTTGTCATACCCCAAATTTTGACCACCAAGATTCCCCATCTTTGTGTAAATCATCATCACAATATGGATGAACCATCATGCCTCACTAATCTCCTCAAAGAGGGGTGAGCATTCCCCACAACCAAGAATTAGGGTTTTGAACCCTCTCTGAGCACTTAGACAAAGGATCAATCAAGAATTGACATGATCTTCAAACTTGTCTAAACTCTCCAACACCCATAAAGGATCAGGAGGACTCCCACATCAAGAACCAAGCACAAAGTTGCTACATTCCAAGTAGATCAAGCCTCAAGATCGCCAGTGTCACCAAATTAGGGTTTTGGTCGACCAGGGCCTCCAGATGGAAATTTTCATCTGGGCATGAGCCAATGCTTCAAAACATAACCTATGATACTTCAAGGGACCTTATGGGCCCAATCATAAAGTTAATTTAACCTCAGGGGATGCATTTACCAAAAAATCAGGAATTAGGGTTTCTTGACCTAATTCACCCCTAAGTTGACTTTTGGGACAAAACATGATCCAAGACCTCAAGACATGATTTGAGGGTCTCCAATACACTACATTGATCCATTTACAACAATGGATTGATCCAAAAATCTTGGCTCACAAGTTTCATTTTCATCTGGACCTCAATTAGGATTTCGAGGAAAAAGTTAACTGTACCTTTGACTTTTGACCAAGACATGCTCCCAAACCTTGGGACATGATTCAATACACCCTATAACACCTATGGAATCCATCCATTAAGTTTTATTTAGGTCAAGGACTTGATTTCACAAAGGATCGCACAGTTTGGATTTCATATGCTGTAAAAAGTCAACTGTACAAAAAGTCAAAGTTTGACTTTTTGATTTTTTTGGTCAACCAAGGTTCCTTAACCCTAAAACAATGTTAATGTGTGATTTGAATCATCATTCATCAAGAAAAATCAAGAAAAGTGAGTTAACTTGTAAAAGGAGTAATAATAAAAACTTAGAATTTTTCTAAGTTATGGAACAAAGTGGTTAGGGTACCAACTTCCAAGGATCATAACTTGAGATCCAGACAGCCATTTTGGATGATCCAAAGATGGATTTGTAGCTCTCATGGAATACTTTAAAAGTGTCAACTACATATCATTCTAATTCCTCATGGATTTTTAGTTATGGAGTGATTAAAATGGCTGAAAACATGAAATGTCACTTTTTCCAACACTTAGTGAAATTTTCACTAAGTCAGAATCTGTCTTGATTTTTTTCAAAATGTAGGGGCATTTTTCACTTGGATCCAAAAAGTTTCAAGACAAACTATGATCACACATGTGTTGTGTCATATGAGGGCTTTCCAAAATGCCCAAGAACTCCATCAAACTCAATCTGAGCTAGGAGTTATGACAGCTGCAACATGCCTTGCTGCAAACTATCTTGGCAAGGCAGATTTGTGCATTAGTGCTCGAATTGCTCAAATTGTGCAATTTCAAGCATGCTTATTCATCTGCACACCTCAAGGGGGAACAACCAAGGGACAAGCACGGATCCATAAGCCTCCCAAGTCTTTGGAACTACATATAGGTTTGGCACCCCTAAAAGCTAAAGATGCCTCAAGACTCCAATTTTGTTTTGAGGCATTCAATGGATGCTTAGAGGTGGCATGTATCAGAGCAAAGATGAACACTTCAGTCAAGCCTTATCCTTGAATCAAAGAACCATAGGCCTGTGCTCTAATCTTAAGTCAATGGCTTGAGGAGACTTGAGATTCCATTTGATCCACATTGGCCAAAGGCCTGCTGCAGTTGTCATTCCCTATTCCTTGCAAAACAAACTTGACACACTATAAATAGACCTCATTTCTGATCAGTTTGAGTACCCCAAAGGCCTATAACACTTGCCTTTCTCAAAATCACACTTTCACTCCAAATTTTCCTTCTAACCCAAGTCACTATCGGGTTTTGAGTTTGAGAGAAATTCCAACCAAACCAATCACACACACACCTCACATATAACATATAGAAGTGATCCAAACTCTCACATAACATCTGGAACACCAATTTCACAAAATCACCAGCCATCTGCACAACCTTTTGACAAATTTGCAGTTGAGGTGCCAAATCAAGTTTCAGCCCAATTCAATCCACTTCAAGCATTCAGACACACTCCATAGCATCTAAGGAAGCTATCCACATCATTGGAACCAAGTTGTAACACCTCCAACCTAGAACTCGATCACCAGCTGCAAGAGGTAAGCCTCAACTTGGTCATCTCATGATTCATGCATATTTCCTGGCACAATAATTTTGCCATATGTTCATAATCATGTATAGAGTGTTTCCCCTCAATTAATTGCTTTGTATGAATCGTGTATGAAATTTATGAGCCTTCATGCAAAAATTAGGGTTCTTGAGGTTTCTCTTTGATTTCTTATTTCATGCTTAAAATAAATGAAATTAAAGACCATAGACATGAACGTGAGATGAAAATGAGCAGATTGATATGTGGATTGTGTTATTTCATCAAGTATTCAGTGAGATTGATGAGAAAATGTAAATCAGAACACGCGCGTGTTCTTGGTGTGTTCTTGGCGCCTTTTTTGAAAATTCAAATATTTGAATTTTGTGATTTTATTTAATTGATTCAAAAATTAATTTCTCTCTGAATTTTAATGATTTTGAGTTGATTATTTTTTTAATAATTCACAAAAATGTTAAAATATTTTATTTTACAAAAATTTCCCAAAAATATTATTTATTTCATATACATAATATTTTTGCAAAGAATTAATTTTTATTTGTTTTTAACATTTAAAATATTTTTTCTCTCTTGATTTTCCAAACTTAAATGGTTTTCAATCATTTTTTGTGGATAAAAACATGATTTTAGAAACATTGACCCAAGATCACCACTCATTTTTTACATGTTTTCATTAATTTTTGTTAATTTTTAAACAAAATTAATTCCATTTTTAACCAAATTAGGGTTTTGATTAATTCCACCCTCATAAATCTTTTCCAAACACTCATGGGCCTCTAATAGAGTGTAAGACCCAACCCCTTTAGAAAACCAAAATAATTCGGGCCTTAGGTATTGTATAAGTCCCAACACATTTTCAAAAACCTCGGCGCGATCGCCAGTTCAAAAATCAAATAACCTGGGCCTCCCCTCGTGTTATAAGTCCCATATCTTTTTTAAAAAACATCCTTGGGCCTCTAATAGAGTGTAAGACCCAATCCCTCTGTAAATAAACCATTGTGGGTCTCACTTATTGTATAAGTCCCTCTGTACATTTTCAAAACAACGGCGCGATCGTCGCCTTTTTAACAAAATCATTTGGGTCTCTCTTTGAGTTGTAAGACCCTATACCTTTGTACAGAAAACCTCTTGGGCCTCTCCTTGAGTATAAGCCCCATCAATCTTTTCAAAACAACTTCCTTTCTGATTTAGGTTCAAATATACAGTTGTTATCAAAACTTTCTTTAATTTCTTTGAACAACTAACAATACAGCATGGAAGCTTGCTCACCTGTAAGTTTTTATCTGCTTTCATTTACCTGCTTTAATATGTATAACTGTATTATGGAAAGCGGCGCATGGTTAGTCTTCTTTCATTCTTTTAAATACATGTCAAATATATATATATATATAACTGTATTGTGGGAAGCTGCGCATGGTTAGTCTTCTTTCATACCCTTTTAAATACTTGTCATATATCAACTGTATATATATATATTAGTAGAGTTATTTAGAGTTTTCCTCGGCAACTAGGTCTAGAACTAGGTAAAGCCATGTTGGTCACTCTTTAAATACAGTCAAAACTAGATCCCCATAGGATTTCCAGATACAGTCTTGCCTTCTCTTGGGCTTAAACAATATGGAACAAAGAGAAAGGCAGTATTCCTCGTGAACCTTTTCTCAGACTGTTACCCCTAGAAATTGTCAAAGAAATTCTACTCCCCGAAGTTGATCTATTCTCGGTGAATAGCATCTCTTGAGTTTCTTTAAACCTCAAAACTTTCACTAAATGATCTATTCTCGATGAATAGAATTTCTTGAACTTTTCTTGGTTTGGGACCCACAGGCTTCCTAAAAGCATCCCTGCCTCCTCTTGGGCTTTGTACAAGGACCCTTCAGCTTCTTAGAAGTTCTCATGCCTTCTCTTGGGCTTAATACAAGGACCCTGACGACCTCCTAAAGGTATAGGACAGAACTTAGTCATCCTTCACTAGAGCTATCTTTCTAAAAAAGAGTCAAAACCTTAGACTAATTTTAGGGTTGATACTCATCCCTTAAAAGAGTCGACCTCCTATTGGGCATCGTACAAAAGATAAAACTCTTCCACACCGGTCGACTTGGACAGTCTAAATCCCCTTGAGTCTCAAAGACATTCTCAAGTTCCCTCCAAACATAGGAAGAAACCCCGAATTCTGGATTAATCTCCAGCAGAGCTAAAACTTGTGGGTTCTAAAACCCAGTCTCTCTCCTAAATTCCCCAGCCAGGGCCAGTCTAACACTATCTCAAATCAGAATCTCAAGGCTTCTGATACCTCAACTCTTCTGGAACCCTCAGCAAGAGTTGATTCCCCACACGGACCTGCCTCGGGATCTCAATAATTCCCAGCAGAAGATAGCCTCCTCTTAGGCTTTGTATAATGATCTTTCCTTAGCATAGTCAGCCTCCTTTTGGGCTTCGACAATGATTCTCCCTAACAGAGATAACCTTTTCAGACTCTCTTGTTGAGTCGTCCATTTTTCAGACTCTTTTGTTGAGTCAATCACCTTTTTAGACTCTCTTGTTGGGTCAACCACTTGTCCGACTCTCTTGTTGAGTCAATCACGTTCCGAACTCTCTTGTTGAGTCAACCTTTTTAGCCTTCATCTTGGGCTTTGTACAAGATAGATAAAAATAATCTCTTGTTGAGTCAATCTTTTCCAGCCTCCCCTTGGCTTGGTAAAAGATTTCCCCTAGCACAAGTTAACCTCCTCTTAGGCTTTGTATAATGATTTCTCCAGCTTGTTCAGCCACAATCCTGGGCTTTGTACAAGACAGATAAAAAAGCGCTCTCTTGTTGAGTCAAACCCTTTTTAGTCTCTATCTTGGGCTTTGTACGAGATATAAAATTTCATAACCTTCTCTTAAGCTCGGGACAAATAATTTCCCAAGCAGAGTCAAAATCGTTTCAGCCTCTATCTTGGGCTTTGTACGAGATACTTAAAATATCCTCGGCCGAGTCAGTAAAGTCTCTTTCAACCTCAATCTTGGGCTTTGTACAAGACAAATAAAGATTTCTTTCCTGCAGCGTCAGTCTTATTTTCAGCTTCTATCTTGGGCTTTGTACAAGATACATACAAACCTCCCTAGCGGAGCCAAAATCTTTTTAGCCTCAATCTTGGGCTTTGTACAAGACAGATAGAACATTTTCCCCAGAAAAGTCTCCTTTAGCCTCCTCTTAGGCTTTGTATAATGAAATCCCCAAAATAGTCAGTCTCTTTTAGCCTCAATCTTGGGAGTTGTACAAGACATATATAAACACTATCTTGTTGAGTCGGTCATTCCCAGCCTCCTCTTAGGCTTTGTATAAGGACTTCCCCAGTGGAGTCAATCAATCTCTTAGCTTCAACCTTGGGCTTTGATCAAGGCACACAAAAATCAACAATACCTCTTTAGAGATGACAAGTTCTCTCTCAGTTAAACCTTTTAGCTTCAATCTTGGGCTTTGAACAAGACACAAATAAACCTTTTAGCCTCTGTCTTGGGCTTTGAACAAGACACCAAAACATCTTTTTCCTCCCTTAGAATAAGAGGAACTACGATTGCTCTGATTTCCCTGTTTTGGTTAAACGGGAATATGTAGGCATAAGATTGAGAAATCTTAGCAAGCATACTAATAAAAAAAACCCTAGGTCCAGTACCTTCATACCAATCAATCCTTAGGTCCAGTACCTTACCAAAAACATCAAACAAAAACTCACTCACTCACTCATACTTCCCAAGAAACTTTCCCAACCCATTAACAGATAAACACTATCAATTACAAAGCGAAACCTAAAGCTAATATCCTGTGGATAACCACATATAGGATGGGTAATTGACAACTACCCATTGTATAACCTGACCCCAGACCCCCCAATATCTTTAAGCGTTTATTCAGTTAAACATTCGCGTGCAAGGTTAGTTTTAGATACCTTCCCATTCCCTTTCAACTTCACAGGATAAATAAGAAATCAGAAAGTAGAACTGCCTCCTACCATTGCGGTGAGGAAAACCCAGCGATAAGGTGGTCGCATCACCGACAAAAATCACTCGCTACACACCTAACGCATCTGTCGTACTCGACGGGAACCATTTCGTTTGCTTCTAGGCTTGGATGGGTTATCTATCTAAAGGCTTCTAGCTAAAAGGAGAGGAGAGAGAAGATAAAAGAAAGAAAGAAAGTGCTCGCGGAGGATTCGAGCCCTCGTGCCTACGTACCCTTATAGTGCAATGAGAAAATCAGAGTTCTGTAGTTCACGAAACCAGGGGAAAGAAAGGAGGAATGGAAGAAGGTGGAAGGGTGATGCGTCCGCAAGTGCACGGATTTATCGAAGTAATATTAAAGATTGTCGAACCCACAGAGACCAATGTCAACCTACTGTAATCTATCGTCGCGATGTAAAGCTAAGGCTAATGATAATTGATAAAAGGGAAACTAAAACTAAAACTAAAATAAAACTAAGAAAATACGATAATAAAGAGAGGCCGGAATATGGACTCCGCGTTCCTAAAGGACTTTGTAGAATCCGGGTACTAATTACAACTATAACTTAGTTCCGTAGAATATACCGACTTAAAAACTCCGCCTCACACTCCCGCGGTATTAACTAAAGTCATGTTCCCTAATCCCAAGATTTTGCTCTCGCTCGCCCGGTAACTAGGAAATATATTTTGAAAGCCAATAATATCCTAAATGTATCTAAAGCGCTCTCACTGTATTTAGATATGTTGCCTAATTTCCACTATCCGATTCGACCTCCACGTTTTCGCAGTGTCGGCTCTAACCTTAATTAATTTCTCACTCTCGTGACAAAATCGTGTTAAATAACCTCTCACTCTCGTGACAAAGCTATTTAAATTAGACTTGGAAATTAAAACCAAAACAGAATTTTAATCATAAGTTCGCACCTATTATTTTCTACCGAGTCTCGTCGGTAACGACGATCCTCATACGCCGGACTCAAGAATATTTAGCAAGACATGGAATTAAATGAAAACGACATAAACATGGTAAATATAATCAAGGACAACATGCTTAAACAATTATGAAATGCAATAACAATAATAATAAAGCGATAAAGTAAAGAACCTGTAAATACTGGATAACACATGGAGACTTGAATTAAGCAAAACTGGAAATAACTTCAATAAAATGATGGCAAGATTATTGATCCAAGCAGTTACACAGATTATAGGCCTAAAAACTAACGAGGGAGTAATTCCTCCATGTGAGAAAATACTCCTTTTACAATTTGTAATTTTCTTCCTAAAACTACGGACAGCGCTTTCGCGCACAAAAACTCCTGCACGTTCCCAACTGCCTTCTACTTATAGTGCTCAGCAGTTGTAGTGGAAGAGAAAAAATATGAAGGTGAAGGTTTATGGCCGAAAATATTTGAGTCACTTCCTTGAATATGAGGGATTTCCGGACGATTGGTTTGAACGTTGGATCGTGGGTTGAGTCGTTGAACTTAACTGAGAAAACTAACTGTGTCGGTCGCCATGTGCTGTGTGACGAGGGTCACACTTTAAAATGCGTTACGGTCGCCACATGCTCCGTGACGGTCGCCACATGCCTAGAGTACAGTTTCCTATATTTTTTTTCTGTCATCTGTCTTCTTTTCTTCTCCTTTCTTTCCTTCTTAATTCTTTCCATCATATTTTCTTTTTCTTCTTCAATTCTTCTTTAATTCTTCATTAAATCTTCACTTTCCGATAAATTCCGATCTGACTCGAGTACCTGAAAAACATAAATAAATGCGGGTAATATAAAGCATAAATCGGGAAAAAGCGAATAAAACATAAAAGAAATTCATGCAAGTCAAGTCAAATACACTATATAATTTCGCGTTATCAAAGGGTGCTCGCTAAGATCATCGCGATCTCGTGCCTACGTATCATATATTCGAGTGAATGCAGAATCAGAGCTTCCGTAGTTTGGGAAACTAAGACGGAAAAAGAAAAGGAAAATGGTCTCAAAACTAAGAGCAAAAAAGATAGAGAAAGATCTGCTGGGGATGCAAAGAATTGGTGTCAAAACCAAGAAAGGAGTGCAAAAAAGAAAGACAATAACTGTGCTGAGGATAAAGTGCAAGAATGGTGTCGAAACCAAGAAGGAAATGAGCAAAAGGAATAAAAGAGACTCCAATGGGGAGAAGAGAACAAAGAAATGTGTTAGGGATCAGAGGGTTAACGACCCTATTGGGGAAACAAACAAAGGGATGGTGTTGAAACCAAGAGAAAAAAGAGTTCGGTATATTAACTGATTGGCAGTGGTTAACCGAAGAAAAAGAGGTTAAGACTCTGTGTGGAAAAAAGTTAGGTGTCAACAGACAGGCTGTGATGAACCAACAAGAGAGAGTACTAAACCAAGAGAAGGCGTTTGACTTTGAGGGGGTTTCGGTATGTTAACTGATAAATAGTGGTTAACCGGAAACGGGTGTAAAACCAAGCGAAGGTTGTGATCCACTGGGGATGTTGGTACTGCCTGAACAAACAGTGCTTGAACAACAAAGAAAGGTATTGAACCAAAAGAGGTTGCTAACCACTGAGAATTCGGTGTTAACAGAGAAACTGTGATTAACCGAAAAGAAAACGAGTGATTAACCAAGAGAAAGTGATTAACTCGAAAGGGGCTCAGTATTTTAACAGACAAGTTGTGGTTAACTGAAAAAATGGGTGATTAACCAAGAGAAGGTGATTAGCCCAAGAAGGAAAACTCAGTATGTTAACAGATAGACTGTAGTTAACTGAGAAGAAGGGTAAATTGGTGTTTTAACTGACAGGCAGTGGTTAACCAACCAAAGGGAGCAGAACCAAGAGAAGGTTGCGAACTCCGCAAGGGTTTCGGTGTTTAACAAAAAGACTGTGTTTAACCAAAGAAAAGGAATTGAGACTCTTCTGGGGAATAAAAAAAACAACGATTGATCACAAGAAAAGAATGTTGAGACAAGGGAGAGGGATGCTAACCCAAGACAATGATCTTAACCAATAAAGATGGTGATTGATCAAAAGGTAGATTGAAAGAGACAAGAGTGATCAAGGATCGACTCAAACTGGGGAAGGAGATACGCTACCGCCTGGAGATAGAGTTGACTAAGCCAAGCACAGGGTCATTCGTCCCCTACCTGAAGTAGTCAGAATGAGAGTAGAAATTATCCATTCTCATTCCTTCTCTAACACACAGGGTGTAGTGCAGAAGTTGAAACGAACAACATAATAGCTCTAAGTTGTACAGTGTTTCAGTGTCGCGCGAAACTCCGACTCGGCAGGGGATCAATAGAACAAGGCTCTAAAGGAAGCCTAAAGAGAAGCGCCAACGGGAAGATTAATAATCAAAACGAGGTTTCGATTAATTAATCAAAAGGAGAAAAGTGCTAATAATTTTCCAAAATAAATTGAAAAATTATCAAAGCAAAAGGGTGCATTGTTGATTGTACAAGATTAAGCTTACTCTTTGAAGAACAAACTTAATTTAAACATGAATGGAAAGTGCAAAACAGTACCAAATGACACTCAAAGTGCAACACAAAATCATGTTATTATGTGTAAGAATGATCATGTTCATACAATGTCAAGAATGAGCATAATTATGAAATCAAAAGATCGAGCATCAGAAAATTCATAATCATGTTTTTAACTGAAGTGAAACAGCACCTAAAACATCCATAAAAATCCATCATATTAATCCATGGAAGTTAGATGAGGAAAGCATGACAAACATACTTGAAAAACACCAAAAATGGCACTCTGTTACAGTGGTAATCGATTACCCTAAGCAGGTAATCGGTTAATTGCTTGAAAAACAGCAAATCTGGCAAAATTTATGCAGAGTAATCAATTACTCTCTTTGAGTAATCGATTACTTAGGGGGAAAAAACAGCGCTGGTGCACATTTTAGCAGAGTAATCGGTTACTCTATTTGAGTAATCGATTACCACTATAACAGTGTCAAAAATAGCTTTTCAAAAAGCACTTTGAGCATCTAAATCACTTGTTCAAACTACCACATGCTAGGGTATGAATTTGTGTACGAAAATCAAGCTTAATAACAGAAAAAAAAGCCAGTAATGGAATCAAGTAGCACATCAAGATCATGGATCAAGTAATGGCATAATCAATTCACACACAAGAAAGGCATCGAAACTACATCGCGAATGATACGAAAACGTTCGAAACGGTAAAATGTGCAAAGAAACACCAACCTACAAGGCTGATATGTGCCTTGGATATTATTGCGAAGTGATCTTGATGAAGATAATCAAAGAAAATCAGAGGAATCTTCAATTGTAGCCGAAACGTACCGAAACCGAGCAAATTGCGACAAAACTTCTGAAATACGAATTCAAACCGTAGAATCTTGAAGTAAACACTTGAGATGAAACCAAAATCTAATAACACTCCAGAAAACCAAGTATAATTGCAAAGTGATGAAGGTTAAGCTCAAGAAATAATCACTTCCAATGTAGAAGTGACTATTCTTCAATGGTGAAGAGCTATAGTGAGGTTTGGGATGAAAATGTAGATGAAGATGAAGAAATTACAGAAAAATTTAGAGAGAATGTGGGAGAATTGAGAGTGAAGTGTGAGAAATATGTATGGAAAATGGTTGATCCCTTGAAAAGTGAGTGAATGTTTGTTTATATAGAGTTTTGATTTGGAGTGTGAAAGGTTGGAAATTAGGCTAGGAGCTAGCTTAGGGTGGTTTAGAATTAGGCTAGGAGTTACTTACACTTGACTCACCGAGTCAGTGGTTAACTCAGTTAGTTAGGAAGTTAACTCGGTAGCAATCCCAATGTAAGCTTCAAATCCAAAGGTTCACATACTTGGATATCAAGGAACATGGTGCACTTAAATTATAGTGAAGCATTGGAAAAAATGTAAGTGGAGTGTCTTGAATAGTCTTGAATTGTCTAGAGATGTCTAGAATGTTCCATACACTGCTAGAATCATGTAGAATCCAAGAATAAAGGGTGTGCAGAGTTCCTGTCCCAAAAGCAGTAGAAATTGCAAATTTGCCCATAGTAATCGATTACTCTAGCCAATTTTGCTTAGGAAATGGTGATATGGCCCCGGTTTCGATTTTCCACCTCTTGTTTTGATGAATAATCATGGAAACCCTTATTTTATGCTTGTTTTGAGGATGTGATGACCTTGTGAGGATGCGATTAATCAGGCTTAGAAAACCTGAATATTCCTACAACCAAAAACACAGAGAAAAAGTGCGAATGCGTATGCCAACGATGCGAATGCACATGCTTAGGCAAAAGGCAAAAGAGGGAGGTCAAATTTCGGGTTACGACAGCTGCCCCTATTTAATCCTCTTGGACTTGAATGCTCGAATTGCGCTAGTCTTTCGATGATTCGAGGTAGAAATGGATTAAGTAAAATAGTAGCTCGAAGATTTGGCCAACGGCGGCAAAAGAAGAGTTTTGAAAGTGTTTGAAGTTTGGCTGAATATCTTCTGGGGAGATGAATCGGGCCAAAAGAAATGGAGTATGCTTGATGCATATGCCATGTATGTGCTCTACATGATGCTTGGTATCATGCAATGCAAAGGTGCAGGTTAAGGTAATGCGCGGCGGTCAGGCGGAGATTGTAGCATAACGAACTTGACATCCTCAATTGGGGAGAGAACCCACAGATGAAGACAGGTCCTGCTGGAGGAAAGGCCCCTAAATGGTGACGACTCTGCTGAGGAAGAAACCGAGAAGTCTCAAATTTCTAGGCTATCACCATTGCCATTGCTAGGGATGCGGGAATCATGTCGATCTTCTCGCCATAACTGACTCTGACTAGGGAATGAACTCAGAAAACTCCGATATCTAAGCTGCCCCTGACCCTGCTACAGGGAATTACCAAGGTCCGTAGGATCTTCTCTGCTTGGGGAAGCTGAGAAACCAAGTCATATCGCTGCTGGTGCGTGACAGTTTCGACATGCTGGGGATGATGCACGACCCTTGCTGGGAAAAAGGACAACTGTGCCTCTTCTCGGGGCACATCATGACAACTTTACTAGGGATATTATGGATCTGCCGGAGAAGTGGAAAGTGAACAACCTTTCCGAAGAACCATAATGGCGCTTGCTGGGGAAATGATGGCTCTGTTGGGGAGATGGTCGCATCTTCACAGAATCATCACGGTGTTGGTCGGGCATTAGGCTTGCCGATGGATATTACCGATTATCCTGTAGGAATTACCAGTAAAATATGCAATGCATAATGATTTCTCTATTAATTTAGCTTTTTATTGTTCTCAACGCTTTATATTATTATGTGATCACTAATAATCGTTTATCTTGCAAACAAAATACTGAAAAGAAAACAAACGAGAAAACAAATGATGCATTTTATTGAAATGTGAAAACATGTACATAAGATGCGTACAAGGATGCAAAAATCCTTGAGGAGGAAGTTTGCTATAAAATTGAGAAACATATGTAAATGGCAAAGGGAAAACATGTTTTGCATTGATTACAACATTGGCTACCATCCACCGCAAGTCTAGGTTTCAATGCCTTGCACCAGTTGATGATGATTTGACTGCTCTATTATTGTCTGATGCCCATCTATGATGAAGAGAGGCTGAAGTATTCACAGTCAATGCCTTTATCCCTAATTTTTGCCTAGACATTTTTCTATATTTTTTTCGTCCACCGGGATACCCATTTTTGCCTAAGTCGCCCTTTCAGGTTTTCAACTTAGCGGGTTATTATTGTTTTTTTTCTATTGTCCCTAACTTTTGCATGGATATTTCTTTTTTTTTGGTCCATCGGGACGCCCATTTTTGGCTTAGATTGTCTTTGCGGATGTCAATCTAGCGGGCTCTTTATCCTTTTTTTTTCAGACATAATTTTTTTTACTGTATCAGAGTTCACGGGCGATGGCAACTCCTCTCCATCCATGGTAGTGAGGATCAAGGCTCCGCCTGAGAAGGCCTTCTTGACAACAAAGGGTCCTTCGTAATTGGGAGTCCATTTGCCTCGTGGATCCGAGTGAACAGGTGAATATCTCTTGAGCACGAGTTCGCCTTCTTGGAATGCTCGAGGGAGAACTTTCTTGTCAAAATCTCGCTTGAGGCGTTTTTGATACAATTGTCCATGACAAACAGCTGTAAGGCGCTTCTCTTCGATGAGGTTCAGCTGGTCATATCTAGATTTGACCCATTCAGCTTCATCAATACCTGCTTCCATAATAACTTTGCGCAAAGGAATCTCGACTTTAATGGGCAGAACAACCTCCATACCATACACAAGCGAATACGGAGTTGCCCTGGTAGAAGTACGAACTAAAGTTCTGTAGCCATGTAGTGCAAATGGAAGCATTGCATGCTAATCTTTGTAAGTCTTGACCATTTTCTGGACAATCCTCTTGATGTTTTCGTTTGCTGTTCGATGGCACCGTTCATCTTGGGCTGATATGGTGAAGAGTTGTGGTGCTCGATCTTGAATTCTTGACACAACTCCTTCATCATCTTGTTGTTTAGGTTGCTTGCATTGTTAGTGATAATGTTGCTAGGAATGCCATAGCAATAGATTATCTCTTTCTTGATGAATCTGGCAACCACTTGTCGTGTAACATTCGCGTAAGAAGCAGCCTCTACCCACTTAGTGAAGTAGTCGATAGCAACTAGAATGAATCGATGACCGTTGGAAGCCTTTGGCTCGATCATTCCAATCATATAAATGCCCCACATAGAGAATGGCCAAGGCAAAGTCAAAACGTTTAATGGAGTTGGAGGCACATGGATCTTGTCTTTGTAGATTTGGCACTTGTGACATCTTTTGGCAAAGTTGTAACAATCTACCTCAATTGTTGTCCAATAATACCCAGCTCGAAGAATCTTCTTGGCCATGGCAGGACCTTTAGCATGTACACCAACGCAGCCCTCATGTATGGACCTTATGATCGTGTCTGCTTCATGTATATCCACGCATCAGAGCAACATGGAATCATAATTCCTCTTGTACAGTATACCACCACTTAAGAAGAATTTGGCGTAGAGCCGTTTAAGAGTTTTCTTGTCAGTGATAGTAATACCCTCGGGATATTCTGTTTTTTCCAGATATCTCTTGATGTCGTAGAACCAAGGCTTGTCATTAGACTCATCCTCGATTGCTAAACAGTGTGCTGGTTCGTTTAAATGATCAATGCGGATATAAGGAGCTTCATTTTTCCACTTGACTTTGAACATGGATGCCAGGGTGGCAAGTACATCATCAGCTAGTTGATTTTCCTCTCTGGGGATGTGATGAAAAGATATTTCATCAAAGTAAGGAATCAATTTCGCAATGTGCTTTTGGTACGGAACCAGCTTGGAATCCCGAGTTACAAAGTTCCCTCTGACTTGGCTAATAACCAAAGCAGAATCTCTGTAGACCTTAAGAATCTTGATTCTCATGTCAATTGCCGCTTCAATGCCGTAGATACATGCTTCGTATCCATCCATATTATTGGTGTATGCAAAGCATAATCTGGCAGTGAAGGGAAGGTGAAAACCTGTCGGAGAGGTGAGGATAGCACCAATTCCACGACCTTTAGCATTGGAGGCACCGTCAAACACGAGTGTCCTTCGCGCCTCTGGTTCGGGTTCTATGTCAGGGTCTGGAGTCTCATAATCTCTGATAAACAGCACATCCTTATCGGGAAAGTCAAACTTCATTTGTTGATAACCCTTCACAGGTTGATAAGCGAGGTAGTCAGACAAGACGCTCCCTTTTATTGCTTTCTGGGTAACATGTTGGATATCATACTAAGTTAATAGCATCTGCCACCGAGTAATCCTTCCAGAGACAGCAGGCTTTTCAAATACGTACTTTATCGGATCCATTTTGGATATTGTAAGTTCCTGGATTGGCTGGAATTTTGGTAAAACAACAAGGTGTTCAATGTTGATGTCATGGTATTGATGTTGCAACATTGAATCTTAGTACTGGGTTGTACTAAGTTGTGAAGGTTAACAATGTTTGATGAGTCTTAGTACTGGGCTGTACTAAGTTGTGAAGGTTAACAATGTTTGATGTCATGGGCTTGATGTCACAACATTGTGCTTAACACTGGGCTGTGTTAAGTTGTTTAAGTGGATGTCTGATGTCACATGGCGATGTTGTGACATTAGATCTGCAGAATTAATAACATCAGGTTTTGTGATGTTATTAGGGCACGCGTGTTAGCTGGAATTGTGGAGAGTGGTTGACTCATTGGATGAGAATATCTTGGGATAGATATTTTCTGTTACATGGGAGATTTGATTGCAGGTCTGTTGGAGAATTAAAAGGTTGAAGATTTAAAAAGATTTTGGGGATAAAATCTGTTTTGAAGATTCAGTTTTAATTAACAAATCTGATCAAATATTGTGACAAGTTCAAGCCCAATTCAAGGAGCTATATAAAGCGCACAAGACCAAAGGAAAAAGTACAGAAACACGGGGAGAAGATCAAGAGCAGAGGCTGAGTGTCTTGAGTATTTTGTACAAGGTGTATAACTAGAATTCTAGGGTGAATTGCTGTGTCGTATTCTGTCCTCTCTAAAGCTGTGAAGCAAAGAGAGTTGTATTACTTGATCAAAGCTGTGAAGCAGAATCAAGGGTTCTCAAAGAGGTTGTTCTTTGAGTGGTTTTAGGGATTGAGTAGTGTTCTCATATCTAAGTGGTTTCTTAGGTAGAAAGTCACTAGTAGGAATTAAGATTAGGAGATTGTCAACTGGGTTGTTGAGTCTATAATTTAATTCTACAAGTAGTGAAATTCATCCCTGGCTTGGTAGCCCCCAGACGTAGGTAGTTAGACCGAAACTGGGTGAACAAATCATTGTGTTGATTTATTTACTGTTATTGTTGTCCATTGTGCAGAGTGTGTTGTTGTGACATCGCACCTTAACATCACACGTCTGGTACCAGAATTTCAATTGGTATAAGAGCAGGCATCCTGTCTGGCTCTGGGTGAGATCTGGGGAAGATACTTTCTGGTGTGAAGATGGACAAAGAGGTTGGAGGATTTGTCAACAGACCCCCTATATTGGATGGCTCAAACTATGAGTATTGGAAGCCTAGAATGACTACTTTCTTAAAGCCATTGGACAGCAAAGCTTGGAAGGCTGTCATTAAAGAATGGAAAGCTCCTGTGGTGTTTGAAAAAGATGATGCTGGCAAAGATAAAGAGGGCACCTCAAAGCTGAAGCCGGAAGAAGAATGGACCAAGGAAGAAGATGAGCTTGCCCTTGGAAATTCCAAAGCTTTAAATGCAATCTTCAATGGAGTGGATAAGAATATTTTCAGGTTAATTAATACATGTGAGGTTGCTAAGAAAGCATGGGATATTTTGAAGGCCACTCATGAAGGAACATCTAGAGTTAAGATGTCAAGACTCCAGCTTCTAACATCGAAGTTTGAGAGTCTGAAGATGAAGGAAGAGGAGACTATCCATGACTTCCATATGAGTGTGCTTGAGCTGGCTAATGCATCTAGTGCCCTTGGAGAAAAGATGTCAGAAGAAAAGCTTGTAAGGAAAATCCTGAGGTCTCTTCCTAAGAAGTACAAGATGAAGGTAACTGTCATTGAAGAATCACAAGACATCAGCAAGATGAGGGTTGATGAGCTCATTGGATCTCTTCAAACTTTTGAGCTTGGTTTGAATGAGGAAGAACCTGAAAAGAAGCCCAAAAGTATAGCCTTGGTTTCCACTCCTGCAGAAGTTAAGAAAGTTAGAGATGACGAGTCTCAGGAGGATCTGTCTCAAGCCATAGTTATGTTGGGAAGACAGTTCAACAAAGTGTTCAAGAGGATGAACAATAACTCCAGGCCTAATGTCAGGAACATCTCTTCTGACAACAGCAAGGCAAAAGAGAAGGATGAAGAGAAGACTGCCCAAGATAAAGGAGTTCAGTGCTTTGAATGTGAAGGGTATGGACATGTCAAGAAAGAGTGTCCCACATTCTTGAAGAAGCAGAAGAAGGGCTTGACAGTTTCCTGGTCTGACTCTGATAGTGAAAGTGAAATTGAGTCAGCAAAGCATGTTACAGCTTTGACAGGAATTGTTGAACCTGATGATGATAGTGATGGAGAAGTCACTTATGATGAGCTAGCTTCAACCTACAAAGAGCTGTGCTTAAAGAGTGTTGAACTATGTCAGGAGAGGAATCAACAGAAGAAACAGATTGCTCAGCTAGAGAATGACAAAGCTGAATTGGAAAAAGAAGTCTTATGTGTCAAAGCTCATCTTAATCATATGACTAAATCTGTTAGAATGTTGAACAGTGGGACAACCACTCTTGACAAGATACTACAGTCAGAAAAAGCTGTTGGAGACAAAGCTGGGATAGGTTATGTGGCTGAGGATAAGGGAACTTCAGAAGCAAGAACTTCAGGTTCAAAGAAGGAAGTGTCACAACCTTTGTCTCAACATCAACCAAAGAAGCAGGATCCTACACCTAAGAAAGCCGATGTTTCACAACCTAAGAAGATTGAGAAGAAGACTGGTCCTAATCAGAAGAGAAATCAGCCACAAGGAGCTAGTCAGTATATGCCCCCACAACACCACAAGAGCATGCAAGCTGCTCAGTTCAAACATCACATGTCTTATCAGGTGTCTCAACATCAGGGGTATGGTTACACCAATGTTGTTCCTCATATCTATGGAAGAAGAAAGCCACACCATCATGGGAGACAATCCAGGAAACAACATTCTCAGCCTCCTTATGGAAGAAGATACCAGCATAATAGAAGGCAGGCCAGTTATGGTAGGAGGAGACCACATTATGGATGGCAACCTAAGCAATCTCATCATGGCAGAAGATTCAGAGATGAAAGGGTGAGATGCTTTTATTGTGAAAGGTTTGGACATATGCAGTACTCTTGCTACAAGCTGCATGGATACCTTCAGCCTCAAAACAGATGGAGAGAGTACATGCCCAAAGTTGTTAAACAATGGGTACCCAAGGAGAAGGTGAAGTGTCTATTGGCTCACACATCAGATGAACATTTTGCTATGGATGCATGGTACTTTGACAGTGGATGTTCAAAGCACATGACTGGATCCAAGAAGCATTTGGTAGAGTTCAATCATTGCCATGCAAATGGTGTTATTTTTGGCAATGGTGAAAAAGGAGTAGTAGAAGGAGTTGGAAGAGTGAAGAATCATGATGGCCTTACTCTTGATAATGTGCTCCTTGTTCAAGGGTTGAGTGCTAATTTAATTAGCATAAGTCAACTTTGTGATGAAGGTTACAACGTAAGCTACACCAAAGATGAATGTGTGGTAGCTGATGAGTAGAATGAGGTAGTGATGAAGGGAGTAAGATCCAAAGATAATTGCTATCAGTGGATACCTCAAGTGGACAGCTTATCTAGTGATGATGCTGTAACATCAGATGATGACATCAAGTGTGAAAGTATAGTGAAAAGTCAATCTGGGTTAATGACTTATGGTGCTGTTACTCCTAAGTTGGATGATGTGAGTAGTCAGTTATGTGAGCAAGATGAAGGAGTCAACAATGCTGATGGAAGGATCAAAAGTTGTGACCTTAAGAAGTGTTGGGAGTTGAATACTTGCAAGGCCAAGAAAGATGACAACCTGACTAATGACTCCTATAGTTCAGAAGAAAAATTCCACAAGTTGACAATCCTTAGGTTGGAAGATGCAGATGTTAGAGTTGATGATGAACTAATTGCAAAAGTGGTTCCTGGGGTTGCTAAACGACTGAAATCAAGAAAGAGGAAAGCTATTGAGTCACCTCCAAAGATGAGAACTGCTAAGCAGAAAATCTATGTGGATGGTACTACAAAATCCAGGAGTAAAGTGTTCATCTCTAGGAAGATCAGAGATAAGTCTGAGGATAATGTCCAGGATATCTCTCAAATGAAGGAAGCCGTTGTTGTTAGAACTTCTGAGAAAATTCAAAAGGGATACTAGATAACATTCCTGTGCTTTTCATAAAATGGTGGAAGTATGTTCTGGAAAAAGAATTTGGTATAGATACTCTGGATATGGTTGAGTTTGCTAGGATATGGTTCAGAGAGGGTGTGGGAACTTATGGTATTCAGGTGTGTATGAATAAGTTGCTCTGACTGTGTTTTATTGGGAGCTTCTTGAAGGACTTCTCTGTGCAATGAGTCCTTTGGATGGTGATGAGAAGCTGATGTCCCAAAAGATGTTATAACATCATGTTTGCTGGTGGTTAGATCTGGAAGATGATTAAGATTGGACATGTGGAGTTGAATGCTCTAGCATTTTGGTCAGAAGAAATGGAGATTATGGTCATGTGTTTAAGCATGACTACTGTCTTTGAAGACATCACCAGTTTCAACAACTACTGGTGGATGTAAGGAAAGAGGAAGTGTGATCTCTTGAAGAGACTTGATCTCAGTAAAGCTTATAAGTAAGTTGAGAATTTGTGGAGTCTGAGACACAGTGTTGAGTTTGGATTATTTTGCTGATAGTAAATCCAGTAGTGGAGCATATGTAATACCCTGGTGTCAAGAGTGTCAAGAGTATCCTTGGTGAAGGATGTCTTTGTTCTGGATCTGAAGCTTAGTGCTTACATTATATCTAAGGAGCATCTACATAGTCATACGGGAGAATGATGAAGTAGAAGGTTTGCCTTGGATGGTGAAGATGAATTGTATGATAGCCCTTGGTGAAAGGGACAGTGGTACCAAAATGCATGTAAATGTGCTCAAATGTTCATCTCCATCTAGAGCATTTGTTAATCTTGACAGGGGAAGTATTTGTCTATGGATTTTGCAGCAAAGGTACATATATTGTGAAGATTGCATGCTGATCAAGATTATGGAGATTGGTTGAATCTTATGAGGATATAATGTCAGATAGCATGCTATGACATTAGGCTGTTGGTTCATATTAAGGCAGTACAATTATCAGCAAAGCAATAGAAAAGTACTGTAAAGAATTTTGTAGAGTTACAGAAAAATATAAAATATGATTGGAGTTTTATTAGATATTTGAAGATACAAGGTTAAACTACATCCTCATGTCAATCACCTGCATCCAGAAATGCCTTCCAATCTGCATCCCATTCATCTTCTGAAGGCTGTTTTTGAGCAGTATGGTTCTTACCAGGCTTCATAGTTGTCACTGAAGTCCTGCCAGTTTTTGTTGCTCCTGAAGAAGGACCTGATGTCGTCTGAGATTTGACCTTCTTCTTCAGAGGTTCTGGATTTTTATCCTCATGCTTGAGTTTCTTGGTTGATACTTTGGAGCTTGATTGACTCATGCTTTATTGGAGTGTTGTGCTGAGCAAAGGAGAAAAAGTGGTTTTATAATGGTTTTTCTAAATTATTGTTTGTATCGCCAGTCTAGTCAAAAGTGTTGGAATGTGGTTTTGACCATGTCTTTAATAATGTCAGAACATTGTGTTTGGAGATTGCATAGATCTTGTTGCTACTGACAGTAGGGCTTGTATTATGTCGCATGTGATGAAGTGTAGGTCATATGAATTGGCATAATTTGTCAAATTGTGGCTAAAAAGGGGGAGAGTTAAAAATTGCCATGAAGAGAGTAATTGATGCTGCTAAAAGTAAAAGGTGTTTAGTTGAAAAGTGCTGATGCAGTTTTTGAGGGGGAGTTTAGACTGAGCTGCTAGTGAAGATATCATAGCATTTGAAGAGTGCAGCCAGGCAGACATCAAGGGGGAGAAGTGCTGCACATTGTGAGCTACTGAACAGCTGTGATGTTGGTTCATGTTTTTGAGGGGGAGCACCAATTGGCTGTTGTCAATAATGAAGATGGTGCTGCAGCAGATCAAGTGATGAAGACTATGAAGATTGTCAAACTGCTGCTGATAAAGAGTTTAAATTACTGAAGATTTTCCGCTTTTGAAGACTCTGAGGGTTCAGAGGGTGTTTTAGCCAAAATTAGCCAAAGGGGGAGATTGTAAGTTCCTGGATTGGCTGGAATTTTGGTAAAACAACAAGGTGTTCAATGTTGATGTCATGGTATTGATGTTGCAACATTGAATCTTAGTACTGGGCTGTACTAAGTTGTGAAGGTTAACAATGTTTGATGAGTCTTAGTACTGGGTTGTACTAAGTTGTGAAGGTTAACAATGTTTGATGTCATGGGCTTGATGTTACAACATTGTGCTTAACACTGGGCTGTGTTAAGTTATTTAAGTGGATGTCTGATGTCACATGGCGATGTTGTGACATTAGATCTGTAGAATTAATAACATCAGGTTTTGTGATGTTATTAGGGCACGCGTGTTAGCTGGAATTATGGAGAGTGGTTGACTCATTGGATGAGAATATCTTGGGATAGATATTTTCTGTTACATGGGAGATTTGATTGCAGGTCTGTTGGAGAATTAAAAGGTTGAAGATTTAAAAAGATTTTGGGGATAAAATCTATTTTGAAGATTCAGTTTTAATTAACAAATTTGATCAAATATTGTGACAAGTCCAAGCCTAATTCAAGGAGCTATATAAAGCGCACAAGACCAAAGGAAAAAGTACAGAAATACGGGGAGAAGATCAAGAACAGAGGCTGAGTGTCTTGAGTATTTTGTACAAGGTGTATAACCAGAATTCTAGGGTGAATTGTTGTGTCGTATTCTGTCCTCTCTAAAGCTGTGAAGCAAAGAGAGTTGTATTACTTGATCAAAGCTGTGAAGCAGAATCAAGGGTTCTCAAAGTGGTTGTTCTTTGAGTGGTTTTAGGGATTGAGTAGTGTTCTCATATCTAAGTGGTTTCTTAGGTAGAAAGTCACTAGTAAGAATTAAGATTAGGAGATTGTCAACTGGGTTGTTGAGTCTGTAATTTAATTCTACAAGTAGTGAAATTCATCCCTGGCTTGGTAGCCCCCAGACGTAGGTAGTTAGACCGAACTGGGTGAACAAATCATTGTGTTGATTTATTTACTGTTATTGTTGTCCATTGTACAGAGTGCGTTGTTGTGACATCGCACCTTAACATCACACGTCTGGTACCAGAATTTCAGATATCAATAAAGTAGTGTGGAAAATCATCTATTGTCTTAGGCGTCGAGCAGCCCAGACTAGAGCACGACAAGTTTTCTCCAAGAGTGAGTATCTGGTCTCAGAATCAGTGAACTTCTTACTCAGATAGTAAATTGCATGTTCTTTTCTGCCAGTGTCATCATGTTGATCCAATACACATCCCATTGATTCATCAAGAACAATGAGATACATGATTAAAGGCCTACCAGGAACCGAAGGTACTAAGATCGATGGTTCTTGCAAATATTGTTTTATTTTGTCAAAAGCTTCTTGAAAATCATTGTTCCATTCAACCGATTGATTTTTTCTTAGTAATTTGAACATTGGTTCACAGGTAGCCGTCAAATGTGAAATGAATCTTGAAATGTAATTAAGTCTACCCAGAAAGCCACAAACTTCTTTTTCTATTTTGGGAGGTGACATGTTCTGAATTGCTCGAACCTTGTCAAGATCAACTTCGATGCCTTTCTGACTCACAATAAAGCCCAACAGTTTACCCGATCGAACTCCGAAGGTGCACTTCACAGGATTCAGCCGTAGTTTAAACTTCCAGAGTCTGTCAAATAATTTCTTCAGATGAACCAAGTGATCATCTTCGGTCTTGTATTTGGCAATCATACCATCCACGTAAACCTCAATCTCTTTCTGGATCATATCGTGAAAGAGGGTTATCATGACACGTTGGTATGTTGCCTCTGCATTCTTCAAACCGAATGGCATGACTTTGTAACAATATGTACCCCATGGCGTGATGAAAGTAGTCTTTTCCATATCAGCTGGGGACATCTTAATCTGATTATATCCTGAGAAGTCGTCCATAAACAAAAAGACAGAGAATTGCGCTGTGTTATCTACCAAGACATCAATGTGAGGCAAAGGAAAATCATCTTTCGGGCTTGCCTTATTGAGATCTCTATACTCCACACACATTCTGACTTTCCCGTCTTTCTTTGGAACTGGGACGATGTTAGCGATCCATTCAGGATACTCGGAAGTGGCCAGGAACCCAACATCAAGCTGTTTCTTCACCTCTTCTCTGATTTTGAGTGCCATGTCAGGTCTAGTCTTCCTGAGTTTCTGCTTGACAGGAGGACATCCGGGCTTGAGTGGCAAGTGATGTTCAACGATGTTGGTATCTAACCCAGGCATATCTTGATAAGACCAGTCGAAGATATCAACATACTTTTTCAATAACTTGACCAACTCGGAGTGTACATGCTTAGCGAGGGACGCGCCAACCTTGACTTCTCTTCTGACCTCATCAGTACCAAGATTGACAACTTCCACTAGCTCTTTGTGCGGATGAATCTCTTTATGCTCGTACTCAAGAAGCCTTGCTAGTTCAGCCGGTAATTCACAATCTTCCTCACCATCTCCTTCGGCTTGGTTAATTGGAATCTCATAATTACAATGGATGTTTTCCATGTTGTTCTCGATGCATTTATTTGTTCTGCATGTTTATGGATATGTTTAGAATGAGTTATTTTGAAAAGGTGAAAATAAAAGAAACTTTTGCCATTTGTTTGTGAAAAAGTAAAATAAAGAAAGAAAATAGAGCATGATTTTGAATGCAAAAAACTTTTATTTATTGATCACATAATATTGCAAAAGCGTGAGGCCCTTTACAAGCTATCCACTTGTCTCGGGCGAGGACGAGGGAGTGAGAAAGCAAAATGCATTACATGCTTGTTGGAAAAATCACATGAATCACGATAGATGTCTAATTGTTAAGCACAAAACCCGGCGGACACTTGCGCACAAAGCTTGAAATCTGGTTACTAGGACCAGCATTATCAATGGCAGCCACAATGTTACCCTTTTGAAAACCCGCGCTATTGAACTTGATTAAGTTGCATTGCTTCTGACCATGAGAGCTAGATTGGCGACCAAGATGATACCCCAATCCAAAACAATTATGTTTTTCAACTACTTCAATCACATGCCCCTAGCCAGGCAAGACACCTTTCTCGATGGTCTCTTTAGCATTCTTGGCAGATGCGAAAGTCATTTGTGGTGATCTAATTTGACTAATTGAAGCAGAGCTATCATCTTCGAACTCAAGACACTGCAACGACACCTCAGTTATGCCTTCATCGGTCTCTACGTATCAGAAAGATGATAACTCGCTCACAATCAGATCCTTTTCACCACAGACGATGACCAGCTGATCGTCAAACATGAATTTCAATTTCTGATGTAAAGTAGAAGTAACTTCCCTTGCGGCGTGAATCCACGGGCGACCCGATAGGCAACTGTATGCAGGATTAATATCCATTACTTGGAAAGTAATGGTGAACAAATGTGGTCCAACCTTGATGGGTAAATCCACTTCTCCAATAACTTGCCTTCGAGATCCATCAAAGGCTTTGACAACTAAGGCGCTCGGCCTCATCTCGCTCCCTTCTACCAGTAACTGACTTAATGTACCCTTAGGCATCACATTGAGAGAAGAACCGGTATCCACTAGGACACGAGATAACAAGATATCCATCCAGGTTACGGATATGTGCAACGCTCGATTGTGGGCAGCTCCTTCAGGAGGCAATTCTGATTCATTAAAGCCCAAGTATCTATTTACTGTTATGTTAGACACTACATCATCGAACTCGACAACGGATATATCATGCATCACGTGGGCCGTGTTCAAGACTTTCAACAAGGCTGATCTGTGCGCAGGTGAGCTCATGAGTAAGGACAAAATCGAGATCCTTGAGGGAGTCAGCCCCAGCTGATCCACAATTATAAAGTCACTTTTCTTGATCAATTTTAGGAACTCTTGATCTTCAATTGTTTCTTTGCTCTTCAAACAATCCTCAGACGGAATAGTTAGCACTGGTACTGTAGTAGATGCCTCTTGTTGAATAACAGGGGTTGCAGATGCAGGCGTCTCCTTGGGAGGAACAACAGTTAGAATTTATACTGGCTTTGTAGTGACCTTCGGAGCAAACACCCATCCACTACGACTCATACCTCCAGCGGTGGTAACATTCATAATCTCAGATTCGACAACCCTTATCTCTTGACCTCTAGAAAACACAGTAGATCCATACCTCCAAGGTATCTCCTTAGAATTCTGATATGGAAATGGCTTTGGCGGGTAAACAATGATAGGTTGTATGTTCTTCTACTTAGAGGATTCCACAGGAACCTTCCTATAGACGATGATGAATGGCTCAATAGTAGCAACTTCTTCAACATGTTTAGATCTGGCAAATTGAACTTCACCTCGATTCATTAAAATTTAGACACAACCCTTCAGCCTTTGACACTGGTTGGGATTATCATTGCAAATCTGACACTTACCATGCAGCCCTTTCAAAAACCCATGTTCATTCAATTTCTTGATAACCACAGTCATCGGGGTCTTTACCTCGTCAACATCCATGATTAACTCAACCCTTGAGTTATCCTCAATCATGTTCACCGTAGGTCCACCGTGATTAGGCAATGGATTATGCTGAATGTTAGGACCTTCCTCGGCAAAAGTCAAAATCTTCCGGTCAATGAGCTCTTGAACCTTGGTTTTGAAAATAAGACAGTCCTCCGTCGCATGTCCTATATATCCAGTGTGATAAGCACATGACGCATTTGGATTATGCTTTAGGTTGAATGGATGAATTGCAGGTGCGATCTCTTTGGGAACAATTGCCCCTTTGTGAACCAAATAAGGAAACAATCCAGTGTATGGCACCGAAATTCTGTCAAAATTCTGACGCTTGCGATTTCCTTGATTGTTGTTGTTTTGCCGATTTTGATTCTGCTGATTTTTGTTATTCTGTTAAGTTTGTTGCTGATGTTCTGGTTATTGCTGATTCTGAGCATTCTGAATCGGTTGTTGCGAATGATAATGGTACGGAAGTTGTTGATATTGTGCAGCAACAATGTACGGATATGGATAGTATGGCATGGGAGCCATGGGAGCTTGATACTGAGGAGAAACTTTAGCTGTCACAGCGTTGGCTTTACCTTCCTTCTTCTTTGACTGACTGTTCTGAGATTTTCTGTAGCTGGCTGCTGAGAAGCAGCTCTAGGAATATTTCCAGTCTTTAATTTGTTCTCAATTCGTTCACCGATGGTTACAATGTAAGCAAAGTTTGATGAAGAACTACCCACCATTTTCTCATAGTAGGATCCTTGCAATGTACCCATAAAGATGTCAAGCAACTTATTGTTAGAGAAAGCAGGTCGCACACGAGACGCCATCTCACACCATCTTTGTGCATACTCTTTAAATGTTTTGGATGAGCACTGAGACTGGTTTTGCAACTGTAATCTGGTAGGCGCCAGATCATGATTATATTTGTATTGCTTCAAGAATGCTTCAGATAGATCTCTCCAGGTACGAATCTTGCTGCGTTCTAGGCCCATGTACCAATCCAATGAAGCACCAAACAAACTATCTTGAAAATAATGAACTAACAATTCATCGTTATCAATATAGGATGCCATCTTCCTGCAATACATAGTGATGTGACTATGTGGGCAACTCAAACCTTTATACTTTTAAAGCTCAGGTATCTTGAATTTCTGCGGCATTACAACATTTAGAACCAAACATAAGTCTTTGGCATCCCTGCCAAAAGTAGAAAACCCTTTAATAGCTCTGATACGGTCTTCCAAAACTTGTAACCAGCAGGTCTATCTTGATTAGCAGGCTTGACAAGAATCTAAGGATTTGGCAGCTGAGATGCGGCCGGAGCGTGCACTCGTGGAGTAGCAAACTGAGAAGGATATACCAGTCCTAGATTAACCATCTGACCAACATTCTGAACCATCTGAACACCAATCGAATAATTTGGAGGAGGTACTACGACGACTGAAGATGCCCTAGGGTAGAGCATTCCAGAATGAACATTCTGAACAGCAGTTTGAGCAACTTGGGATGAAACCAGAACATGAATAGGAGGACCCCCATACACATGCTCATCATCACCAGGAGTTTCAATGTCAGCCAACACAAGAGTCTGACGATCCTGAAGACTCTCATGATCATTACTCCCCACTGGAGGTAGAACCGGAGTAGGCATACTGTAACGCCCCGGTTTTTTGTTAGATTTATTTAATCGAGTCGATTTAATTATTTTTGTCTTTATATTATTTTATTCTTGGTTTTTATTTGGTAAATATGTTATGTTTATTGTTATTATGTTTTATCGCGTTTTGAGAGCGTTTGCGAGAAATTGAGTGTAGGGGTATTTTAGTCTTTTGCTTGGTTAGATATTATTATTTTCCACTTAAAATAGAAAACAGAGGTTAGAAAGAGAGAAAAATAGAAAGAAGGGAAGAGAAAAGAAGAGTGAGAAGAAGAAAAAGAGGAAAAAATTTGGAGTGTAAGAAATCGACTCAACCGACACTTCGAAGCACGATTAATCGGGTAAGGGTGCGAAACTCGGTTATGCTATGTTTGTGTATGATTATGTATGTGTGTGTTGGAATGTTTGTTGGTTTTTCCTAGCTTTTCAATTCTAGGTCGAATGAGAGAAAACGATAGAAATCGATGTTTTCGCGGTTGAAATGCGATATAAATGCAGTAGAATACTTGTTGTTATGATTGGAATATGTTATGATGGTTATGTTGTGGTTTGGAAGTGTTTTGGTGGTGAAAATGTTGATTTGGGGTGAGTAACAGCGCTGCTGCGAATCCCAGAATTCGCAGGTTCGCATTGCGAACAGCAGCGAAGAGGAAAGCGAAGGCTCACCAGGGCTTCGTAGTGCAAATGGGTAGGCGAATGTTCGCCAGCAGTTCGCAAAGCGAACTTTGTGCCCTTTTTTTCTGCCAGGGTTCGCTGGAGCTTCGCACGACAAATGAGGAAAGCGAATGCTCGCTAGGAGCTTCGCATAGCGAACATGACAGATTGTTCCGTTTTGTTTCCTTCATAACTCTTGATCCGTAACTTGGATTGAGGCGAGGTCGGATGCATTGGAAAGCTAATGAGATGTTCTTTCTTATAGAAATGGTTTTGGGATGGTTGGACGATTTAATTGTGTCGGGAATTTGGAGATATGTCATTTTGTTGACTTTTACCGTCGTAATTGTGTGTAATTGATGTGTTAACATGCGATACGCTTTTGATCTATAACGTATAGCTTGTGTGTTGTTATATGATGTGAATGTATATGATGAAGTTATGTGATGATGTTTTGCGGCCTTATGGCAAATAAATGCATTGTGTTATGTTTGATTGTATATGCATGATTATGGATGTTGAAATAGTTCACATGGCTGTATATGTGTATGCATTTGATTGTCATGAGTCGTTGTATGCCAAACATCATGATATGCATTCTTGTGATGTCGTGTGCCCTAGTGGGTGTGAGCGACGAAACGATTCCCGAGGGAATCTGCTATAACGGTCGTGAGCCTTATACAAAGAGGACCGAAAGCGACGTTATAGACGATCGTGAGCCTTATACAAAGAGGACCGAAAGCGATCGGATCGTGAGCCTTATACAAAGAGGACCGAAAGCGATCCATAAACGTTGTGAGCCTTATACCAAGAGGACCGAAAGCGACGGGGAACATCGTTTGCCCGACGGGGAGTTACACTAAGTAACAAGCGATGATTCCAATAATTCCTGAGTCAATTAATGATGAGAATGATGGATGGAACGGTACCACATTGCATTTGCATAGAGTCGTTGTGTCGGTCTCTTTGCATTTGCATAAATCGTGAATAGATTAATTATGTGTGGAAAATTGTGAATTGATTGATTATGTGTTGAGCTTGTGATAGCATTGGTGAATTGATATGCATTTGTGATAAATGTATTGGATATGGATGATATGTTTTATGTATAGACATATGCCATGTTTTGTGGGGATGTTGCACATCATAATGATTGTATTACTTATCTATGATATGCTATATATGAATATATGTGATGTGGTGGTGTGTTTCCATATGTCATAACTTTGGCGTGCATTATGTGTGAATATGTTATTGGGTTGGATTATTATAAATATGTTATGTGTCTGTGGCATGCTATATGTATTAGTATGTGAAGCTTGTGGTGAGAATGTTGTTGTGTGCGTATTTCCTGTTATTACATAATTGTATGCAACTATATTATAATTGTGTTTCTCACCCTTCTGCTGTGGTTTGTTGCTCTATGAGGCAATTGTAGATTAGTACTCTTGGAGGCTTTTGTGAAGATTAGTTCTCCATCCGGTTGTCAGTCTGTCTGCACTGATACGTAACACGGGAGTCGGGGAACGCTTTTGTTATATATGTATACATTTGTTGGATCTATTTTGTATTAACTTTGTATGAATATTTAGATGTTATAAAACCATTTATTTTGTAAAACAAGTCAGTTATGGATCTTTCCGCTTTATTCCATAATTGAACTTTTCTTTCGTTGATAAAAGCTTCCTGAATTATATTTATTCCATTTTGTGTTATGTATCAAATTTATGAGCAGGGATTATGTTGTTTTCTCAAATGTGGCATCCTTATTTCTGTCGAAAAGAATTTATTTTTATTCACTCTGATTTAATTATGTATTATTTATCTGCGATGGGAATTGGGGTGTTACATTAGTGGTATCAGAGCAGGTCGGTCTATCCGGCCAAGTTGTTGAGTCAGTTGGTGTGACAGTTGAATACTGTCGATGTTGTTTGTCCCTTTGTATGTGATATGTGTGTGAAACACTGTCAGTACTTTCTGGTTTTCTAATCCTTTGTCTGCAGGACTTAGAATGAGATAAGTGGGGGAGAAGCTGGTGCTTCTCCAAGTTGCTTCAGGTGTGGAGCGTAGGCTCAGTGTGCCGTTGATTGCAAGATGGTAAGTGTTGTTTGGACAGTGTTGTTCCCGGTTCCAGAGGGAATGCGGAGGTAAGGTTTATGTCAACTAAGGATGTGTGCCTTTGGTAGTTTGTGCATAAGAGGTAAGAAATGCTATTATAGTTCGGTAAAGACGGTTTATGCCCCATCATGATTGTCGGCTGTCTATTGACAAATTGAGGAACTGATCACCCTTAATCTCTTGTTGATAGCAGACGAGAATTATGTTGGATGGAATAGACGTGTCTTTCCGGCCTTGATAGTGTGTGTAATGAATTGTTTGGAATTAAGAAAATGATTATGGATTATTTTGTTGAGTCGATGAAGATTCTAACATCGGAAGATGAGACGGATTAGAGGTTTTGGTGTGTTGGTTCAGTTGGGAAGTCGTTAATAGAGAACGATTGGGTATCGTTAATGGTTGTTCTCAGAGAGTAGAGTGTGAACTCAAATTTGACGAAGGTGAAGATTTGAGGTTTGGATCTGCTAAGTAAGTAAAAGAACTGTTAGGACGTGAAACTCAGAGGTTGGTCATGTTTGTGATGATAGTGTTCTGGAAATTGGCAGGAAAGCCACAGTGATGGACCGTCAGTTGTGCATGGTTTTCGGATGTGTTTTTGGATGAAACATGAGTGTGTTGACTGGAAGAGGTCCAGCATGGTTGGTAAAGAAAATGATGATAGCATGAGGTTGTGTGTTAATCAGTGAGTAGTATGGAAACTTGCGGTTGTGTTCTGGATAACTTGAGTTTTGAATTGTGACGAATTGTGAACGATTTGAATTTCCTTGATGGTATTAATTTTGTTATGGGTTGAGATCTTGTGTCAGCAGAAACCTTGAGTGAGTTGGAATCCTGTAAGAAAAATTGATATGGAATGTGGTAACCAGAGATTGTTACGCTATTTTGGATAAATTGTTTCGAGCTCAGAATGAATTTTGAAGGTTGTATATGTTTTGGGTCGTGGAGTATATGAATCGTATCTTCCATATTTATTTGGATAAGTTCGTAATGGCTTCGATTGAGGATATCAGATCTGTTATAAACTTAGAGGAAGAACAGGTAGAGTGTTGAGATTTGAATTACAAGTCTTGAAAAGAGACGAAGTTTTATGCTAAGTTATTCGAATGAGAAATTTGATTGCAAAAGGTTAGTTTCCCTGGATATGTTATTTCTGATGATGGTATTGTTATGGATCCATCGGAAGTAGATGCAGTTCTACAATGAGAGGCTCCGAAGTTGGTTAAGGAGATTAGAATCTTTTTGGACTTTAGTTGGTTATTACCAGAGGTTATGGGAGGCTTTTCCAAGTTAGCATTTTCGTTACTTCGGTTGACTTGCAAAAGGTAAGTCGTTTGTTTGGGGATGTTCGTTGTAAAGAAAGTTTCAGAGAGCTAAGGTGGAAGTTGTCTACGGCTCCAGTTTTGATTCTGTGTGATCCTAATAAACCGTTTGTGAGGTATTGGGATGCGTCTTTGATGAGCTTAGTCAGTGTGTTAATGCAAGAGGGTAAAGTCGTAGCTTATGCTTTACGACAATTGAGGATTCATAAAAGGATCTATACTATTCAGGGTTTGGAATTGGTTGCGGTTACTTTTGTGTTGAGAATCTGGAGGTATTATTTTTATGGTTCTAGGTTCGAAGTGTTTAGTAATCACAAGAATATTGAGTACCTGTTTGGTCGGAAGGAATAGAGTATGAGGCAACGAGGATGGTTAGAATTCCTGATGAGTTATGACTTTAGCTGGAATTATCCTATTGGTGAGGTTAGTGTCGTGCCTGAGGAGTTAAGTTGAAAGTTTGTACACATGTCTGCTTTGAGGGTTAAAGAGTGGGAACTTTTGGGAGAATTTAGAGATTTGAGTTTGGTGTGTGAATTGACATCTGATAGCGTGAGGCTTGGTATGTTAAAGGTCACTAATGATTTTCTGTTGACCGTTAGCGGGAAACAGAGGCTGGAGGTGAGATTTGTTGATTTGATGACGGTTGTAGATAAAGGTGTGAATGGTGACTTTAAATTGGATGATCAGGGTGTTTTGAGATTCCGTGGTAGAATTTGTATTCCTGATGATTCGGAATTGAAAAAGATGATTTTAGAGGAAGGACACCGGAGTAGTTTGAGTATACATCCGGGAGCTAATAAGATGTATCAAGATTTGAAGGAGATCTTTTGATGGTCAGAGGATTAGCATTATTTGAGCAGTCAGAGACTTGTGTCTAGTGTGTGAGATAACTCACTGGAGTGTAAGGTTGGGTCTTTTAGAAATGAACTATGCTTTTTCTGGTGAATATTAGGGAGAGTCAGAAGTTGGATATGGAATTGGTAGATTTGATTATTGTGAGTAATCAGAGTGTGCATCGAAAGTGTGAGGTGACACATTTCGTATATGCATGTGTGACTTGTAAGGGTTCATAGGTTGAACATTGGGAACGTGTAGGAATGATGAGACCATTGGACGTTTCAGAATGGATGTTTTAGTTATATGTTCGATTGAGGAATCGTAGCATTGTTGTAATAATGTTGGGTGGCAAGGTTGTTGGTATTGTGGTTATGTAGAGGTTGTTGAACGATGTTGTGTCGTGGAACTCTATGTTCTTGTTTGTGTTGTTGCTTCGTTTCCATCGTGATGGTTCGAGTGCGAGTGGGTAATTCCTGTGTGGGGAATTAGGGGAGTGTTACCTATGGTGAGGGTAACGATCTTATTGTGTTTCGGTTCAAGAGTGAACCTGTGTGTGTTCGTACCTTGGGTATTCTTGAGTCGTGAGTTGGTCGTCAAGTGCATTGCATGGGCTTTGCATCTTGTCGTTGTAGTTGTCGTCGTTGTCGTGTCTTTGTTGTAGTTGCTGCTAGCAAGGTGGTTTGTCAGTTTGTGTTATTCGTGGTGTGCCTAGTGTTGGCATGTTAGTTGGTTAGTCGGATGCCAGAGTCATATCCGGCGTTGTTCGTCTCAGTATATTTTCGAGGACGAAATTTTTTAAGTGGGGGAGAGTTGTAACGCCCTAGTTTTTTGTTAGATTTATTTAATCGAGTCGATTTAATTATTTTTGTCTTTATATTATTTTATTCTTGGTTTTTATTTGGTAAATGTGTTATGTTTATCGTTATTATGCTTTATTGCGTTTTGAGAGTGTTTGCGAGAAATTGAGTGTAGGGGTATTTTGGTCTTTTGCTTGGTTAGATATTATTGTTTTCCATTTAAAATAGAAAATAGAGGTTAGAAAGAGAGAAAAATAGAAAGAAGAGAAGAGAAAAGGAGAGTGAGAAGAAGAAAAAGAGGAAACACTTGGAGTGTAAGAAATCGACTCAACCGACACTTTAAAGCACGATTAATCGGGTAAGGGTGCGAAACTCGGTTATGCTATGTTTGTGTATGATTATGTATGTGTGTGTTGGAATGTTTGGTGGTTTTTCCTAGCTTTTCAATTCTAGGTCGAATGAGAGAAAAGGATAGAAATCGATGTTTTCGCGGTTGAAATGCGGTAGAACACTTGTTGTTATGATTGGAATATGTTCTGATGGTTATGTTGTGGTTTGGAAGTGTTTTGGGGGGGAAAATGTTGATTTGGGGTGAGTAACAGCGCTGCTGCGAATCCCAGAATTCGCAGGTTCGCATTGCGAACATCAGCGAAGAGGAAAGCGAAGGCTCGCTAGGGCTTCGCAGTGCGAATGGGTAGGCGAATGTTCGCCAGCAGTTCGCAGAGCGAACTTTGTGCCCTTTTTCTTCTACCAGGGTTCGCTGGAGCTTCGTACGGCGAATGCTCGCTAGGAGCTTCACATAGCAAACATGACAGATTGTTCTGTTTTGTTTCCTTCATAACTCTTGATCCGTAACTCGGATTGAGGCGAGGTCGGATGCGTTGGAAAGCTAATGAGATGTTCTTTCTTATAGAAATGGTATTGGGATGGTTGGCCGATTTAATTGTGTCGGGAATTTGGAAATGTTTCGTTTTGTCGACTTTTACCGTCGTAATTGTGTGTAATTGATGTGTTAATATGCGATACGCTTTTGATCTATAACGTATAGCTTGTGTGCTGTTATATGATGTGAATGTATGTGATGAAGTTATGTGATGATGTTTTGCGGCCTTATGGCAAATAAATGCATTGTGTTATGTTTGATTGTATATGCATGATTATGGGTGTTGAAATGGTTCACATGGTTGTATATGTGTATGCATTTGATTGTCATGAGTCGTTGTATGCCAAGCATCATGATATGCATTCTTGTGATGTCGTGTACCCTAGTGGGTGTGAGCGATGAAACGATTCCCAAGGGAATCTGCTATAACGGTCGTGAGCCTTATACAAAGAGGACCGAAAGCGACGTTATAGACGATCGTGAGCCTTATACAAAGAGGACCGAAAGCGATCGGATCGTGAGCCTTATACAAAGAGGACCGAAAGCGACCTGTAAACGTCGTGAGCCTTATACCAAGAGGACCGAAAGCGACGGGGAACATCGTTTGCCCGACGGGGAGTTACACTAAGTAACAAGCGATGATTCCAATAATTCCTGAGTGAATTAATGATGAGAATGATGGATGGAACGGTACCACATTGCATTTGCATAAAGTCGTTGTGTCGGTCTCTTTGCATTTGCATAAATTATGAATGGATTGATTATGTGTGGAAAATTGTGAATTGATTGATTATGTGTTGAGCTTGTGATAACATTGGTGAATTGATATGCATTTGTGATAAATGTATTAATTATGGATGATATGTTTTATGTATAGACATATGACAAGTTTTGTGGGGATGTTGCACATCACAATGATTGTATTACTTATTTATGATATGCTATATATGAATATATGTGATGTGGTGGTGTGTTTCCATATGTCATACCTTTGGCGTGCATTATGTGTGAATATGTTATTGGGTTGGATTATTATAAATATGTTATGTGTCTGTGGCATGCTATATGTATTAGTATGTGAAGCTTGTGGTGAGAATGTTGTTGTGTGCGTATTTCCTGTTATTACATAATTGTATGCAACCATATTATAATTGTGTTTCTCACCCTTCTGCTGTGGTTTGTTGCTCTATGAGGTAATTGCAGATTAGTAGTCTTGGAGGCTTTTGTGAAGATTAGTTTTCCATCCGGTTGTCAGTCAGTCTGCATTGATAGGTAACACGGGAGTCGGGGAACGCTTTTGTTATATATGTATACATTTGTTGGATCTATTTTGTATTAACGTTGTATGAATATTTAGATGTTATAAAACCATTTATTTTGTAAAACAAGTCAGTTATGGATCTTTCCGCTTTATTCCATAATTGAACTTTCCTTTCGTTGTAAAAAGCTTCCTGAATTATATTTATTCCATTTTGTGTTATGTATCAAATTTATGTGCAGGGATTGTGTTGTTTTCTTAAATGTGGCATCCTTATTTCTATCGAAAAGAATTTATTTTTATCCACTCTGATTTAATTATGTATTATTTATCTGCGATAGGAATTGGGGTGTTACACATACCCCACGGAAATGCAGCAACATTTTCATTAGGCACGAGCACAACAAAAGGCTGATATGGTACGAAAGCACCACTATTTGAAATCTGAGGAGTGAAATTAGGAGGCATACCCCAATGAAAAGCAGCAGGCATCTTGTTCAAACCAGATTGAGAATTTAATGGATGAACAACAGGCTGAATCACGGGCTTAACCGGTACTTCCACAGTAGCAGGAGAAGGAACAACGATAGGAACATCAGTGACAACAGGAGACATAATCACAATAGGAGTGACAACGGTTGCATTGGTGACAGTTGCAACAACAGTGTCGGCAGCAGCAGCATCCTTCTGAGCACGAAGGAGCTCCATAATAACATTTATGTTGGTCTGAAACTGATCCATCCGACCTTGAAATTGAGCCAGAGTTTCCTTATAAGCAGCGTTCTTAGCTTCGAAGTTAGCCATGTGATAAGTGCAATTTGAACCTATTTTTGTATATATGTTTTGTTGCACTTATCGATTCTTTTTGGTAAATATCGTGCGAATAATACCCGATTTGTTTATAAATACGTTTACTTTACGTTTTCGTGTGTATATTGCGTTTTCTTGTATATATCATTGAGTTTAAGTGATTTTGTCTCATTTTTGTAGGTAACTAATAAAGGCCATTTTGCCATTTTTTTTAAGAGCATTGAATAAGCTTTCCAGCGCTTCCGATAGTGCGTAAATCGGAGCTACGGTGCAGAAGTTGTGGTCAAATAAGGGGCTGTTTTTCTGTTATGTTCGCTTAGCGAGTGTGACAGCGAATGTCCGCCTAGCGAAGGCTGGCGAAGGTCCTAGCGAAGGAGGTTAGAAAGAGGCAGAGGAGATAGAGACCAATGTTCGCTTCGCGAACTTCCTGGCGAGCATTCGCTAGGCGAATAAAACGTTCGCTTAGCGAACTTCTGGAATTTTGCAAGGGCGGTTTAACTATTCAGAGGCACTTAAGTGCCATTTTCGTGCATTCGCCTAGCGAATGATCTGTTCGCCTAACGAACAGTGCCGAATTTGAAATGTATATAATTCATTTTAGTCACTTTTTATGTTATGGTTTTGGGGATTCTTGTTCCTAATTCCATCAAACTTCATTTTTCATTGGAGAGCTTAGAAAACAACTGTGGAGCATGCATACGGATGAACCGGGGTGGATCTCTCGTCGATCGGCTTTGACAATCCGCAAGATGTTTGGTTCATTTCTCTTTTTCTTTGTGTTTTTCTTTATGGTTGGGTTGTGTATATGTATTGACTATGATCTCATGTATATTTGCCGCCCATGGAGTTGTATAAAACTTGCTTTACAAATCTTTATTGGTGATTGTCTCTGATTTTTGCTTTATGCGCGGGGTTTGGGTTGCGTTTGACATAACCTTCGCGGACTTCGATTAGGGATGATTATCTGTTAGTTTATGGACTCTAGAGATAGATTTATGAGCTAACAATCTTCAATAGGCGTCGAATCTTAATGCCTTCCGTGTTTCGAGGCTTCGCTCGCGAGAGTGACGAAGAGAGTGACACGGTTGTTATCTCAACTGTGCGTTAGACATAGCCTTTGTTGTGAGCGATGCTGGGTGATATTGAGGAGTATTGTAGGTGGAGTATAACTGGTCGGTAAGTTTAAGTTTGTGAGGAGTGATTTATATGCATTGCCGGACGAGTTTTTCTCTCTGAAGAATGATTTCTTCTTGTTTTAATGTTTACTTTTCTATTTTCTTGTTTTAAACCATTCTAATCCAAACTCATAAACGCGAGAGACTGTCGAACGACATTCTTTCCCTCGAATCGATCTCTGTGGACACGACATAAATCCCGGAGGGAATTCTTTCCGAAAATAAATATTTTTGCTGCTTGTCCTATTCTGCATTCAACAAAATGGCGCCGTTGCCGGGGATCAGTTTTGATATTGAATCGCATTGCGATAGTTTCTTTGTTTTTGAGTTTTGTAGATATCGTATATTTTGTATATTTTCACTTGTCTATACTGATACTTGTACATTTTTGTTTCTTTTAACGTTTGTTCAAGTGTTTGGTTATGATGCTTGCTTTTGGTTGCGCGGTGAGACATCACCATGGCATGAATGAAGGAAGTTGCTAGCTAAGCACCGTAAAGGCGTCGAGCTTACGACGTAAAACAAGCATGTTTATAGTTTTTCTTTTCTAAAGTTTTGTTTGTTGTTTGGTTGCAAGTCTTGGTCGACTTATTTGAGGATGCTTTTGTGATTTTCCAAGTTGGTTCATTTCAACTCGCGGATGTATGGTAATGATATTGTTAAGTTTTGTACACATCCAAGGTATGTGTTTATCACTTTCTATACTTTAGCATATTCATGATACTTAGGCATTTTACAAACTTCCATGCCATCCATTCTTTTGTATACTTGTTCTATTGTGAATCACTTTAGTTCCCAACCTTTTTGTGAGGTGGCTTTCTGTTTGTTCATATACGCGCGGAGTACCAACATTCTTGTTCAAACTGGATTTTATTATGTTGAATCTGTTGTTTGTGTTATTTACATGAATGCATGAAAATGATCAAGGCAATTGTTTCATTTTGAGCACAACCACCTTAGCCAAATAGTCAATTCACCTTGTGTGTGTGTGAGAATTCGTAACCCCTTTGAGCTTTTTGATCCATGTTTCTATTTGAACTTAATGCTTGTCTATGAATATTTAGTTCATTTATTTTTGAAAGGATTTTGTTTTTTCTTGGACCTTAACTTTGTGTTGTTGTATGGATTTTTTCCTTGCCTTAGAAAGTAGGGAGTATTCACATGATGGTGCGGTTGAATTCAAGTTGGGGAGAGGATGATTGTGTGTACTCATTGGTTGGATTCTATGTGGATTGAAAAAAAAAAAGGAGAAAAAAAGTGAAAAAGGAAGAAAAAGAAAAATCCTTGAAAAAGGAAACAAAAAGAGTTTCAATAATTGTGCTAAATAAGTATTGTGTGTTGTGTAGAACTTGGGATTTTGGAAGAAGTTGGTTGAAATTTTGTGTGTGAATCTTTGTGAGTTTTCACTCCCTTAGGTTTAGGCAAGTTTTTGTTTCAATTACCTTTAGAAATTGCCCCTTGTTTGTTTACCCGACCACGTTACAACCTTGAAAGTCCTTGTGATTCTTGCCTTTGTATTTTCAATGTGAATTTGTGGATGTATGCATAATTTAGTCTTTTGTTTGCATGATTGTTGTGTGAGTGTAAAGTACCTTATTTTGTGTTTTTCATCTACCGATGATTATTTTTACTAGGTGTGATTCACTTTGGAACTTGTGTTGTTTTAGAACGTTTGACAAGATTTTTGTATTTTGCGGTTGTTTCGTGACTATGTTGGCGTCGTAGCCAGTGGTAAGTATTTACGTTTTGCGTGTACCATTTTCATTGGAACCATTCATTCGTTTTTGTTTTTCAAAACCTATTGACTCGGCATTCTTTGGATATCGCTTTTGTGTTTTCAAGTTTGTGTGATTTTTGTTTGTGGACAAACAAGTCGGTAAGTTGGGGAGAGTTTGATAAGTCCAATTTGAACCTATTTTTGTATATATGTTTTGTTGCACTTATCGATTCTTTTTGGTAAATATCGTGCGAATAATACCCGATTTGTTTATAAATACGTTTACTTTACGTTTTCGTGTGTATATTGCGTTTTCTTGTATATATCATTGAGTTTAAGTGATTTTGTGTCATTTTTGTAGGTAACTAATAAAGGCCATTTTGCCATTTTTTTAAGAGCATTGAATAAGCTTTCCAGCGCTTCCGACAGTGCATAAATCGGAGCTACGGTGTAGAAGTTGTGGTCAAATAAGGGGATGTTTTCCTGTCATGTTCGCTTAGCGAGTGTGACAGCGAATGTTCGCCTAGCGAAGGCTGGCGAAGGTCCCAGCGAAGGAGGTCAGAAAGAGGCAGAGGAGATAGAGACCAATGTTCGCTTCGCGAACTTCCTGGCGAGCATTCGCTAGGCGAATAAAATGTTCGCTTAGCGAACTTCTGGAATTTTGCAAGGGCGGTTTAACTATTCAGAGGCACTTAAGTGCCATTTTCGTGCATTCGCCTAGCGAATGATCTGTTCGCCTAGCGAACAGTGCAGAATTTGAAATGTATATAATTCATTTTAGTCACTTTTTATGTTATGGTTTTGGGGATTCTTGTTCCTAATTCCATCAAACTTCATTTTTCATTGGAGAGCTTAGAAAATAACTGTGGAGCATGCATACGGATGAACCGGGGTGGATCTCTCGTCGATCGGCTTTGACAATCCGCAAGATGTTTGGTTAATTTCTCTTTTTCTTTGTGTTTTTCTTTATGGTTGGGTTGTGTATATGTATTGACTATGATCTCATGTATATTTGCCGCCCATGGAGTTGTATAAAACTTGCTTTACAAATCTTTATTGGTGATTGTCTCTGATTTTGCTCTATGCGCGGGGTTTGGGTTACGTTAGACATAACCTTCGCGGACTTCGATTAGGGATGATTATCTGTTAGTTTATGGACTCTAGAGATAGATTTATGAGCTAACAATCTTCAATAGGCGTCGAATCTTAATGCCTTCCGTGTTTCGAGGCTTCGCTCGCGAGAGTGACGAAGAGAGTGACACGATTGTTATCTCAACTGTACGTTAGACATAACCTTTGTTGTGAGCGATGCTGGGTGATACTGAGGAGTATTGTAGGTGGAGTATAACTGGTCGGTAAGTTTAAGTTTGTGAGGAGTGATTTATATGCATTGCCGAACGAGTTTTTCTCTCTGAAGAATGATTTCTTCTTGTTTTAATGTTTACTTTTCTGTTTTCTTGTTTTAAACCATTCTAATCCAAACTCATAAACGCGAGAGACTGTCGAACGACATTCTTTCCCTCGAACCGATCTCTGTGGACACGACATAAATCCCGGAGGGAATTCTTTCCGAAAATAAATATTTTTGCTGCTTGCCCTATTCTGCATTCAACAAAATGGCGTCGTTGCCGGGGATCAGTTTTGATATTGAATCGCATTGCGATAGTTTCTTTGTTTTTGAGTTTTGTAGATATCGTATATTTTGTATATTTTTACTTGTCTATACTGATACTTGTACATTTTTGTTTCTTTTCACATTTGTTCAAGTGTTTGGTTAAAACGCTTGCTTTTGGTTGCGCGGTTAGACATCACCATGGCATGAATGAAGGAAGTTGCTAGCTAAGCACCGTAAAGGCGTTGAGCTTACGACGTAAAACAAGCATGTTTATAGTTTTTCTTTTCTAAAGTTTTGTTTGTTGTTTGGTTGCAAGTCTTGGTCGACTTATTTGAGGATGCTTTTGTGATTTTCCAAGTTGGTTCATTTCAACTCGCGGATGTATGGTAATGATATTGTTAAGTTTTGTACACATCTAAGTTATGTGTTTATCACTTTCTATACTTTAGTATATTCATGATACTTAGGCATTTTACAAACTTCCATGCCATCCATTCTTTTGTATACTTGTTCTATTGTGAATCACTTTAGTTCCCAACCTTTTTGTGAGGTGGCTTTCCGTTTGTTCATATACGCGCGGAGTACTAACATTCTTGTTCTAACTGGATTTTATTATGTTGAATCTGTTGTTTGTGTTATTTATATGAATGCATGAAAATGATCAAGGCAATTGTTTCATTTTGAGCACAACCACCTTAGCCAAATAGTCAATTCACCTTGTGAGTGTGTGAGAATTCGTAACCCCTTTGAGCTTTTTTATCCATGTTTCTATTTGAACTTAATGCTTGTCTATGAGTATTTAGTTTATTTATTTTTGAATGGATTTTGTTTTTTCTTGTACCTTAACTTTGTGTTGTTGTATGGATTTTTTCCTTGCCTTAGAAAGTAGGGAGTATTCACATGATGGTGCGGTTGAATTCAAGTTGGGGGCAGGATGATTGTGTGTACTCATTGGTTGGATTCTATGCGGATTGAAAAAGAAAAAAAAAAGGAGAAAAAAAGTGAAAAAGGAAGAAAAAGAAAAATCCTTGAAAAAGGAAACAAAAAGTGTTTCAATAATTGTGCTAAATAAGTATTGTGTGTTGTGTAGCACTTGGGATTTTGGAAGAAGTTGGTTGAAATTTTGTGTGTGAATCTTTGTGAGTTTTCACTCCCTTAGGTTTAGGCAAGTTTTTGTTTCAATTACCTTTAGAAATTGTCCCTTGTTTGTTTACCCGACCACGTTACAACCTTGAAAGTCCTTGTGATTCTTGCCTTTGTATTTTCAATGTGAATTTGTGGATGTATGCATAATTTAGTCTTTTGTTTGCATGATTGTTGTGTGAGTGTAAAGTACCTTATTTTGTGTTTTTCATCTACCGATGATTATTTTTACTAGGTGTGATTCACTTTGGAACTTGTGTTGTTTTAGAACGTTTGGCATGATTTTTGTATTTTGCGGTTGTTTCGTGACTATGTTGGCGTCGTAGCCAGTGGTAAGTATTTACGTTTTGCGTGTACCATTTTCATTTGAACCATTCATTCGTTTTTGTTTTTCAAAACCTATTGACTCGGCATTCTTTGGATATCGCTTTTGTGTTTTCAAGTTTGTGTGATTTTTGTTTGTGGACAAACAAGTCGGTAAGTTGGGGAGAGTTTGATAAGTGCAATTTGAACCTATTTTTGTATATATGTTTTGTTGCACTTATCGATTCTTTTTGGTAAATATCGTGCGAATAATACCCGATTTGTTTATAAATACGTTTACTTTACGTTTTCGTGTGTATATTGCGTTTTCTTGTATATATCATTGAGTTTAAGTGATTTTGTCTCATTTTTGTAGGTAACTAATAAAGGCCATTTTGCCATTTTTTTTAAGAGCATTGAATAAGCTTTCCAGCGCTTCTGACAGTGCGTAAATCGGAGCTACGGTGCAGAAGTTGTGGTCAAATAAGGGGCTGTTTTTCTGTCATGTTCGCGTAGCGAGTGTGACAGCGAATGTTCGCCTAGCGAAGGCTGGCGAAGGTCCCAGCGAAGGAGGTCAGAAAGAGGCAGAGGAGATAGAGACCAATGTTCGCTTCGCGAACTTCCTGGCGAGCATTCGCTAGGCGAATAAAACGTTCGCTTAGCGAACTTCTGGAATTTTGCAAGGGCGGTTTAACTATTCAGAGGCACTTAAGTGGCATTTTCGTGCATTCGCCTAGCGAATGATCTGTTCGCCTAGCGAATAGTGCAGAATTTGAAATGTATATAACTCATTTTAGTCACTTTTTATGTTATGGTTTTGGGGATTCTTGTTCCTAATTCCATCAAACTTCATTTTTCATTGGAGAGCTTAGAAAACAACTGTGGAGCATGCATACGGATGAACCGGGGTGGATCTCTCGTCGATCGGCTTTGACAATCCGCAAGATGTTTGGTTGATTTCTCTTTTTCTTTGTGTTTTTCTTTATGGTTGGGTTGTGTATATGTATTGACTATGATCTCATGTATATTTGCCGCCCATGGAGTTGTATAAAACTTGCTTTACAAATCTTTATTGGTGATTGTCTCTGATTTTTGCTTTATGCGCGGGGTTTGGGTTGCGTTAGACATAACCTTCGCGGACTTCGATTAGGGATGATTATCTGTTAGTTTATGGACTCTAGAGATAGATTTATGAGCTAACAATCTTCAATAGGCGTCGAATCTTAATGCCTTCCGTGTTTCGAGGCTTCGCTCGCGAGAGTGACGAAGAGAGTGACACGGTTGTTATCTCAACTGTGCGTTAGACATAACCTTTGTTGTGAGCGATGCTGGGTGATACTGAGGAGTATTGTAGGTGGAGTATAACTGGTCGGTAAGTTTAAGTTTGTGAGGAGTGATTTATATGCATTACCGGACGAGTTTTTCTCTCTGAAGAATGATTTCTTCTTGTTTTAATGTTTACTTTTCTGTTTTCTTGTTTTAAACCATTCTAATCCAAACTCATAAACGCGAGAGACTGTCGAACGACATTCTTTCCCTCGAACCGATCTCTGTGGACACGACATAAATCCCGGAGGGAATTCTTTCCGAAAATAAATATTTTTGCTGCTTGCCCTATTCTGCATTCAACAAAATGGCGCCGTTGCCGGGGATCAATTTTGATATTGAATCGCATTGCGATAGTTTCTTTGTTTTTGAGTTTTGTAGATATCGTATATTTTGTATATTTTCACTTGTCTATACTGATACTTGTACATTTTTGTTTCTTTTAACGTTTGTTCAAGTGTTTGGTTATGATGCTTGCTTTTGGTTGCGCGGTGAGACATCACCATGGCATGAATGAAGGAAGTTGCTAGCTAAGCACCGTAAAGGCGTCGAGCTTACGACGTAAAACAAGCATGTTTATAGTTTTTCTTTTCTAAAGTTTTGTTTGTTGTTTGGTTGCAAGGCTTGGTCGACTTATTTGAGGATGCTTTTGTGATTTTCCAAGTTGGTTCATTTCAACTCGCGGATGTATGGTAATGATATTGTTAAGTTTTGTACACATCTAAGGTATGTGTTTATCACTTTCTATACTTTAGCATATTCATGATACTTAGGCATTTTACAAACTTCCATGCCATCCATTCTTTTGTATACTTGTTCTATTGTGAATCACTTTAGTTCCCAACCTTTTTGTGAGGTGGCTTTCCGTTTGTTCATATACGCGCGGAGTACTAACATTCTTGTTCTAACTGGATTTTATTATGTTGAATCTGTTATTTGTGTTATTTATATGAATGCATGAAAATGATCAAGGCAATTGTTTCATTTTGAGCACAACCACCTTAGCCAAATAGTCAATTCACCTTGTGAGTGTGTGAGAATTCGTAACCCCTTTGAGCTTTTTGATCCATGTTTCTATTTGAACTTAATGCTTGTCTATGAGTATTTAGTTCATTTATTTTTGAATGGATTTTGTTTTTTCTTGTACCTTAACTTTGTGTTGTTGTATGGATTTTTTCCTTGACTTAGAAAGTAGGGAGTATTCACATGATGGTGCGGTTGAATTCAAGTTGGGGGCAGGATGATTGTGTGTACTCATTGGTTGGATTCTATGCGGATTGAAAAAGAAAAAGAAAAAGGAGAAAAAAAGTGAAAAAGGAAGAAAAAGAAAAATCCTTGAAAAAGGAAACAAAAAGTGTTTCAATAATTGTGCTAAATAAGTATTGTGTGTTGTGTAGCACTTGGGATTTTGGAAGAAGTTGGTTGAAATTTTGTGTGTGAATCTTTGTGAGTTTTCACTCCCTTAGGTTTAGGCAAGTTTTTGTTTCAATTACCTTTAGAAATTGTCCCTTGTTTGTTTATCCGACCACGTTACAACCTTGAAAGTCCTTGTGATTCTTGCCTTTGTATTTTCAATGTGAATTTGTGGATGTATGCATAATTTAGTCTTTTGTTTGCATGATTGTTGTGTGAGTGTAAAGTACCTTATTTTGTGTTTTTCATCTACCGATGATTGTTTTTACTAGGTGTGATTCACTTTGGAACTTGTGTTGTTTTAGAACGTTTGGCATGATTTTTGTATTTTGCGGTTGTTTCGTGACTATGTTGGCGTCGTAGCCAGTGGTAAGTATTTACTTTTTGTGTGTACCATTTTCATTTGAACCATTCATTCGTTTTCGTTTTTCAAAACCTGTTGATTCGACATTCTTTGGATATCGGTTTTGTGTTTTCAAGTTTGTGTGATTTTTGTTTGTGGACAAACAAGTAGGTAAGTTGGGGAGAGTTTGATAAGTGCAATTTGAACCTATTTTTGTATATATGTTTTGTTGCACTTATCGATTCTTTTTGGTAAATATCGTGCGAATAATACCCGATTTGTTTATAAATACGTTTACTTTACGTTTTCGTGTGTATATTGCGTTTTCTTGTATATATCATTTAGTTTAAGTGATTTTGTCTCATTTTTTTAGGTAACTAATAAAGTCCATTTTGCCATTGTTTTGAAGAGCATTGAATAAGTTTTCCAGCGCTTCCGACAGTGCGTAAATCGGAGCTACGATGCAGAAGTTGTGGTCAAATAAGGGGTTGTTTTTCTGTCATGTTCGCTTAGCGAGTGTGACAGCGAATGTTCGCCTAGCGAAGGCTGGCGAAGGTCCCAGCGAAGGAGGTCAGAAAGAGGCAGAGGAGATAGAGACCAATGTTCGCTTCGCGAACTTCCTGGCGAGCATTCGCTAGGCGAATAAAACGTTCGCTTAGCGAACTTCTGGAATTTTGCAAGGGCGGTTTAACTATTCAGAGGCACTTAAGTGGCATTTTCGTGCATTCGCCTAGCGAATGATCTGTTCGCCTAGCAAACAGTGCCGAATTTGAAATGTATATAATTCATTTTAGTCACTTTTTATGTTATGGTTTTGGGGATTCTTGTTCCTAATTCCATCAAACTTCATTTTTCATTGGAGAGCTTAGAAAACAACTGTGGAGCATGCATACGGATGAACCGGGGTGGATCTCTCGTCGATCGGCTTTGACAATCCGCAAGATGTTTGGTTGATTTCTCTTTTTCTTTGTGTTTTTCTTTATGATTGGGTTGTGTATATGTATTGACTATGATCTCATGTATATTTGTCGCCCATGGCGTTGTATAAAACTTGCTTTACAAATCTTTATTGGTGATTGTCTCTGATTTTTGCTTTATGCACGGGGTTTGGGTTGCGTTAGACATAACCTTCGCGGACTTCGATTAGGGATGATTATCTGTTAGTTTATGGATTCTAGAGATAGATTTATGAGCTAACAATCTTCAATAGGCGTCGAATCTTAATGCCTTCCGTGTTTCGAGGCTTCGCTCGCGAGAGTGACGAAGAGAGTGACACGGTTGTTATCTCAACTGTGCGTTAGACATAACCTTTGTTGTGAGCGATGCTGGGTGATATTGAGGAGTATTGTAGGTGGGAGTATAACTGGTCGGTAAGTTTAAGTTTGTGAGGAGTGATTTATATGCATTGCCGGACGAGTTTTTCTCTCTGAAGAATGATTTCTTCTTGTTTTAATGTTTACTTTTCTGTTTTCTTGTTTTAAACCATTCTAATCCAAACTCATAAACGCGAGAGACTGTCGAACGACATTCTTTCCCTCGAACCGATCTCTGTGGACATGACATAAATCCCGGAGGGAATTCTTTCCGAAAATAAATATTTTTGCTGCTTGCCCTATTCTGCATTCAACACCATGATTCTAGATTTGCTTGAGCGAGTGAAATACCGATGTCATGTCGTCGTCTTGCTACAAGTGGAGACTGACACGGTAAGCAAAAGTTTTCCGGATGAAGGGATATGCATATGTGTGCGAATGAATATATGCTATGCATGCAAAAATAAAGTTTTAAATTTCAGGAATTCTTAGACTTATCTTTGTTACCAGAAATCATAAAGCATATAAGTAAAGGTGCAAAAGCTAAAGATGGCAAGAAACTTCATTCATTTATTCAACAATAAAGGAAAGAAGTACAAGTCAAGTACAAATCAAATATCTGCCTTTTAGGCTATAACAAGATCAACATGGATCCTATCAAAGACCACCCTACAAACAGACAAGAAGTGGAAAATAGTCCAAGGAATCTGGTGTGGCAATACACCAGTAAATGCATCTCTCAACAACCCAGGTAAGCCCTCAAGTGCGTGCTCAGAAATTCTGGCTAAACGGTCGTTCCTCTCACTCCAATACTTCGCATTCTTCATGAGGTTACGCAACAAAGAATGGTTAGGTCCCTAAAGCATATCCTGAAGAAATTCCTCTTTCTGATCCAAGAGAACTTGCCAATGACGACTTTGTTGCTCCCAATGAGTACTCTCTGTGTTGAGCTGACTGATCTACTCTCGGTTCTGATGTGCTTGATCCTGCAGCTTCTGAATTTCACCGAAGGCTTTGTCGAGCTTGGCTTGACATTGAGAAAAGTCATTTACTATCTGATTAGCACGATCTTGCTCACTTTGCCACTTTGTCTTGTACTCGGATAACTTCCCTCGAAGCTCTTCAAGTTACTTCTTGTAGCTCAACTCATCCTTGTAGGCTTGATACTGAGTGTCGGCGAGTTGTCGCTTCTTTGAAGTAAGTCCCTCATAAGTACTCTTCAAAGCATCCCCCACTTTCCTTCGCTTGTTTTGTTCAACCTCCACCTCTTTGAGCATACGCTCGCGCTTCTGGTGGAGCTCAATCTGTAGGTTATCCTTCTCGGATGTGACTCTATCAATTTTGAGACGAAGATCAACATTCTCCTTCTTCAACATCTCAATAGTCAGTTTGAGTTAGTCGACTTTAGATGGAGGAACTGTGGCAAGTTTAGGAAGCTTGGCATCCATGGAAGACTCGGGAGAAAATGGCAATAAGATCTCCTTGACGCGCTTTTTGACCCAAAATGTGTAAGCTTCCTTGGCTAAGTAATTCTTGTTAGACAATGGCTATGGATCTAGAAGGGGGGTTGAATAGATCCCTTGAGTTTTACACACAAATGGCTTTCCAAAAAATTGGTTTTAAAAATGTTTAACAGAAGCAACCACTGAATCACACGTCTACAACGAACCTTCTACTAAAAGGATCGGATATGCACGACAATATTGGGAATGAATTATGGATGAGAAAAATTCAGTTTGATTAACATAATTTAAAACGCAATCAACAAAGTATCACTTGCTTGATGTTTAATCCAATCCAACGAGATCAATTGACAAACAATAAATTACAAATGCGTTCGATTTTGCGTTGAAACAAATTATCGAACACTTGGTGTGCGTCAGCATATAAAGTGAAGATTTCAAAGTAATGTGATGTTGAGCTGCACCTAAAACACAATCCAAAGGATTGTATCAAATTTACAAAATAATTCAACAGCTCAATATAACACTAACTCAGAAATTTCGATCAATTTTGAACTTCGCAAATTTGAATGATATCAAACGTAAAGAGTTAAGGGAAAGAGAGAACAAACGAGATTTGATTAGGCAGTTCCCCAATCGTCCTCGCTATGGGTACCTCTCCCCCCAATTCCAAAATTGGAATTGAGATATATATATATATATATGTAGCTGTTGCAAATTATTTATTACAAGAGAAGAACTATGAATATCCAAACTCCCAAACGTCTTCGATCGTTGATCCAGAGCCTTCTCTTCCCTTGATTCAAGACGAATCAAGTGCCACGAATTCGGTCGAACAAGTCACCGTCCCACGCTACTAGACTGCAAGAAACCACCGTTCTTTCGTCACCTTCACTCGGACGACTTCAATTCTCCGTAATTCGATCCCCAACCCTTTCTTCTACGATTATCCGACTGTAGCTACTAAACCGAAAGAAAACTCTGTTCTTCGGTTACCTTCGTATGGCTGAATCCCTGTAGAACGAAACGGTTTGTGCCAAAAAACCCCCAAAATCTCCTTTGATTCTTGGAGGATAAAACCTAAGGTTTTATTCAAGAAACACCTACCAATTCTCAACCCAGAAATGAAGATCACACACTTCCTAATTCTGACCGTTATCACTTCAAAGCAATGGACAACACAAGCAAAAATGATTATGTGTAATTGTTGGTTGACTCAAGGTTGAAGATGAAGATGAAGAGAAAGATTGGTATAAATTTTCACGTTTCTTGTTGTTTTGGAAAATGAGATGACCATACTATTTATAGAGAATGATTTGACCCACTAAAACTTGTAACAGAAATAACAAAAAAATTTAAGTGAAAAAATTCAGTTCAGGCGTGTTTGGATCGACGCATCCTTTAATGAGGGTCGGCGTGCGTTGACCCGTGGAAATCAATATGCAAGTTTCACAATCATGCGTCGACCTATTGGTATCTTGCGTCGACGCAAGTATGCAGTTTTTGCATATTTTCAAATTCCCAGAATCAGGCGTCGACCCACAACCTGCAGGGGTCAGCGTGCGCTTTCCCGGTCTTTCCACAAACTTTGTTCCAACAAGCATGAGTCGACTCATGCTTAGGTTGGGTCGGCGCATCACTTGCAATTTTCAAGAAATGTATTTTTCTGCACATATTAACTGACCAAGACCCGGACAAACATACTAGACACCAATATAATGATCATGCACATGTATTTATGGGTAAGACAAAGTCCTATATGTTTAGACGCATGAACAACGATGATTAGATACAATTTGCCCGACAAATGAAGTGATACCGCTCAAATTACAATCTAATACTTAGCTTATTTATTGACATCATTAAAACCGAAATAGATGAAAGACCTTAGCCCTCACATACTCCCCCTTTTTGATGATGGCAACACTGTTTAGCTTTCTCTTGATTTGTAATTTGAGAACGAGCAAGCTCCCCCTGTCTTTAACACTTGGTTTAACACTTGGTTAATTTCTTGGTTAATTTATGCTTGCTATCCTTCTCCCCCTTTGTCAACATAAAAAAGAAGAGAAAAAGGTGGTCAAAATAATAACACTATAACAAGTAAGGATTCATCCATATATTTGCCACATGGCAACACTAACACGCATCCACATATGATACAGTTAATGTAAAATTTGAAACGGATAAATACGAAACATAAGAAGCAAAGACAATTCATTCCATAGTTCAAAATAAAGAACCAAAACAAACTGAAACAAAGTTCAAAGTTAAACAACAGGAAAGAACATGCAATCCAAACAACAAAACATAAATGCAAAACACAAGTAATATGATGCACTAATCTCTATGGTCTCCTCCCCTAGATGGATGACCTCTTCCCCCATGGTATTGGCCTGGTGGTGGCAAATCCTCTAGGTTCAAGTTAAGTTCGATTAGCGAGCGATTGAGCAAGCCAAGACTGTTTGCAAGATTCTGATTCTGTTGAGTCAAATTCTCGTCCGTTTGGGTGAAGCGAGTCATAGAGGCGTCAGCAAACCTGTTGAAGTTAGTGATGTGAGCCGAGACTTGGTTGGATAAGTTTGTGAATCTTTCTTCCTGAGCATTGTAGCGGCTTTCTTGCAATGCTTGGAATTCTTGATGTTGAAGATTCATCTGGTTCAACCTTGCCAAAATCTCTTCAGATGCCTGGAAATCATGCTGAGGCTGTGGAGTTAGAGGTGCAGAATAATCAGGTTGCTGTCAATCATACTCCTCGCCATAGGTGGGAGGAATATATGCGTCTCCAAGAGCAGTCCAGCAGTTATTTTGCTAATCTCCCCAGCCCTGATTATCAGAATTGTCCTCAGGTTGATAGCCCATCCATGCTTCGTTGTCTTCCTCTTGCATAACCACGTCACCATTGTTAACATCTTGATTGTCACTATCATGTACTACCTCATCATCTTTTCCTTCGTCATGATTAGGTTCTTCAGGTTCACGTGGAAAAGGATGAGTTGATCTGTGTCGGTACTTGAACTCATTTGTAATAGAATCCCAAGTGTAACCCATCACGGTGAGTGTTTTTGGTTGAAATTGATGTTCGGATGAAATCTGGATGTAACGAATATTCGGAACCGAGATGCCAGCCTTGTTCAAAATGTTCTAAATGCAGGATGCATAACCTAAAGCCAGACTTTTGGTGGAGTCACGAGTAACAAACATCTAATATGCAAAATAGTGTGGCCAGTTGATTTTGATCCGATTCTTCAGTATATAAATGAGATGAACTTCTGCCTTCTCAACTCTTGAGTACCCGCCTTTCTTAGGTCTCAAAATACGAGCAACAATCCACTGCAGAACGCGGTCAACAAATTTCAAATGACCGGTGGTAACATTTTTCGGAAAGAATTCACTTGCCACAACATCGTTTGGATATGGTTCACGCAACATAGAGTTTAGAGCAGATTTAAACTCATAGTTTTGAGCAAACTTGGTGTCGGTTACTTTGGGGAGATTTTCATCAATATCCATTTGAAACAAAGTATTCCATAACTCATTGTTTACAGGATGACGTACATTATTCATAGAAAATGAAAAATCGACACCCTTAAATTTTCCCTTAATTCCACAATAGAATAATCGAATCAAATCACTATTGAACTTATCATCACATTCAAGAAACTCATCAAAATTCTGAACACTAAGCATTTCAGTTATCTCAGGAATTTTGTAGTCTGGACCCATCAAAACATAGAAACCATGTTGTGGAATAACAACACGATGACTAAACTCTACCTCAAAAGGACCAGACAGTTCATCAGAGAGTAAAGAGTTAATAGTTACCGGTGTTGAAGAAGTTCCGGCAGATGAAGCTCTAGTTGTTCGTTTACCGGTTGTGCGTCGGGAAGCCATTTTTGATGAAGGTGATGAAGAAGATGAACAATGTGCGGTGGTTGAAGAAGAATGATGATCTTGCTGCCAGAAACCCTTGTCTTATAATCTTGAGGATTCACACTTTGTGGGTTTTTTATTTTTGTGGGTTTTAATGGAGATATGGTGAAGTTTTAATGGGAAGATGGAAGAAATGAAGAGGAGAAGACCAAAATTCTACTATGTTTAACATGCAATGAACAAGAAATAAAGTGTAATGAAGATATGTAAAGAAGAGTGGAAACATTAGGTCGGCGCACGCATTCCCAAATAAAAAAGGATTCTGAGTGTGTCAGGTGTGCGTCGACCCAAGGACAGGGTGCGTCAACGCAAGATTGCTAGGTTTTGAAAAATTTTAAAATTTTGATATGCGCCGACCGCAGGTAAGCGTGAGCTAACTCGGTCGTTTCTCTTGAAAAACGCTTCAGCTCATGAGTCAACCCATGGCATCTTTCGGTCGACTCATCCAAGTCAAAAATGGAGAAATTGAAATTTTGCATACAAAAGTTCCAAAATAAGATAAATAAACATGCACATACATAGAACAAGCATCCAAATGAGTAATATATGCACAAAATATAGAAACATCAAGTTTAAAGTACTTAACATGGCACAAAATGTGTTAATTTTCTATGAATCGGAATGATATTACCTTGATCACTATTGACGTTGAGAGCCCTCACATATATCTTAATAACTTTTGGCATTGTTAGTGACAACACATAAACAAGTATATATATGTATATATGAAGAAAAACTATCTTAGATGAAAATCAAACACGATCCGAGATGTCGAGAACGCCAAGTTCCCTACGGATATGAAAGAAAGGCTCAGTGGCTAATGGTTTTGTAAAAATGTCAGCAAGTTGATTTTTAGTATCAACATGCTCAAAGACCACATCACCTTTCTCTACATGATCCCTAAGAAAATGATGACGTATTTCGATATGCTTGGTGCGTGAATGTAATACGGGGTTCTTAATTAGGTTGATCGCACTAGTATTATCGCACAAAATTGGAATACGCTCTAGTTTTAAATTGAAATCAAGCAATTGTTGTTTAAGCCATAGGACTTGAGCACAACAACTACCAGCGGCAACGTATTCCGCCTTAGCTATTGACAAAGCAACGGAAACCTATTTCTTGCTATGCCAACTCACCAAGGAGTTTGCGAAAAAGTAACACGTGCCACTAGTACTTTTCCTATCCAATTTGCACCCGGCAAAGTCGGAATCAGAATAACCAACTAAGGAACAAACACTACCTTTGGAATACCACAACCCATACTTTGGAGTACCGGAAAGGTATCGAAGTATGCGCTTAACTGCTTTTAAGTGGGATTCCTTGGAACGTGCTTGATACCTCGCACACATGCATACACTGAACATAATGTCGGGTTGTGACGCGGTAAGATAAAGAAGAGACCCAATCATACCTCGATATTTCTTTACCTCTACATCCTTACCATTTTCGTCATGATCAAGACTGGCACAAGTAGGCATTTGAGTATCTATTGCTTTGCAGTTTAGCATGTCAAAACGTTTGAGAAGCTCAAGACAATATTTCGTTTGACTCACGAATGTGCCCTCCTCGAGTTGTTTGATTTGCAATCCGAGGAAATAGTTAAGCTCCCCCATCATGCTCATTTCAAACTCCCCCTGCATCAAACCAGAAAACTCCTTGACCAAGGTCATGTTAGTAGACCCAAAGATAATATCGTCAACATAAATTTGTACCAAGATTAAATGTTTTCCTTGACGTTTAATAAAGAGGGTTGTGTCAACCTTCCCTCTTGAATACCCTTGATCAAGTAAAAATTTGCTTAGACGTTCATACCAAGCCCTAGGGGCTTGTGTAAGTCCGTACAAAGCACGTTTAAGTTTGTAGACATGATCAGGATATTCATGTGATTCAAAACCCGGAGGTTGGGAAACATAAACCTCTTCATTGATATATCCGTTAAGGAAAGAACTTTTAACATCCATTTGGAATAATTTGAAGTTCTTAGTGCAAGCATAAGCAAGTAAAAGGCGTATAGCCTCGAGTCGGGCAACCGGCACATAAGTTTCCTTATAGTCGATTCCTTCCTCTTGGTTATAGCCTTGCGCTACAAGCCGCGCTTTGTTTCGTGTTATAACTCCGTTTTCATCAAGTTTATTTCTAAATACCCATCGGGTGCCGATTACTCGATGATCTCGCGGAGGGGGGACAAGGTCCCAAACCTCATTTCTCCTGAATTGATTTAGTTTATCTTGCATTGATAAGAACCAATGCTCATCGAGTAATGCCTCCTTTGCGTTTTTAGGTTCAACTTGTGACACAAAAGTGGAGTAATAGCAAAAGTTACTGAGTTTAGAGTGAGTGGTTACTTCCTTAGAGATGTCACCGATGATATTGTCGATTGGATGGTCTTTGGAAGACTTCCATGCTGGAGGAAGGTCATCTTCATTTGTTGGATGATCCTCCTCACTCTTCATAGGTTGGTGATCCTTTTCCTCCTCAATACACACTGCTTCAGGCTGATCAGTTCCCTTATCAGCGCCCTTGAGTATGTCTTCAGAAGATGCGTCTGCACCATGAAAAGAACTACCTTCTCCGACATTTCTCGGATAAGACTCATCAAAAGTAACGTGTACCAACTCTTCAACAATTCGTAACCTTTTATTATATATTCTATAAGCTTTACTTGACTGAGAGTATCCAAGAAAAATACCCTCGTCGGCCTTGGCATCAAACTTACCAAGTGTCTCTTTTCCATTGTTTAACACGAAACATTTACAACCAAAGACATGAAGGTGAGAAATATTTGGCTTACGCCTTTTTAAAAGTTCATACGGTGTCTTGTTTAGAATAGGCCGGATGAACACCCAATTCAAAACGTAACAAGCCATACCAATGGCGTCGGCCCAAAAGTATTTTGGAAGTTCACTTTCATTGATCATAGTCCTCCCAAGTTCCTCCAAAATTCTATTTTTACGTTCCACCACCCCATTTTGTTGAGGGGTACGTGGTGCGGAAAAATTATGATAAATTCCATGGGATTCACAAAATGCTTCAAACAAATGGTTTTCAAACTCACCCCCATGATCACTTCTAATTGACACAATTTTCGTGTTTAACTTATTTTGAGATAACTTAGCAAATCTCTCAAATGCCGAAAAGGTATCATTTTTATTTGCTAAGAAAATGGTCCAGCAAAACCTAGAAAAATCATCGACTATTACAAAACCATAATAGTTACCACCTAGGCTTTTAACTCTAGATGGTCCAAAGAGGTCCATATGGAGGAGCTTAAGGGGTCTCATAGTTGAAACTATGTTTTTAGATTTGAATGAGATCCTTGTTTGCTTACCCATTTGGCAAGCATCACAAAGGGGATCCTTTGTGAATTTGATTTTGGGCAAACCGATGACTAGGTCTTTAGAGACTATTTTGTTAAGCAAATCAAAGTTGATGTGAGCCAACTGTTTATGCCACAACCATGAATCTTTATTCATAGTGACTAGACACTTGTCTCCATTCAACGATATCTCATTTAAGTCTAGCATATAGACGTTGTTCACCCTCAAGCCCTTAAACACATCCTTTTGTCACTATATTCAACTATGCAACAATCTTTTGAAAAAGATACTTTGTAATTCTTGTCACATAGTTGACTAATACTTAAAAGATTGTGTCTAAGGCCTTCCACAAGCAGCACATTAGAGATAGTAGTAGATGGGGGGTTACCTACACTATCTTTGCCGAGAATATGTCCCTTATTGTTATCTCCATAGGTGACAAACCCCTTTTTCTTCGCCACAAAGTCGATGAAAAGAGATATGTCTCCTGTCATATGTCTTGAACAACCACTATCCATAACCCATCTTCTTTCGGTGGTCTTAAGACTTTGTACCTACAAAACAATCAAGGGAGAGTAGGTACTAATTCTCATTGGGTCCTTTGCGGTAAGTGAAACCAAGATCGCACTTGGGCAACCATTGATAAATGCCTTTTGGAACAAGAAATCTTCTAAAACGACATTTAGCAATAGTATGACCAGGCTTGCAATAATATAGGCAATCACTGTTCATTTAGAATTTTCCTTTGCTATCTCTATCTTGAATCACATACGTATACTTTTGATATGGATTGTTCATACTTTCTCGATAATGTGATCGATTAATAACAAACGTAATTTTAGGCATAAGAGCCTTATCTAATTTGGCCTTAAGGGTTCTCACCTCTTTTTGCCAAATATGAAAAGTATCACAACCCCCAAACTTGAACCATGGAGATTTATTCTCATCAATCTTATCTTTCGATGCATCCACTATGGAGTTTTTAAGAGCTTCCAATTTCCTTTTGGAATCGGAAACCTTTTTCTCCAAGTGTTTAAAAATCTTTTTGTTTGAGGCTAATCGTTGAAAAGCTTCCTTAGCCTCGTGGTGCAACATATCAAAAGCCTTTTGCAATTCTAAATGAGACATAGTATTAGAATGATCATATTTAGAGTGTTTTACCTATTTCTTCTTGTTGTGACGTGCCATAAGACATAGATTAACAGATTCACTTTCGTCACTTGAGCTGTCATTTTTTTCCACTCGCTATTGCTTTCCCACGCGATGTATGCTCGTCTAGACTTGTTTGAATTTTTGTGTTGACGATTCTTCTCCTTATCCTTATCCTTGTCTTTCTTGAGTGATGGACAATCCGACTTGTAGTGCCCGGATTTTCCACAGTTGTAACACGTCCCTTTAACCTTGCCATTCTTGTTGCCTTCCTTTTTAGCTTGCCTTCTAAATTTGACTAGATTTTTATCCGAGTGTTGAATATCATTCTTCCGAACATATCTATTGTATCTCTTCACAAATAGACCCATGTCATCATCGGAGTCATCATCTTTGTCATCGTTGGTTTCATCATCACTTTGCTCTTTTGATGTGGACTTTAAACAAGAAGCCTTAAGAGCAATCGACTTCTTTTCCGTATCTTTTGTTTTCTCCTTCTTTACACTCTTTTCATGTTTATCCAAGCTAATGAGCACTTGCTCATGCTCATCGAGTTTGCCAAATAGTGTGGTGAGGTCTAGAGTAGCTAGATTATTGGCCTCCTTGATCACGGTGACCTTCGGCTGCCATTCCCTGTTAAGACACCTCAAAATTTTATTAGTAGCAACCTCGTTTGGAATTGGTTTACCAAGTACATGCAATTTGTTGATAATGTGAGTAAATCGTTTTTGCATATCCGCAATGGTTTCCCCTTGATTCATGTAAAAAAGATCGAACTCTTGCGTTAGTGTGTTAATACGAGCCATTTTAACATCATTAGTGCCTTCGTGGGCTACTTGTAAGGCATCCTACATGGCTTTGGCCATTTCACAATGAGAGACATGATAATATTCGTCAACTCCCAAAGAGGAGATCAAAATATTTCGAGCCTTCCAATCATAGCTGTACTTTTTCTCATCCTCCTCATTCCATTGGTCTTCGGCTTTGGGAACGACAATGCATTCGGCATTAGTCATTGTAATTTCCATGGGACCGTTTAAAATAACGTTCCAAACCTTCCGATCTATGGAATTTATATGGATGCGCATACAATCCTTCCAGTAGCTGTAATTCTCGCCTGTAAAAACTGGAGCTCTATTATAATCCCCTTTAGGTTCGTTCGCCAGGATCCAAGAAGTTTTACCGAAGCACCAGATAAACTGGAGCTCGTGATACCACTTGTTAGGCGATGCCTATGGATCTAGAAGGGGGGGGGGGGTTGAATAGATCCCTTGAGTTTTACATGCAAATGGCTTTCCAAAATATTGGTTTTAAAAATGTTTAACGGAAGCAACCACTGAATCACACGTCTATAATGAACCTTCTACTAAAAGGATCGGATATGCACGACAATATTGGGAATGAATTATGGATGAGAAAAATTCAGTTTGATTAACATAATTTAAAATGCAATCAACAAAGTATCACTTGCTTGATGTTTAATCCAATCCAACGAGATCAATTAACAAACAATAAATTGCAAATGCGTTCGATTTTGTGTTGAAACAAATTATCGAACACTTGGTGTGCGTCAGCACACAAAGTGAAGATTTCAAAGTAATGTGATGTTGAGCTGCTCCTAAAACATAATCCAAAGGATTGTATCAAATTTACAAAATAATTCAACAGCTCAATATAACACTAACTCAAAAATTTCAATCAATTTTGAACTTCGCAAATTCGAATGATATCAAACGTAAAGAGTTAAGGGAAAGAGAGAACAAACGAGATTTGATTAGGCGGTTCCCCAATCATCCTCGCTTTGGGTACCTCTGCCCCCAATTCCACAATTGGAATTGATATATATATATATATATATATATATATATATATATATATATATATATATATATATGTAGCTGTTGCAAATAATTTATTACAAGAGAAGAACTATGAACATCCAAACTCCCAAACGTCTTCAATCGTTGATGTAGAGCCTTCTCTTCCATTGATTCAAGACGAATCAAGTGCCACAAATTCGTTTGAACAAGTCACCATCCCACGCTACTAGACTGCAAGAAACCACCGTTCTTCAGTCACTTTCACTCGGCCGACTTCAATTCTCTGCAATTCGATCCCCAAAACTTTCTTCTACGATCCTCCGACTGTAGCTACTAAACCGAAAGAAAACTCTGTTCTTCGGTTACCTTCGCACGGCTGAATCCCTGTAGAACGAAACGGTTTGTGCCAAAAAAACCCCCAAAATCTCCTTTGATTCTTGGAGGATAAAACCTAAGGTTTTATTCAAGAAACACCTAGCAATTCTCAACCCAGAAATGAAGATCACACACTTCCTAATTCTGAACGTTATCACTTCAAAGCAATGGACAACACAAGCAAAAATGATTATGTGTAATTGTTGGTTGACTCAAGGTTAAAGATGAAGATGAAGAGAAAGATTGGTATACATTTTCACGTTTCTTGTTGTTTTGGAAAATGAGATGACCAGACTATTTATAGAGAATGATTTGACCCACTAAAACTTGTAACAGAAATAACAGAAAAATTTAAGTGAAAATATTCAATTCAGGCGTGTTTGGGTCGACCCATCCTTTAATGAGGGTCGGCGTGCGCTGACCCGTGGAAATCACTATGCAAGTTTCACAATCATGCGTCGACCTATTGGCATCTTGCGTCGACGCAAGTATGCAGTTTTTGCATATTTTCAAATTCCCAAAATCATGCGTCAACCCACAACCTGCAGGGGTCAGCGTGCGCTTTCCCGGTCTTTCCACAAACTTTGTTCCAACAAGCATGAGTCGACTCATGCTTAGGTTGGGTCGGCGCATCACTTGCATTTTTCAAGAAATGTATTTTTCTGCACATATTAACTGACCAAGACCCGGACAAACATACTAGACACCAATATAATGATCATGCACATGTATTTATGGGTAAGACAAAGTCCTATATGTTTAGACGCATGAACAACGATGATTAAATGCAACTTGCCCGACAAATGAAGTGATACAGCTCAAATTACAATCTAATACTTAGCTTATTTATTGACATCATCAAAACCAAAATAGATGAAAGACCTTAGCCCTCACAATTCTTATTACCCAAATCGGCTCTTCCTTCGAGGTAAATCTGAGTCCAAGCAACACTAAACCTCTTCAGTAATCCTATGTCATCAACCACTTCATGAAAGATGAACTCTTCCACTACCTCAGGATCTGGCTTGACAACCATAGGATATCCCAACTATCAGAAAGCAAGTCTCGGGTTGGAGTTAATTCCACCCTTTGTACCTAGGAGAGGCACATTGAAGAATTTACCACAATGAAGAATGATCTTAGTATCGTCGAAGACTCGAGAATACCAAGAGATGTCATCAGCAGTAAGAGACATGATTTGTTGAGACCACTTGAGATTACCCTTATTCTCAACAAAGGGACCCTTCCGTGGAAGGTGAGACATGAACCATCGGTATAACAGAGGAGCACAACAGACAATTGTTCCCTTCTTCTTTTCATTCCTCGAATAAATAGAATGATAGGTATCGGCGAGAAGTGTCGGAACAGGGTTCTTGGACAAGAATATACTGATGGTAGCCTGATCTACGAAATCCCCCATGTTCAGAAACAAGACAATTCCATATATCAGCAAAGCAAGAACGACATTGAAAGCCTTCCAGTTTCCATCCGTAGCAAAGGATGTGGCCTTATCAACCAGAAAATTTGAAGCAAACCCTCAAATACCCTTCCCTTTGGTCTTGATGTTAGCTTTCACGTCCTTCTTACTAATGCAAAGAGCATCAACAATAAGGGGAAACTTCGGACAACCACTAGTGTAGACAAAAGGAACCTGTTTCTTGATCTTAACCCCTAAGATATAAGCATACTCTTCGAGTATAGGTGCTAGCTGATAATCCTGAAATGTGAAGCACCTAAGTGGCGGGTCATAGAACCAAACTAGTGTATGAATGGAAGTGATGTTGACTTCAGTGTTGAGGATCGCCAACAGATTACCATAATTGTCTTTGAAAACCCCTCTGTTATCTTCGACCACACGGGATGCTAAACCTCTCAAAGCATTCAGCTTAGGCTCCACAAACTTGTAGCTAAAGATGCCTCGGCAACCAGTACTCATCTCTATGATGATGTCAACAAAGAATAAGCCTTCGGATAACCTGGAAATGCACATGCAAAAATTAATTTACATGATGAAATGATATGCAACACAAGAACAAGAAGCCAGCATTGTCTGAACAATCAAAATCTGAACAATCTAGATATCTGCATATAATTCTGTGTCGGTACAACAGCTGATGTGTGTGAGGGAACAAAGGTATGAAGAGGCTTGGTTTCCTGCAAAAACACATATCCCCCTCACAGGTGTGATCTAGACACAACAAGGTGGTCCCTAGAAAGGACGCCCAAACCATAGAACTTAGAGTGAAAATCCCCTGCCGTAGCGAATTCTCGTAGGACGGAAGTATTCTCAAGCGAATCATGATCTGGGATGTGGCTCTCGTGGTAACCCAACGCACAAAACGCAGGCCTCACGACTATCCACGTTCTAGCCTATATGTATGCTAAGCCCGGTGTTAGGACTTTTCTCTCCAATAATATCTACCCATCCCAACAACAACATAATATATAGATATCCAGAATATGCAACATATGAATATTCAAAGCAGTAAAGAAATGCAGTAAATAAACATAAAGCAAGTAAAGCCTAAAGATAAAGCTAGTAAAGCGCAAAAGATAAACACCCAAATAAGCAAGAAAGTAAACAAATCTAGGCGAGACCCCAACTTGCAAGCGCAAGGACTCCCCAGCAGAGTCGCCAGCTAAAGATGGCTGGATTATACCTGAGTGAATCGCACACTCAAAGATACAACAGAGTCGCCACTGAACTTTATTTAGTACCAAATGACAGGGAAATATCGATAAAACCCAAGGGGAAGAGAAATAGGAACGGGGGTCGGTTATGCAAAAGGAAGATACTAGCACCTAACGCACCCGTCGTACTCGACGGGAACCATTTTGCTTGCTTCTAGGCTTGGATGGGTTATCTATCTAAAGGTTTCTAGCTAAAAGGAGAGGAGAGAGAAGAGAAAAGAAAGAAAGAAAGAAAATGCTCGTGGAGGATTTGGGCCCTCGTGCCTGCGTACCCTCATAGTGCAATGAGGAAATCAGAGCGCCGTAGTTCATGGAACTAGGGGAAAGAAAGGAGGAATGGAAGAAGGTGGAAGGGTGCTCGCCAAGATCATCGCGATCTCGTGCCTACGTATCATACATCCGAGTGAATGCAGAATCAGAGCTTCCGTAGTTCGGGGAACTAAGACGGAAAAGGAAAAGGAAAATGGTGTCAAAACCAAGAGCAAAAAGGATAGAGAAAGATCTGTTGGGGATGCAAAGAATTGGTGTCAAAACCAAGAAAGGAGTGCAAAAAGAAAGACAATAACCGTGCTGAGGATAAAGTGCAAGAATGGTGTCGAAACCAAGAAGGTAAAGGAGCAAAAGGAATAAAAGAGACTCCATTGGGGAGAAGAGAACAAAGAAATGTGTTAGGGATCAGAGGGTTAACGACCCTACTGGGGAAACAAACAAAGGGATGGTGTTGAAACCAAGAGAAAAAAGGGTTCGGTATATTAACTGACTGGCAGTGGTTAACCGAAGAAAAAGAGATTAACACTCTGTGGGGAAAAAAGTTAGGTGTCAACAGACAGACTGTGATGAACCAACAGGAGAAAGTACTGAACTAAGAGAAGGCGTTTGACTCTGAGGGGGTTTTGGTATATTAACTGATAAACAGTGGTTAACCGGAAACGGGTGTAAAACCAAGCGAAGTTTGTGACCCACTGGGGATGTTGGTACTGCCTGAACAAACAATGCTTGACCAACAAAGAAAGGTATTGAACCAAAAGAGGTTGCTAACCGCTGAGGATTCAGTGTTAACAGAGAAACTGTGACTAACCGAAAAGAAAACGAGTGATTAACCAAGAGAAGGTGATTAACTCGAAAGGGGCTCAGTATTTTAACAGGCAGGCTGTGGTTAACTGAAAAAAATGGGTGATTAACCAAGAGAAGGTGATTACCCCAAGAAGGAAAACTCAGTATGTTAAGAGATAGACTGTGGTTAACTGAGAAGAAGAGTAAATTGGTGTTTTAACTGACAGGCAGTGGTTAACCAACCAAAGGGAGCAGAACCAAGAGAAGGTTGCGAACTCCACAGGGTTTTAGTGTTTAACAGGAAGACTCTGTTTAACCGAAGAAAAGGAATTGAGACCCTTATGAGGAATAAAAAAAATAACGATTGATTGCAAGAAAAGAATATTAAGACAAGGGAGTGGGATGTTAACCCAAGACAACGATCTTAACCAAGAAGGATGGTGATTGATCAAAAGGTAGATTGAAAGAGACAAGAGTGATCAGGGATCGAATCAAACTGGGGAAGGAGATACGCTACCCGCCTGGAGATAGAGGCGACTAAGCCAGGAACAGGGTCATTCGTCCCCTACCTGAAGTAGTCAGAATGAGAGTAGGAATTCTCCATTCTCATTCCTTCTCTAACACACAGGGTGTAGTGCAGAAGTTAAAACGAATAGTGTAACTGCTCCAAGTTGTACAGTGCTCCAGTGTCGCGCGAAACTCCGACTCGGTAGGGGATCAAGAGAACAAGGCTCTAAAGGAAGCCTAAAGAGAAGCGCCAACGGGAAGATTAATAATCGAAATGAGGTTTCGATTAATTAATCAAAAGGGAGAAAAGTGCTAATAATTTTCCAAAATGAATTGAAAAATTATCAAAGCAAAAGGGTGCATTGTTGATTGTACAAGATTAAGCTTATTCTTTGAAGAACAAACTTAATTCAAACATGAATGGAAAGTGCAAAACAGTACCAAATGACACTCAAAATGCAACACAAAATCATGTTATTATGTGCAAGAATGATTATGTTCATACAATGTCTAGAATGAGCACATTTATGAAATCGAAAGATCGAGCATCGGAAAATTCACAATCATGCTTTTAACTGAAGTGAAATAGTACCTAAAACATCCATAAAATCCATCATATTAATCCATGGAAGTTAGATGAGGAAAGCATGGCTAACATACTTGAAAAACACCAAAAATGGCACTCTGTTACAGTGGTAATCGATTACCCTAAGCAGGTAATCGGTTACTTGTTTGAAAAACCGCAAATCTGGAAAAATTTGTGCAGAGTAATCGGTTACTCTTTTTGAGTAATCGATTACTTAGTGGAAAAAACAGCGCTGGTGCACATTTGAGCAGAGTAATCGGTTACTTTATTTGAGTAATCGATTACCACTGTAACAATGGCAAAAATAACTTTTCAAAAAGCACTTTGAGCACCTAAATCACTTGTTTAAACTACCACATGCTAGGGTATGAATTTGTGCACGAAAATCAAGCTTAATAACAGCAAAAAAAATCCAGTAATGGAATCAATTAACACATCAAGATCATGGATCAAGTAATGGCATAATCAATTCACACACAAGAAAGGCATCGAAACTACATCGCGAATGATACAAAAAGGTTCAAAACAGTAAAATGTGCAAAGAAACACCAACCTACAAGGCTGAGATGTGTCTTGGATATTGTTGCAAAGTGATCTTGATGAAGATATTCAAAGAAAACCAGAGGAATCTTTAATTGTAGCCGAATCGTACCGAAACCGAACAAATTGCGACGAAACTTCCGAAATACGAATTCGAACCGTAGAATCTTGAATTAAACACTTGAGATGAAACCAAAAGCTAATAACACTCCAGAAAACCAAGTATAATTGCAAAGTGATGAAGGTTAAGCTCAAGAAATAATCACTTCCAATGTAGAAGTGATTATTCTTCAATGGTGAAGAGCTATAGTGAGGTTTGGGAAGAAAATGTAGATGAAGATGAAGAAATTGCAGAAAAATTCAGAGAGAATGTGGGAGAATTGAGAGTGAAGTGTGAGAAATGTGTATGGAAAATGGTTGATCCCTTGAAAAGTGAGTGAATGTTTGTTTATATAGAGTTTTGGTTTGGAGTGTGAGAGGTTGGGAATTAGGCTAGGAGCTAGCTTAGGGTGGTTTGGAATTAGGCTAGGAGTTAGTTACACTTGACTCACCGAGTCAGCGGTTAACTCAGTTAGTTAGGAAGTTAACTCGGTAGCAATCCCAATGTAAGCTTCAAATCCAAAGGTTCACACACTTGGAAATCAAGGAACATGGTGCATTTAAATTATAGTGAAGCATTGGAAAAAATATAAGTGGAGTGTCTTGAATAGTCTTGAATTGTCTAGAGATGTCTAGAATGTTCCATACACTGCTAGAATCATGTAGAATCCAAGAATAAAGGGTGTGCAGAGTTGTTGTCCCAAAAAACAGCAGAAATTGCAAATTCGCCAGATTAATCGATTATCCTATTAGAGTAATCGATTACTCTAGCCAATTTTGCCAAATTTTGCTTAGGAAATGGTGCTATGGCCCCGGTTTCGATTTTCCACCTCTTGTTTTGATGAATAATCATGGAAACCCTTGTTTTATGCTTGTTTTAAGGATGTGATGACCTTGTGAGAATGCGATTAATTGGGCTTAGAAAACTTAAATATTCCTGCAACCAAAAACATAAAGAAAAAGTGCGAATGCGTATGCGAACGATGCAAATGCACATGCTTATGCAAAAGGCAAAAGGGGGAGGTCAAATTTCGGGTTACGACACATACGAATGGATAAGTCAGGATTTTTACAAGTGGATCTTAATAGGGTGGGGTACAAAGATGAGCCTTTCATTCTAGCCTCTCAAGCTAAACAAGTGTTTTATGTCACTGATCCGACAAGTACGAAATGGTCTATAGTGCTTTTATCTAACAAAGTAATTGATGATAACATTGGAGATCAAAGTGATATTGATATTGAGAATGAATCGTATATTATAAGTGATCAAAATGAGAATATTAGAGCGAATGAATCATATATTAGAAATGATTATAATGAGGGAATTTGGATCAATCCATCCATCCGTGTTGTTAAGAAACAAGTAGATCATATTCCTACTCGGAAAAGAAAGAGATGTTAATAAAAAGGTAATAGTACAATTATATATTCTGTCATGTGTTTTTCATATTTGAGAATGAATCTTATATTTATGTTAAATTGATTATGGATTATGGATTTATATGTTTGTCATGTTATGTACTTGTCATTTCATATTTATGGATTATGTATTTGTCATGTGTTTGTCATGTTATGTGTTTGTCATTTCATATTTGAGAATGAATCGTATATTTATGTTCAACTGATTATGGATTATGGATTATGGATTTATATGTTTGTCACGTGTTTGTCATGTTATGTACTTGTCATTTCATATTTATGGACTATGTACTTGTCATGTGTTTGTCATGTTATGTATTTGTCATTTCATATTTGAGAATGAATCGTATATTTATGTTCAACTGATTATGGATTATGGATTATGGATTTATACATGTTTTTCTTTATTACAGGTCAAATGGCTACTAATGAGGAGAACTCGCACGATACTTCCAAGAATGATGCAAAAGAATCAATTCATGGTGCGGAAAGAGATATTTCAAGAGGAATAACAATTATGAAAGGAATAATTTATGCTAGAGACAAGGGAATAAAATACGACGTTCATTGGAATGAAATAGGTCAACTAATTGAGCCTAACGACGCAATGTTTACAAGTTACATTGGTGCACTTGTTCGTTCACAAATTCCTATTACTTGTGACAATTGGAGAACTCCATCGTTGAAACCCGCCAAAGATAAAATATGGAGTGAGATACAGGTACCATATATGATGTTATTTGTTTTTGTTGACAATTATATCTTTAAATTACTTATACTAACACACTTTAAGTATACTTTTTTTTGTAGAGGTCTTTTAACATTGGCGACGGCCGGCAAAAATATTATCTTCAATTAGCCGGAAAAAGACTTAGAGGGTTTTGAGCATTTTTAACCAACAAGTTTCTTAAGGATGGCCAAGGAAACTTTGTTGAAGCAGAACGTTCGAAGAAGTATGCGGACTTGATTTCACCTGAAGAATGGGACACTTTTGTCGCCAAATAAAGAACTCAAGAATTCCACGTAATCTTAATTTAATTTGTCATTAACATTGTATTATATACTTGTTCCACATGTGTTATGATATGACTTAAAATTGTTTATCCAGGATGTGAGTGACGTAAATTGTCAAAGAGCCTCAAAACCCGCGTATCCATACAAGAAAGGGCGTTTGGGATATGCACGCTTAGAACAAAGAATAGTAAGTATATATAATTGCTATGATATACTTGTTCTTGATGTGTTATTATTCTTCTTAATACTTGACTTAATGTGTAGCTAGAAGAGGATAAAAGTGAAGAAACATCTCTTCCGGAGCATGTTTTGTGGAAGGCTGCCCGTGTGGGAAAGGATGGAGTTGTTACTGAAAGTGTTCAACAAGTTTTTGAACAATGTGTAAGTATAACATTATTTGTTTAATTAAATCAAAAGTTTATGAAAATATTAAATATTTATGCTTTTTAATCCCCACTAATATTTTTCGATATGCATATGAATTTTAGGAGTTTCTATCTCAGTCCTTAACTCTAACTGAAGACCAGGATTGCAGGAGCATACTCAGTCAATTATTAAATGCTCCTGAGTATTCTGGTCACGTGAGGGGTAAGAGATTTGGGGTCACTCCATCATCCTTGTATAAGCGTCCAAAGACCCAAAGTCCTAGCAATAAACAGGTGATGGAAACGTTGGAAGAATTAAAAGCTCAAGTTCGTGAACTGCAAAAGGATAAAGAAAGATATATGTCGGAAAGGCGCGATTCAGAATTTAAATATACTAGCGACAAAGATAGTATCAATTTTCAACAAAAAATTCCTGAGGTAATTATATATATTATTATGAAATTCAATTAGCACAATTTTTTATATTGACATATATACACAATAACAATTTTATATTATTTTTTTTAGTTTAGGGCATCTCACCTTGCGAGCTATATTTATCGGCACCGACATATTGCATGGTTGGCAAGGGAAAAATGCATAACACTTCGAGAGACGTACTCCACCATAAACCACTCCCTGCTGGTTTTTTGAAAGTATAGATTAATATCGCTTTATAGCGGGATGCGTTACTACCTATACCTGACGACGTTTCAGATGCAACATTGGTGGTGGACGCAATAGGGTCGTATGTTGCATGGCCGCCAAACCTCATTGTCATAGATGATGTGGTATGTTGAAAACCATTATGAACCTTTTAGTTTTCAAATGTTTTACTTGCATATAAGTTATGTTATGCTTACATTTATGTACATTTTATTTACATGGTATTGTTAGACTCCTACAAAATCCAAAGCAAAAGATAAAGGGATTGTGTTGTTGTTAACCCTCAATTTCGACGCTAGACAAAATCAAAGCTATTTTATGTTAAAAAATTATTTTTAAGAAGGCTTCGACCTAGTTTTGGAGAGGCCTGAGTCGAATAGAGGTGTAGGAACCTCAAAAATGGCTAAGTACTGAAAGGGTTTCGACCATGAGAATGTAGTAACAAGCGCTGCAGTGGTTATGTTAAGGTTGGAGGGAATTTCCAATATTTGAAATTTAAATAAGAGCAGTTGTGAACGTGGGAACATTTGAGATCAAGGGGAAGGCGCCAAAATCAACACGTTCGAAGCAGTAACCACCACTTAGTAGTTATTTCCTAGCACTATAAATAGGAGTTAGTTCTATGTAAAAAAGGTGTTCATATTTTTGTACAAGTTACTCTAAGAAACTCAAAGTACCCGCGTGTAGAGAAACGAGTTCGTGAGAATGTACGTAATGTGACACCATTTTCTTCATCAATATAATTTATCTTCAGCATGTTTAAGATTCAGCCATTTACTTTCCATGCCTTTACAGTTTCTTGAACTTTATCTTCCATGCCAAATTTAATTTCAAAGCCATTTAAACTTCCTGCGTTTTACCTTCGACTGCACCTTTACGTTCAAACGTTTAATCTTCAATCCTTTACTTTTCAAAGTCTTTTACTTTTCTCCACTTTACTTTTGACAGCACTTTTATTATCCCAGCCTTTACTTTCCAAGAACGTGGAGTTCGTTGCATTTTACTTTCAAAGCTTTTTACTTATTGTTATTTGTTTCGACGCCTTTAATTTCTGCACCCTTTACTTGCATCCCTTTAAATTTCAAGTCTTTACTTTACTTTATTGCACATAGTCGAACGTGGAGTTCAGCTAGACTTTATTTTCAGCATTGTCGAACAGTTTACATTTTCTTTAGTTTACACTTGTCTCTCAAATTTAGCACATGTCCTAGGATTTGTGTGGTCGATCCTGCAAGTTAATTAATTTACATTTAGATTGATAGACCAGAGGTTGTTTACCAAAATTCACAGTAAACAAATTGGCACACCTGGTGGGACCCAGTGCTAAGTTATACCTTTTTGTCAACCTTGTCTTTCTTGGTGAAGAAGTACTTTCGTTGCATGTTATTGAGAAGTGGGAAGTTAGCCACAACAAACGAAGGAATACCAAAGAGAAGATACACTAAGAAAATGGCAACCAATGCCAACCAACAAGTTGATCCTCAAGGGAGTATTTCAAACACTCAGTCAAGTAGCAGTATGGGGTCTCAAAGCACACCATCACCAGTGTCTTCGACAGGAGGACAGGCGTCACTTCCATTAGTAGTGTCTGAGCCAGGATCAACATATACAAAATCATATACTCAACCTGTGTTGGAGTACATAGGACCACAAAGTTCTAATTCACCAACACCCCCAAGAGGAAATTCAATGTACAGGCATGTTCCTCCTCCAGGTTTTCCACATCCAGGGTCAAGAAGTCAACCCTATGGTATGCCTACATCAATGATGCAAAATCTGCAGAATGCTCCACCTGTATTTTCAGAAACTGTTGTGTCTTCGCCACTGCAAGGGTCAGGATCAGGAGGGCGAAACAACCAGAATATAGGTGTTGGTTACTTTGTTCAAACGCCTAGCCTTACAAATACATCCATAAATTGTTTGAGACAGCAGATGGATGAAAGTAACATGCAAATGGTACATACGTTGTCTCAGACAATGGGAGAAGTTTTTCAACCTTTTATTCAAAATACGACACAAACTAACCAACAATTGGCCGCACAAGTGGCACGCATGGCTGATTTCATGGGAGTACCAGCAGTAGATCGAAGAGCAACTTTTGTCGAAGATATCCCAAGACGTCATCCACGTCAGATACCTGAGGCGAATTTAGAGGATCAAGAAATGATTGATCATTTTAGAGTCGAACCACCAAGAAACCAGGTACCTTACCAGATGGAGGAAGAACCAGTAATGATGGTGAACAGGAACCAAAACGCAGATCAACTACTTAGACAGGTTCGACACCAAAATCAAGCAGAAGAAAATAATCTTGCAGCCATGGTTGAAAGGATAATGACCAGAAATGGTATGAATTTTGGCTTCGCCAGGCCAAATTATACTTCACCTATAGTGGATTACATTCTCCAAGCGGAACTGCCCCTAGGATGAAGGTTCCAAAATTCAACAAGTTTTCAGGAGATACTACTGAGTCTACTGTCGAACATGTGGCTAGATATTTGATCGAAGCAGGCGAAATTGCAGCTGACGAAAGCCTTAGGATCAAATATTTCCCAAGTTCCCTTACCAAGAATGCCTTCACATGGTTTACTACTTTGCCCCCAAATTCCATATATAACTGGACCCAACTAGAACGTTTGTTTCATGAACAGTTCTACATGGGGCAAACTAAGATTAGTCTGAAAGAATTGGCTAGCATCAAACGCAAAGTCACTGAGCCAATTGATGATTACCTGAATAGGTTTCGACTTCTTAAAGTCAGGTGCTTTACTCAAGTTCCAGAACATGAGTTGGTCGAAATGGCTGCTGGGGGTCTCGATTATTCCATTAGGAAGAAATTAGATACCCAATATCTTAGAGATATGGCCCAGTTGGCTGATAGGGTTCGACAGCTAGAAAGGCTAAAAGAAGAAAAGGCTAAATTCAGCAGGGGTAAAAAAGTAGCCTTTGTCGAATGCAATAAAGATGTGGAGAATATGTATGGTGAACCATCTTATTTCGACGGAAATAAGGTTGACGTTGCTGAGTTAAAGCAAGGTCCACCTTATGCCTGCAAATTATTAGCTCCTTCAGAAGGAAAAAATCCTGTCGAATCTAACGACAAATTTCCTAAGAAAAAATATACGTTCGACGTCACTAAATGTGACAAAATTTTTGATTTGTTAGTTAAAGATGGGCAAATGATAGTGCCCGCTGGCGCTAAAGCGCCACCTTTAGAACAAAGAAAGAAAAGAGGTTTTTGTAAGTACCATCATTTTTTGGGTCATAAAACTTCTCAATGTTTTCTTTTCAGGGATTTGGTGCAAAATTCTATCCAAGAAGGAAGGCTGAAGTTTGGTGACAAAAGCAAAGCCCAGATGAAGATTGACTCTAACCCATTGCAAATTGCAGAGGCTAACTACACAGAGCCTCACGAGGTTCAGATGGTGGAGGCCACAGAGGGATTCGATGAGTCAGTCAACATGGTGGAGGTTACTGAAGACTTCGCCACTAGCTCTGTGATAATTGAAGGTTCTAGTAAGGCTGCAAGCAGCTTAAATGTTGATGGTACCAGTGTAATGTTGGTAACCAAAGAAACTGCTGATAAGTTTATTGAAATAGATAATGCTGCTAAAGTTTTGGATATGACCGTGAGTGGGTGGAAGATAAATGCCAATGAAGGCATTAACATGGTCGAGTTGGCTGGAGAATCTGATTCTAGCTCAGATAGTGTCGACACCAATGAGGCTATGGGCAGAAATGCCCCCAAAATTCAGGTTGTTAAGGAATTGGAAGATGACATGCTCTTGGTAGGAGAGATGCTAGACATGGATGGCTGTCTGGTGGAAAACTGGATATGTATGGCTGCTGAAATTTTTTTCAAGACATCTCCTAATGTCGAGATAGTCAATGCTGAGGAGATGGTTGAGGCTGAGAAAGCTGCTTGGCAAAAAGCTTCCCAAAGAGCTGCAAAGGCAGCAGTAGGTGGTAGCTGCTTGGCAAAGACCACTAAGAGTCTGGAAGCCCGTTTCTCCAAGATGCACCTAAAGGACAGAATGGATGTCAACATGGTCGAAATCACGGATTGAAAAGATGAACAAGCGAGTCAGGTAGATGAGCAAGAGAAGCGCAACAAAACGGCTTATCCTAAGCCAGAAGAGACAATCGTGGACTTCTTGCATCGTTGCCAGAAAAAAGGCTCTGGAGTAATGCTGTGTCCCAGGTGCAGCGCCATTTTTGATGAAAAAGCTGCCCACAAGCTAGACGGTGTTAAGAAGGCTGGTGAAAGCTGGGGGCAGAAGGTGAACAAAGGGCACAGAGGTTTTGACCATAGGCGACTTTCGACAGGGCTAAAGAACCAAGCACCAGGAATTAGGCCAGGTACGTTAAAACCAGCCGCGAATGTGCCAACGGGTAGTTGGATCAAGCCTGTCGAAGGGAGAGGACAGAAGAAAAAATGGGAGAAGTTTGATGTGGAAAGAGGTTCGTCATTTGAGTACAGAAAAGAGAATCACACCACAAACAAATCAGCGTATATTTCTCAGAATTACAAGGGTAAAAACCCTATGTCTAGATCGCAATGGCGAAGAGAGCAGCGCAGACGAAAGGCTGTCAGGGAGGCCCAGGTGCAAGGAGAATCAAGCACCAATGTGGATAATCAAGCTGGGGCAATGGAGAAGATGCCCACACGACGAAAGTTGTTCACTATTTAGCCAAAAAAGAAGGTCGAAGAGGACGAGGATATGACTGATAACTTCGACAGTGAGTCAGCAGCTTCCCTAGACATTCTGGTAAATGTGGTGTCAGTAATGCCAAGAGAATTTGGTCAAGTCTCAGAGGTCGAAGACTTAAAATAAACTGCTGAATTAGAAATGATGGCACACAAGCTGTGTGCTATTACATCATGAACAATGGGTGCATCGAAGAACATAATGCTTTCTTTGAACGTCCCACAGAGGCAATGAAGGGTCATTTGAAGCCTCTTTACATTACTGGAAAAGTAGAGAACGTCCCTGTCAACAAAATTTTGGTAGACTGTGGTGCAACGGTTAATTTGATGCCAAGATTTTTGCTAAGCAGGATTGGAAAATTTGAGACCGATACTAAGCCCCACAACATGGTTCTGTCGAACTATGAAGGAAAAGTTGGGTCCACTCTAGGAGTAATTCAGGTGGATCTCACTGTGGGAACTATTACCAGACCAACAGTGTTTATGGTCGTCGAAACAAAGGCTAACTACAATCTACTCTTGGGTAGGGAGTGGATTCATGGGATAGGAGCGGTACCCTCATCTATGCATCAGAGAATCACAATTTGGAGACCAGATGGGATAGTGGAAAACATTGAAGCTGATCAAGGATACTTCAAGGTGCCTGTTAATCATGTGGATAGTAGGCAATTTGAGAAACATCTGGCGAACATTGCTCCATGTCCTCCCGCTGATTTTGAGTTTACACCTGACGAGGAAACGTTTTATTCGTTGTACTTACACCCTGTTGAAGGTTTCAGATGGGACAGGGAAGTACCAGGAGGAAAATTGCCATGCTTATGCACACCTCCAATAGAGCCCACAGGGCGGGGAGATGAATTCAGTGATCATGACTGAGTTCGACGATTTGAAAAGAATTTCGGCCTATGTGGCCGAAACAAAACTACAAGCGGCTTTGGAAGCCGCCAATGATTATATGGCTGGTGAAGCCATTTCTGAAGTATATCAAGAAGGTCCTGGTAAGGACTTTGACCCAAAACCTCCAGATAAGGTTAAAACTGGAGAGCAAAGCCAGAGGCTCGACGCCATCTATGAAGATGAGCCTTTGGGATTCGAGAAGGATCCGTTGGCAAATAATATAAAAATGCTAGCACAAGATCCTTTAGAAGAAGTGGACCTCAGTGAAGGGACAACCAAAAGGCCTACCTACATCAGTGCCAATCTTGATCCCCAGTTGAAAGTCGAAGTAGTTCAGCTGTTGAAAGAGTTCAAAGACTGCTTCGCTTGGGATTATGATGAGATGCCTGGTTTGAGCAGGGAGTTGGTCGAACACAGGTTGCCTATGACGCCTGGGAAAAAACCAGTCAAGCAAAATCCAAGACGGTTTGCACCAGAGATATTGTCAAAGATCGAAGAGGAAGTCGAAAGGCTGCTTCGTTGCAAATTCATTCGCACTGCAAGGTATGTCGAATGGTTGGCTAATATAGTACCTGTTATTAAAAAGAATGGGTCTTTGAGAGTTTGCATTGATTTTAGAGATTTAAACTCTGCAACTCCCAAAGATGAATATTCAATGCCAGTAGCAGAAATGTTAATAGATTCTGCAGCAGGACATGAATATCTTAGTATGCTGGATGGATATTCTGGCTACAACCAAATATTCATTGCTGAGGAAGATGTTCATAAAACTGCTTTTTGATGCCCTGGAGCCTTAGGCACCTATGAATGGGTAGTGATGCCTTTTGGTCTCAAGAATGCTGGTGCCACTTATCAAAGGGCAATGCATTCAATTTTCCACGATTTTATAGACAGATTCATGCAAATTTATATTGATGATATTGTTATAAAATCTATTTCTGGGAAAAATCACATTGACCATCTTCGACAGTCCTTTGAAAGGATGAGAAAATATGGTCTTAAAATGAATCCTCTTAAATGTTCTTTTTGTGTGCAGGCAGGGGATTTCTTAGGCTTTGTGGTCCACAAGAAAGGGATTGAAATAAATCAGAATAAAACCAAAGCCATAATGGAGCGAAAGCGCCATCAACTAAAAAGGAGTTGCAGTCATTGTTGGGCAAAATCAACTTCTTAAGAAGGTTTATATCCAACCTGAGTGGCAAAACATAAGCTTTTTCGCCATTGCTTCGTTTTAACAAAGATGGTTTTGAGTGGGGGCAATTACAGCAGGAAGCCTTCGACAAGATCAAGGAGTACCTAAGCCACCCTCCAATTCTTTCACCACCTTGTAGAAACAAGAGTATGAGATTGTATATAGCTACATCAGATAAAACTCCAGGGAGCATGTTAGCTCAGGAGGATGAAAATGGAGTCGAAAGAGCCATTTATTACCTTAGTCGAGTTTTAAATGATGCAGAAACTAGGTATAACATGATTGAAAAGTTATGTTTATGCTTGTATTTCTCTTGTACTAAACTGAAGCAATATATAAAACCTGTTGATGTGTATGTTTCGTCTCACTTTGATGTTGTAAAACATATGTTATCTAAACCTATTTTGCATAGTCGAATTAGCAAATGGGCATTAGCATTGACAAAATTTTCCTTAACATATCAACCTTTAAAAGCTATGAAAGGGCAAATAGTTGCAGACTTTATAGTCGACCACTCCATAAATGAAAATGATTTGAATTACGTCGAATTAAAATCCTGGAAGTTATACTTTGATGGATCAAGTCATAAAAATGGAACAGGAGTAGGAATACGCATTATTTCTCCTGAAAAAATTCCAACAAAATTTAAGTACAGGGTCGAAGGACCTTGCTCTAACAATGAGGCTGAATATGAAGCATTAATTGCTGGCCTTGAAATTTTGTTAGAATTGGGGGCAACTAGAGTCGAAATAATGGGAGATTCAGAATTGGTTATAAAACAAATCACAAAGAAGTATAAATGTGTTAAAGAAAATCTCATTATGTACTTTGTGATAGCCAATAGATTATTAAAGAAATTTGAGGTAGTAGTCATCCAACACATACCTAGAATAGAGAACCAAGTTGCTAATGACTTGGCCCAAATTGCCTCTGGATACAAGGTGTCGAAAGGAAACCTTCAAGAAGTAATTGAAGCAAGAGGTAAGGTGGTGGCTGTTGGATTATGCCCATCAGACTTAGAAACAACTAAGCTTGGGTGCATAGATGGCGAAAATTTTGAAATTTTTGCCATAGATAATTTAACAGATGAAGATTGGAGGAAGCCCATAGTTGAATATTTGCAAAACCCAACGGCTTCGACAGAGCGAAAAATCAGATATCAAGCTTTGAGCTATGTACTGGTGGGTAATGAATTGTTTAAAAAGACCCCTGAGGGAGTCTTATTGAAATGCCTTAGCGAAGCTGAGGCTTATTTGGCACTTTCAATAGTACATAGTGGGGCGTGTGGAGCACACCAAGTTGGCCAGAAGATGAAATGGCTGTTGTTTCGACAAGGCATGTATTGGCCCACTATGCTGAAGGATTGCATAGAATTTGCTAAAGGGTGCCAAGAATGTCAAATTCATGCTGGCATACAGCACATCCCTGCAAGTGAGTTACATTCCATAGTGAAACCATGGCCTTTCAGAGGATGGGCTTTGGATATGGTGGGAGAGATTCGACCAGCATCTTCAAAGAACCAGAGATATATTTTGGTGGGAATTGATTATCTCACCAAGTGGATTGAAGCAATACCACTGGTGAATATATGTCAAGAAGATGTTATTGAATTCATTCAAAATCACATTATTTATAGATTTGGTATTCCTGAAACAATTACTACAGATCAGGGATCAGTGTTCACTGGTCGAAAGATGCAGGAATTTGCCAAAGAAGTAGGTTTTAAGTTATTAACTTCTACACCTTATTATGCTCAGGCCAATGGGCAAGTCGAAGCTGCCAATAAAGTAGTAATTGGACTAATTAAGAAGCATGTGGGAAAAAGGCCTAGAAGTTGGCACAAGACGTTGGACCAAGTTCTTTGGGCATGTCGAACATCCCCTAAAGAGGCTACCAACACTACCCCATTTCGACTCACTTTTGGTCATGATGCAATATTACCTGTTGAGATTTATCTACAGTCTGTAAGAGTTCAAAGACATCATGAAATTCCTGCTGAGAATTATTGGGAAATGATGATGAATGAGTTAGTGGATTTGGATGAAGAAAAGGCTCAGAGCCTTGGAGTTGCTAAGAAGACAAAAGAAGAGGGTCGAAGAATCCTGCAACAAAAAGGTTAAATCTAAATTTTTTGCATGTGGGGAATTGGTTTGGAAAGTGATTTTGCCCATGGATCGAAAAGATAGAACATTGGGCAAGTGGTCCCCTAAGTGGGAAGGTCCATTCCAAGTCATACAAGTGTTCTCTAATGGAGCTTATGAAGTGGAAGAGTTAGACAAAGATAAAAGAGTCTTGAAAGTAAATGGCAAGTATTTGAAAAAATATAAGCCTATGCTGCAAGAGATTCACATTAAAACATAAGCTTTATTTAATATAAGAAAGTCAAAATAGGCTAAGTCAGGCTAATATGGCATACAAAGCAAAGAGAAACTAGTACAACAATGTTTAATCAAGGAAAGGTTATTCATAATCTCTCCAATCTATGGACTTGAGGAAGTCCATATAATCTGCATCTGGCTCATCATCAGAGTCTTGGGTGCTGGAGCACCTCTTCTTAGAGATCTTCATTTTATTTTCTCTCTTCTTGGCTAGAGAGGTTGCTCCAATGGAGGCTTTAGGTTGCTGGGGCGCCTCCATCTCTTTTGTGTTCTCAATTGCCTTGGCCTTTCCAGCCATCTTCTTGGTTGAGGATTTCTCCGAATTATTCATGTTTGCTTCTACGCAAAACGTGGTCAGGTGGAAGAAATTTATAGAGGCTAGTGACTGATTAGATTGGCCAGCCAAACGGTGGAAGAACGTGAGTTATTCTTGGAGGTAGGCGTGAGGGCTATGCTATAAATGTTGCTTTAAAAGCTAGAGGCTTATGCCTTGGAATTTAAAGCTGGAAAGGTGACTTTCCAAGGAAAAGATAGAATGCCTTAATTGCAAATTTGACTGATAAAAGACAACGATAAAGTACATCATGCAGTATGGGTCGAAAGCAGTTAAAGGCAAAATAATAATGATTAATTAAATCAATGCCAACAGGCATAAAAACTGTCATTACATAAAAAGCCTGAAAAGGCCAAGAAACAAGTGATGATTAAACAAACGAAGGTGTCAAAAGTATTAGAAGGGAAGCCTCGACGCCAACTGAGAAAAAGATTCTATGTGATGTTTGAGGCGCGCGTTGCACAAAGATTCGTCAAGTTTTGCTTCTGCGAGCTCTGTCTCATATCTTTGGGCCGCCTCAATGCGATCAATAGCAGTTTTTGTTTCTTCAGCTATCTCAGTGTCGTCGAAGTGGTGCAAATCACGGTTGCGTTTTTCAGCATTTTCAATTTTGGCTTGTAGCTCCGTGATTTGTTGCTTCCAGGTTTCAATGTCCTTCTGGTTGAAGGCTATCTCATCTTTCTTTTTCCTTTGATCAACCTCCAAACGTTGGATCTCTTCGTACGCCTCTTTTGCACCACACCAGGCTGCACTCTCACAGCCAGATGTTCTCTCTATGGTGTCCCTAATCGAGGGAAGCAGCTTTATTTCTGTAGCTATTTGGTTTACCACAGCAGTTAGCTCTATCAGAAAACCAGAAACATCTGGATTGAGAGTGGTGACCTCAATCTTTGCAAGGGTGTCCTTCAAGTAAGCAGTTGTAGTTGGATCTGAAGCCAGAACTTTGTAAATATCCCCCCTGAAGAATTTTTTCTTGATGGCCTGGAGAATTGATTGGGCGAAGTCATCTGATGCTGGGGTCGAAGAGACAGAAGAAGAACCATACCTTTGCTCAAGAATCAATTTGGTAAACTCGCGTGGGTTCGACCACTTGAGTGCCGTTAGCGAGTCCCCAGGTAGTGGAGTGACCATAGGCGAAGGAGTATGGTGAGGGCGAGGCTCAACTTATTCTTCTTTCTCCTCTGCTGATTCCTCTCCTTCTTCATCTTGTCCTTCTTCCATTTCTTCATCAGACTCTTCAGCAGCTGGTTGCATATTCTCCTGGTCATCAGCTGGTGTAGGAGGTAGTTCATTTGTCTCCTCGGGCGCAGCTGGATCAGGATTGGCGTCATGTGTTTGGATTTCAGGTTCATGAATTTCTTCTTCGACCATCTGACCTTTATCCATGGAGGTACCCAGATTGAAAGGTGGTGGGCTTGAGGCGTCATCCTCATCAGAGTTGGCTCCATCAGCCTGTGCGTTTTGAGTTGGGGTTGGAGCTGGTGCTGCAGTGGGTGCTGTAATATGTGGAGTAGGTTGATTAATCTCACTCAAACCAGAGCCAATATCAGAAGATGAGTGATAAGTTGGCTCACCTTAGCTGTTGAGGAGCGTGGCGGTGAGGCTTTCTGAAGTTGGGTGAGGAACAAAATCGTCAATTACAGTGGTGGCGAAGTTGCTTGGAGTTGGTCGGGAATCTGGATTGTTGATTATGGGTGCCTAAAGAACACAAGTGGAGAAAGTGAGAATGAAATAATAGGCGAAAGATGTCAAGCATAATAGAAAAAGGCAATGGTGCATATACCTGAGTTTGTTCAACAACAGGACTTGATTTATCACTCCCATGGTCACCAAGAGGGGTTCTCAAGGCCACCTGGGAGGTTTCTTTCTCGACACCACCTGTAGTGGATGCCTTTTCCAGTATTTTGGCCACATTCGAAGGAGGTGGGCCTGTGGGTCCAGAGGCCTTTGTGGGTTTTTTCCTTTTCCTTGTAAGAACCTCCTCAGGAGATTCATATGAGGCCTCTGAAGCTATAACCACAGCTGGGGTATCCTTCTTACCTTTCTTGGAAGGTGTTGGAGGTTTTTGACCAGTCTGAAGAGGCAGTGCAAATATAAGAAAGAAATTCATATAGTACAAGCAGAAATAGGGAAGATGAAATTTACCTGTGTACTCCCTTGTTCCTTGCCACTTTGCAAGGTGGCAGCTCTAGTCGAAGCAGCTTTCCTAGGCACAGCTGAAAGATAGCATATAATTGTTACAAGTTAATGATTACATGGTTAGTCATAAAGCCATGGATTAAGGATTTCAAACCTTCATATATTTCAGATTCGACACGAACGTCCTGAATTCCTATATGAAGGTGCCCTTTAAAATTGTCTAACGTATGCTTAGTCAAAACCACTCGTTGAGCCTTTGGCTGAGACTGCTGTCGAAGAAGTTTTAAATGCTTCCCACAGACAAACCAATCTGGAAATGGAGGGGCAAACGCCACTCCAAAATCAGCATTAGGCAGTCGAGGGAACTTTGGAGGAAAAAGTTTAAAAGCTACCTCATAACGTTTCTCACGAGGGACGTTGGGAGGAATTTTTAGTTGGTCCAGCTTTTCTAGAAATTTTCTCTTTAGAGTAACAGCAGCCTCATGAATGGTTCGACTAAGATCATCTGGTCGATAGATAGTTTCAAAGTATTTTTGAAAAGCTTGTATTTCTTCGATGTGAGTGAACTTACTTTTTTTCGTCTTGTCCTGCACATGGAGAAAAGCTTGGTCAAGTAACGAAGAAAATGTAGCCACATCAAGAAAGTGCTCACTATAATGCTTCGACCACCATTGGTGGAAGGATGAAGTGCATAAAAAGGAAGGTTTAAAAAACACAGGAGAAAGGATTCTTCTTTTTTCACTCTAGCTGTCGAGTGTTTGGGAGACGTTTTCCTCGTCGAGGCAAGCAGTGTGAAGAATTACTTGGCCCTTTCTCTCATACAGGCACTGAGGGAAGCTCTGGGCCAGCCCAAATTGTCGAGAGACCAAGTTTGGTTGGTAGGCAATCAATGCTGATAGACCTCTCCCTAAGTTCAGCCCGTGGATGATGAATCTAGGAATTAAAAAGGCTTCCCAGATAGCAACAGATTCTGGATCAAGAGGTTGAAGAGGATTTGGAAATGGTCTCTGAAACCACCCAGGACCATAGCTTCGTCGAGCAAAGGGTGCCATGCTAGGAGTGAACTCATAGCGCTTGGCGAACATCATAATATAACTAGTGAAAGCCCTTTGAAGGTTTTCACCATCATCATTTGGAGTAAGTTTGGCCAGACGTGTCCCTTCGACACTCCTTTCCTTGATCTCAGCAGAGGCTTCATCGACTATGCCTTTTCTGGGGAGGCTAGCTTCAAATGTAGCATTGAGCCACAATTGAAGTAGCCAAAGAGGGCCGCTCAAGTGCATAGAACCTTGGGCTTCCACATTCTTAAGTCAGGAAGCCCCCTCACTGATAGATTCGTAAAGGTTTGCCAGAATGAGTTCACTCAGGCAGGTCCCTCTGTTGTGGTGGAGTTGGTTCGCCAGGGGTAGGTACTTCTTAGCCACCTGTAAAGACTTTGTACAAAAAACATACCTCGACAGCCAGACTGTGAGGAAAGCAATGTGTTCTTCGTCAGACACCTCATCATCTTCTTATTGGAAGTGGTGCTTGATAAAGAGGGTGTAGGTCAGTTTGGAGCCTGAAATGTTGATGGTATCCTCAGCATCAACCTCAGGATTATAGACAAGGCCATCTGGACGAAGCCCCGTGATGGCAGCTACGTCGAAAAGGGTTGGAGTGACCATTCCACATGGCAGATGGAATGTATAATGGGTGCTGTCCCAAAAGTATAAAGATGCTGCCAACATGTTCAGACAATAGGGTATGCTAGTCTTCGACAGCATAAAGAGGTCATAAATCCCTATCTCCTTCCAATGGTCAGCTTTAACCTTCTCCATCTTTGCCATCCATTGGTCGAATTCCTTTAAAGGATTGACCGCTCTCACCAGCCTGGTGCCATCAGTGAGATAACCAATGTTAATTTTGGGTAAAGGGATCTCTTCAGGGGAAGTTCCAGCAGCGGGATTAATTTTAGGGAAACTCTTTTGCCCTAGTGGTCTGGTTCTCCGGTACGAGGGGAAAAACTCACCTAGCATCTCGTTGGAAATGTCCACATCAGCCAAAGGACCATATAACGCATAAGTTTTATCAGACATAACTATGGGAATCATTACCTGAGATTGATAGATGGCTCTTGATGTTTCAGAGGTGGGTTCTGGCATGCAGTGGCGATTATCTACCAGTTGGGGGCCTGGGATGTTAGCGAACGGAGGGATGGTTTGCTTAAATGGAGTGGCTTTGCCCCTTTGAGTCTTCTTTGCTTAAGGATTAAGTTGGGAAGATGCCATTGTGGAAGGAGATGAAAAAATGGTGTCTTTGCTGGGTTTATGTGAGAGAACTGAAGAGAAGAAGAGTGTGCTTGAGAATATGAAAAGTGTGGAAAGTTCACAAAGTGGCGGAAATAGGTATATATAGACATTTGAAAATCTCAAGAGACTTGGATCCACCGTTGAAGCTGAGGGGTTAGTGGGACGCGTGTCTTTCTCCTGAAGGCGTGATGAAAAGTAGCAGTTATGTGCAGACTGTTAACGTCTGTTTTCAAGAAAGGTGTTATGATGAATACGGCTGAAAGGACGTTTTAAGGATTTGTCATGATGGTATGACGTCAGAGGCGTGGGTTAAAGAAACTGAACAGTTAAGCCATTAAGTGATTAGTGGGATGTTCAGTTAAGGCCATGCAAATAGGCGTCGAAATGGTTATTATATCAAGAAATGGCCTTCCTACCAATTCTGGCGAAAGGACATTCCTTGGGGGCAATTTGTTAACCCTCAATTTCGACGCTAGACAAAATCAAAGCTATTTTATGTTAAAAAATTATTTTTAAGAAGGCTTCGACCTAGTTTTGGAGAGGCCTGAGTCGAATAGAGGTGTAGGAACCTCAAAAATGGCTAAGTGCTTAAAGGGGTTCGACCATGAGAATGTAGTAACAAGCGTTGCAGTGGTTATGTTAAGGTTGGAGGGAAGTTCTAATATTTGAAATTTAAATAAGAGCAGTTGTGAACGTGGGAACATTTGAGATCAAGGGGAAGACGCCAAAATCAACACGTTCGAAGCAGTAACCACCACTTAGTAGTTATTTCCTAGCACTATAAATAGGAGTTAGTTCTATGTAAAAAAGGTGTTCATATTTTTGTACAAGTTACTCTAAGAAACTCAAAGTACCCCGCGTGTAGAGAAACGAGTTCGTGAGAATGTACGTAATGTGACACCATTTTCTTCATCAATATAACTTATCTTCAGCATGTTTAAGATTCAGCCATTTACTTTCCATGCCTTTACAGTTTCTTGAACTTTATCTTCCATGCCAAATTTAATTTCAAAGCCATTTAAACTTCCTGCGTTTTACCTTCGACTGCACCTTTACGTTCAAAACGTTTAATCTTCAAGCCTTTACTTTTCAAAGTCTTTTACTTTTCTGCACTTTACTTTTGACAACACTTTTATTATCCCAGCCTTTACTTTCCAAGAACGTGGAGTTCGTTGCATTTTACTTTCAAAGCTTTTTACTTATTGTTATTTGTTTCGACGCCTTTAATTTCTGCACCCTTTACTTGCATCCCTTTAAATTTCAAGTCTTTACTTTACTTTATTGCACATAGTCGAACGTGGAGTTCAGCTAGACTTTATTTTCAGCATTGTCGAACAGTTTACATTTTCTTTAGTTTACACTTGTCTCTCAAATTTAGAACATGTCCTAGGATTTGTGTGGTCGATCCTGCAAGTTAATCAATTTACATTTAGATTGATAGACCAGATGTTGTTTACCAAAATTCACAGTATACAGCTGCACACCGAGTCAGTTGCATCAAAAAAAGAGGTACATTGATATATATATGCATTGAAAATGTTAATTCTATGGTCCGAATTAAAAAGCTTCATGATTTTATACTTTACCTAACTTATATGATTTTTAGATTCCTACACAAGAGATGCAACAAGGTTGCCAGAATAAGAAGTCAGAATTAGGCGACATGGCCAAGTCAAAAAAAGCTTTTATTCCTCAATTTCGGTTGTGCCTTGAAACATTTGTAGGCACATCAGATTTGATGGAAGATGGTATGGAAGAAGGTATTTTTGGGTTTGCCTATTCAGAAACAATTGCTAAAGAAGATTTGGATCAGATTTTTCAGCATGTTGAATTAGGCATCGGTGTTATGAATTCATATACCAGGTAATCCATCGATTTTATTTAATTAATTGATCAATTTATTTACTCATTTTAATGAATATTCTAATGTTGATTCTGTTTTTATTTTAGGTTCTTGTATGAAAAATTGATGCTCCTGCGTCAATTAATAGGAAGATTCTCTTTCTTGTAACGCAAATGTAATCGATCGAAATGCAAATGCAGTCAAAGATCACTTAGTAGATGCATTTATGACCAATAAAGATACAGAGAAGTTGTATCTTTTACCACATAATACCGGCCATGGGTTAGATTTTCATTCTAACTTCATTTATTATAATCTTTCGCTTTTTTTACGTTGTGTATAGCATTTCGATCTAAACTTTTGTTTTATTTTATAGTGGACACTGGTTGTTGCTTGCGATTAATCCGATAAAAGAAATAGTATATTATCTGGATTCGCTAGATGGTGATCAAACAAAATACCTGGAGATGAAGAAGATGATTGATACGTAAGTGATGAGATTGTTCTAAATATCCGCGTGTGTATTTATTTATTTATGTGAGATTGTTCTAAATATTCGTTTATATTATGATAGAGCCATACAAATATTCTGATCACAACGACAAGCTCGAGTACCAAAGAGCAAAGCAAACAACACTACATGGATAAGAGTGCAGGTATATTTTCACATTTTTTTTATTATAATAGTGATGCTACTTGATAACACAAGTTAAACTATATATCCTGATACATATTCATACTTTTTTTCTATGTGTAGTGGCATCGTCAGCGTAATGATATAGATTGTGGTTATTTTGTATTGAGATTCATGAAAGAAACTATTCAATTGGAACAAATAGAGATTCCAAACATGGTATGGATTTATAAGTTATGATTTATTTTAATACTTATTATCGAATATTTCATCTAATTAATTACTTTTAACTAAATCATGCATATTATGTTGTATTATGTAGTACTTTGATGAATTCAAGTATGCCACCTACACGAAAGATAAGTTGGAAGAAATAAAGGAGAAATGGTGTCAATACATTATTGAAATGAGAATTATATAAGGTATATTGTTTTTCTTTCTTTTGTGTTAAGTTTATGGAAATTGTTGAATAGTTTTGGAAGTTGTATAGTTTAATTGGTGTATGAGGTTTAGAATTGGTGCATCTTTAGGATGTTTGGTGTAATTAGTTTTGGAAGTTGTTATTAGAATTATGGATGTTTGCTTGGATGTATGAGGTTTGTATTGAGTTATATATATAATGGTTATTTTGGTGTATGAGGTTTGTGTTGAAATATATATAATGGTTATTATAAGGTTTATGTGTTGAATTATAATGGTATACAAGGCCTATGTGTTGAATTATAATGGTATACACGGCCTATGTGTTGAAATAAAAGCTTGTGTTGAATTATACAGGTTTATGATTAGTTTTGATAAAAAATTGAATTATAATAAATCTGTGCTGCCAATTTTTAGTTAAAAAATAAGGCTTATGAAAAAAATGCACAATAGACAGCGCTTTGGCCGAAAAAATGCTCCAAAAAAATTGATTTTTAAAAAAGTGCTTTTAAGAAAGATAGAAGCCCTGCCTAAAGTATACATAAGACAACGCTTTTAAAAGCGCTGCTAAAGGGGGCCCTACGAAAGCGCTTTTCCTTGAAAAAACGCTGCCTAAAGTTTAAAGAAAGGACACTTTAGGCAGCTCTTTTAAAAGCGCTGCCTAAAGGTGACCTAAGGCATCACTTTTCCAAGAAAAAAAGTTCTGCCTTTACCTACAGCAACGCCACTTTAGACAGTGCTTTTAAGCGCTGCTAAAGGCAAAAAAAAGTGCTGCTAAAGGTCTTTTATGGCATAGTGAATATTATTTTTAATTGATGACAAAAAGGGAGAAAAAATATGATTTTGATTCTTGTTTTTCCTATATATAAGTCTAGATTTATTGGTTAATCTTCTATGGATAAAAACTTCTAAGTCTTAATCACATAGGGGCTTTCAAACCTCACTCTGTGAAGATAAGCTAAGAAAACTTTGAAGTCTAAAATTTATGGGGAGCTTTCAAACCTAAATCTGATTCTTAATTGATTATTTACTTTGTTAAAAATCAAAATTGTTCATCAAAATTATAATGTTTGTCATCATAAAAAAGGGGGAGATTGTTGGAACAAGTTTGGTTCTATAACTATCCTTGAGTTTTGATGATAATAAAGTATAAAAGAACAATTTTGTTTTCTAATAGTTTGTTGAGTGTGCAGACTCTAAGAATACTTAAAGTGAAGTAAAGCTAGATATGATCAAACCTAGATGTTGGACAAAGCTTATCATATCAGACTCTAAACTCTAGTCTTAAAGTAACTTTAGGAAATAAAGACTCTGGACTCTGATAAAAGAGTTTCTGAACTTTGGACATAATAAGTATCTGAACCCAAGTGATCACTTGAAGAAGTTTTAAAGACAGTGTCAACTCTGGTTATCACCAGTCAATACTTCTGAGGTAGATGTCCCCGATGCACTCTGATTCATCCAAATCTTATATAGTCATTAGACTCTGATATCTATTCTCAATGTTCTAAACTCTAAACATATAATAAATCTTTCATATGTAAATACAAAGTTCTAGAGTATTAAAATGGGTGAATAATTCTTGTGTATAATACTAGTATACGTCAAATCAACAGTACTATACTTCAAACTGCTATAAAAGATTTTTTTTTACCTACTACTCAAGATTAATAACTGAACCTACCTACTCTACAACTGTAATATACATTGAAGATTGTTCCAATCCTATCCTCCAACGATCTTACTTGTTATTTATAAAAAGACAAAGGAATTGTAAATAGATATCGATGGTGGGTGATTAAAAAGAAGAAAAAAACTAGATAAAAGGCTTTCGTGCTGAAAAGTGAAGAAACTTCACGATGAAGAAAAATCATTAAAGAAAATCATCTTCAAGAAAGAAGAAGATTGAAGAAACACTTCGAGCTTCATTTTAAATATTCTTAGTTGTAAACTTGAATATCATTATGTGTATTCTGCATAATCAGAAACAAATTTGTAAATAATTTATTTGATTAACAGTTGTTAATTTCCTTGAGAGACTAAATTTAGTCAGAATTCTCAAGAAGTCATTGACAGTCAGTCTTTGAGTTATATTTCCTTGAGAGACTAGGGTATAGTCATAATTCTCAAGAAGTCTTAGACAGTTGGTCTTTGAGTTGTAATCAATTTGATTATTATATTAAGTCCTTATTGAGAAGGCAAAATCACTTAAGCGGGTGGACTAGACGTAGCTTCGTTAACAGCGAACCAGGATAAAAATTCTAATGTTCTTATCTTTATCACACTACTATGGAAAACACATATCACAACGGTGGGAAATGGGATACCACCATGCTGGTCCAACCATTGTGAGGTAAGGTGTGATTGTATGTATGACGATTTCCACCACAGACGTACGACCGTAATTGTATCTATGTATAACGCTACCTACCAAAACGAGTAATTTAAATAACTGTTGTGATATTCTTTACTGCGAAATATTTAACAACGGATGTGCAAAATAACCGTTGTGATATATAGACTTGAGTTTATTATAAATTATGTGGAATTCTTATTTCTCCAATGCTCACTAAACATATAGCCTTTCAATTTGCACTAGAACACTATAATATGACAAATTAAGTTATATTAGAAGAACAAGACCACATTCAATGCTAGACAAGAGTTCTTTAGCTCCTTATCAATATATTTGTTCTTTGATAGTTAGAACTTAGTTTAATGATTATAGTTCTTTAATCGCCTCTGCCTTCACCTCTAATTCTTTTTGTAAAATATTATTTACTTTGCACACAAAACTAGAGGTGGAGAGAGGGGTGGTTGAAGACCTACAATCACTAAACCAAGTTCTAATTGTCAAAGAACAACATGCAGTTAATAGTGTGAAGACTAGAGGTGGAGAGAGAGAGAGAGAGAGAGAGAGAGAGAGAGAGAGAGAGAGAGAGAACAGATTGGGTTTCACTAACCGATTTTGTTTTAGTCTGAATACTCTAACCCACATGTTTTATTTATAGAACTGCTTGTTTGGGCGGTAAGTTGAACAAGTCCAATTAAGCACATTGCACCTTACAGTGGACCGTATTTTGCTTAAGCGTATTGTACCATACGTTGTACCGTGTACCACTTAAGTGAATAGTTCCTTAAGGTGTTATGTATTCCACTTAAGCACGTTGTATCTTATGATGTATCATATTCCACTTAAGTGCAATGTACCTTACATTATTTTGTATTTCACTTAAGTAATTGTACCTTATGATGTATCGTGTTTCTCTATTTAACATTAGTGCATTGCAATGGTGCATAATAGAATAAGCTTTAATTATTCATTTGATCTCTCTTCGATCTATCATTATGTGTGTGATCTTGTAGGTTCTCGTGACGATGGAAATTATACTAAATCACACATTTAATATAACAAACAATGAGTGGTATCTAGCAAGACATCACTACTACCCAAGTCACAAAATGTTATGGATTTAACAATTTGTTTCCATGATAATGCTTATGTGTATCTTTACTCTTTTTCTCCCATGTCTATATTAAACACAAGGTATAAACTATGTCACCCTTATCTAGTTCAGTATTAGGCCCTTAAACCTTTATCGTGTTATACAAGATGGACAAATTCCATCTATGTCACTCGTGTCCCTCAACATGATTTTTGGAGTACCCATCAACCATCATTATAGTTATCATGTTACATACAATGTTTGAATAAAAATAAAATACTCGACTCCACATCTAGGATCTATAGTGCTTTTAGGTCGAATGGTGGTTTACACCATTAACACCTTGAGAATAACTCATGACAATTGCATAACATTCTCTGTAGTATTCTTATAGCGGGTCAATCTGATATAAATATTACTCATACTTTTATACCTATGTGAAGACTTGATAACTCTTTATCCATGATCCGTGAGATGTGTTTATTAGTCTACCTACATAAAAATCTTAATGCTTTAATGTTATCCTACTTCACAACACAGTTTGACTAAAAATACTTTAAGAATAATATCCTTATGTTCAATAGGGTCTCACGATTAAGTCACTCTCTTAATGTTTCATCAAACGGACTAGCTATTATAGGGACTTTATTACTTTTAAAAAACAAACATAATAAAAAATGCGTTATTATTATTAATCAATAGTTCGATACAAGTGACAAGTTCTAATAAAACTATTGTCCTCTAGGGCTTACACCAACAACACAAACATTGGTTTGAAGCTTTTGGTCAAACTTTTAGAGACATTATTAGCTTATATGATGAAAAGAATTTGAACACACCATTTGATGAGAAAATTGTGATATTCGTGTGTGTGTGTGGGGAGAGGGGGGGGGGATTTCATGTAAATAATGCATCTTATACCTAAAGAAAATAGGCAGAAAGTTGTGCACGCTACCATTACTTCATCATATTTATGGAATTTCTTTAAAGTTATCACATTGGTTATGAATATCAGGTTTCTAAACGGTGCTTCAAATTCAAATAACAAGTAAATGAGTCATTTTTCTGTGTGGTTTTTAGGCATTAGTGACAGTTCGATTGGAGACTGCAATGACATGAATATCATGCTTGATATCCCACATGACATGCTTATTCGAACTTCAAGCAATTCTCTTACATTTATTGTTAATAGCATATATTGTTAGCCTGAGAATTCTACCTGGTGAAAAGTCAACAAAGAATTGTAATAGCTACGTTGAAAATGCCAAGTGTCAAGAACTTTAACCAAAAGTTTTGACATATTAACTATGTCGACTAAGTTGTTCGACTAACTTGTCAAACGAGCCGATGCGGAGATTAGTTTGGAGGAGTCTTAGGAACATATCTGCAAGATTAGGATCTCTATCTTTTCCAAACATGTTCAAAATCTCAAGAGGTTTCATAAGTCAGACCTTCAACTAGTGTCGAAGTCAGCAAATCTACCAGGTGTTGGAGACTTAGGATATTCTTAAGTCCAAATACTATGTGATATGAAGATGTCTTAGCACTATGAGAGTTGATCAAGGGATCTCGACTGAGACTGTTAAGAGGGTTAGAGTGGTTATCAACAAAGTTATCAGCGTTGTGGTTGGTTTTCAACAGTTTCATCTTGGAAGACGCGTGGAAGAAAGTTTGAGCAAAGTTGCCTAAGTAGTAGGAAACGTGTCAGATCCTTATGATCCATTAGTTATCGACAATTATTATTTTATTAGTATATAATTCAATCTCAGTGTATGAGATGGGGGGTCGCAAAATTCTTATTGATTCTCTATAGAACTGAAGTATCCAAGTTATCGAGCCAAATCGTTTGTGAGAAATGTGAGTCTGCGTCCATTCTTTAAACTTGATGCAAATCTTGTATTCAAAACATTTACGATTAATGTCATTTACTTTGCTTATTGCTTATTATCTTTATCCAAAGTTTATTGTTTGCATAAAGTTGCTTATAATTCAAATATTTAGACCCAGATCACACACACTTTTTGTTATATCTTTTCTTTGCACAAATTGTCTTTGAAATTTTCCAAGTTAATCTCTTAAGTGAACTAAACTCGTGATTGTTTACCAAATTTACGAGGTGAACATATATCCAAATATTTTAGATGATATTCGTGATATATCTTTGTTTCAAAATATGACTATATCAATTCCTAAGAACAAATATCAGAGAAAAGAAACTAGCAAGTAAAAAATGAGTCATACTGTTGCGGTGAAAATTGGATAACAAATTATTAATTAATTTGCATAAGTTTCTTTTACAACCGACTTTGATTTATCCAAAGGAAAGGTTCAAGATCGTTAGAAAAACCTAAAGGGGAAAGATCTAAGGTTCGGGGGTTGGTTATACAAAGGGAAGGTATTAGCACCCTAAGGATCTGTAGTACTCTACAGGAACCTCTTGTTAAATGTTATCTTATGTTTGCTAAAGGTTCTATGCTAAAGGTTTGAAAAACCCTAGGGGTTAGTATCTAAGTATACTCGATAAAGCATCGCACTTTACGTCTACGTATCCTCGGGAATAGAATCAGAGTATGCGTAGTTCTACTTCTACTGAATGATTGACTGTGGTCAATATTCAGAGGGGAAATGAGTGTGAGCTCATTATAGAGTTTAGGAACTCTCTAGATCTAGTTGTAATGGACCTATGTTGAAGATGATAAATTCATTAGGATGAATACCACCAAGAGTGTAAGAACTCTCTCCTAAAGCTAGTTATGGTTTCTATGGCCCTGATGAGGCCAAGAAATAAAGTTTCTTCCTAAGAGGTTACTTAGGTTAAGGTGGGGGCTTTGACTTATGAGTCAACATATTTCACATTCCTTTGGAATAGGGGAATAAACAGTTATAAAGATTACTAAAGGATAACATGATTATAATGCAAATATGGTGATACAATAATACATGAATAAGATAAGATAAAAATCATGATATCAATGCAAAGTGAGAATTAAACATGTTAAACAATGATTAAATATAAGACGAAATAAAATAGAAATAGTCTCGTCTTAATCATGATTTAATCGAGAAATCGATAATCAATGATTCTTGACTTTCATCGACCAAATAGAAAGTGGTATCGTGTTGATCAAGGTTTTGTCAACTCAATGAAATCAACCAAACCATGAGGTTTATTGTGTCATCGACCAAAAGAAAGCGAAGTCGAAATAAAAATGGTCTCGTCTAAATTAAGAATTAATCGAGAAATCGATAATCTTAATATTTGACTTTCATTGACCACCTAAAACGAATAAACAGTAGCCTCCCATTTATCAAGACTTTATTGATTTAGAATAAATCTACAAGTCATGATTTTGTATGTCATTGGCCTAAATAAAGATTATGAAATAAAACAAGGTTGATCTCGTTTAAATCAAGATTTAATCGACGAATCGATAATCTTGGATTTTTTAACTTTCATCGACCAAAAAGGATCGGAATAAAGGACAAGTCGGTCTCGTTTAAATCAAGATTTAATTGATAAATCGATAATCTTAGATTTTTTAACTTTCATGGACCAAAAAGGATCGGAATAAAAGATAAGTCGGTCTCGTTTAAATCAAGATTTAATCGATAAATCGATAATCTTAGATTTTTAACTTCATCGACCAAAATAAAATAAAAAAACAAATTGGTCTCGTTTAAATAAAGATTTAATCGACAAATCGATTATCTTAGATTTCTAACTTCATCGACCAAAATAGAATAAATGTGGCCTCGTATAAATTTAGACTTTTAGTGATTATGAGATAATCAATGAAGTCAAACTTTATATGATATCATTGGCTAAAATAATGTAGAATCAAAATCAAATAAGCATTAATCATTTAAAGTTAAGAGCTAAAATATTCAAAAGATTTTAAAGCAAAATTAAATAAAACATAAAAAAGGGAGGGATTTGAAGTGAATGAAGGGTGTGAGGCGCACCAACATGGGCTTAGTAAAGCCCAAAAAAAAACCAACAAAAAAAACAAAAATAAAAACAAAGGGGGCGCTAATTAATATGGGGGTGTATGAAGTCCGAATGGGCTAGAAAGCCCAACAACCCCAATCCTTAGGTTCGCTCCACACAAATCCCAATAGATTAACAAGCAGAATGTAGATAAAGTAACAAAAAGCCATCACTCCGTTCAGTATACACGACCACTGTGCAAAGCAAAATAACTTGAAACTCCAACATTCAAGAATGAACAAACGTACTTTCTTTTTCAAGGAAAAACAAAAGTAACAGAAGAAACAACAACCCCAAAACGCAAATAAAAAATCCGTCTTCCTCGTGTGATTTCTGTTTCCAATTTCTACGCGAACGGAACTCTTTCTCACTCGAATCGGTTTCGATCCTCTCTTCTTGCTTCGATTTGCTCGCGACTGGGTTCGGTCACGATTTCAGGTTTGTGGTTTATGTCTGGTTTCAAATATTTGTGTCTCGATCTCTCATTCTCCATTTCTGCTCGGTATGGTTGTGTGAGGGAGTGATGGACGAAGGTTACGACAGGGTCGTTTGCTTCACGGTGGTTGTTCGCAAGCGGGTTTGGTGAGGAAAATGGGTTGATTTTCTGGGGTTTTGATTTGAGGAGGGTTTAGAGGTTTTGATTTGGTTGAATTGTGGACTCGAAACAGGGGGCGAAGGTTGTAGATCAGTGGAAGAGAAATTGAGGGTTGAAGGGTGACGACGTATTGTGAGGGTTTGGTTTTGGAGGTTTGAAGGAGGTTTGGGTTGTTGTTGTTGTTGTTAATGGTGAAGGCGGAGGTTTGTGGAGAATAAAGAACGATGGCGTTGAAGGTTAAAGAGTGAGGTTTTGAAAACAGGGTTTGGCGAGGTGAGGTTGTTATGGTTGATGATGGATTTGCGATGCGTGAGGTGTTGGTTGCAGAGACGGATGTGTATCCTTGTATGAAGGTGATGTTTGAAGATGGTTCATCGTGGATTGGAAAGTGGAAGAAGAGATTCGGAGTTGGGGTAATGGTTTTGGATGATGTTGACTTGTTGTTTGGTTGAGCGAAGGAGAAGAGAAGGTCAAGTAAGTGTTGAATCTGGTTTATTGTTTTTGAAAACTCTGTTCTTTTATTTCAGAACCCAGTTTTGTTATGTGGGAAGCTGGTTTTAATGTGGCTTTTGTTTGTGCGAACTCGGTCCCCCCATCTTCTGCTCTAACCATCCCTTCTTAAAGGAAAATTGTTCTTCAGTTTTAATTTGAAAATATGAACGTTAACGTGTGGTCATTTTCAAGTGCAGGGGGAGCGTCGTGATGTGCAGAGCTCCGTACGAATCGCAGGTTTACGTTGAGGTTGAGGTTGAGGTTGCAGAGGCTTTGGTACGGTTTGAAAAGGGTGGAAAAACTTGCCACTACAATTGTGTTCTTGTTTTGATTTTCACAATGGGCCTTGGAACAAAAGAACGTGAAATAGGCTTTGGATTAATAAATGGTTAATAGCAATAACTAATTAATTGATTCAAATACTAATGAAATAAATTAAGCCAAATAAACTAAATTACAAAACAATTAATTAGACTAAAAATGAAAAATTAAATTGATGATTAATTAAAGTTAATTAGAAATAAAACACATTAAAACCAAAGAAATAAATAAACCATGTTGAAATTAAATTAAGATAAAAACAAATAAAAAAAACATTTAAAATAAATATTAAATTAAAACATAGAGAAAGATAAATAAAATAACAACTAGCAAGAAATGAGGGTAAAATTTGGGGTGCAACAGTTGCCCCTATTTAAATATCTTCACCTGATGACATGAGCGATGAAGATCTTCATGTTATCAACAGTGAAAGATATTTAAATACAGATAACCGAAAATTTTGCCCTCAGATGAACACACATGCAATGCAACAAACATGATGCCAAGAAGATGCAAGAAAATGCAGACACAACAAGACACCAAAGGGCAAACAGGAAGCAAAAAGATCACAGAGCTCTACTGGGGAAGGAAGAAAGCTAGTATTCATGAGAAAACCTCACTAGGGATACAAGCTAAACAACAAAAGAGACCCACCGGGGAGACTCCAAAGAAACACTGGGGAAAAGGCCACAGACAAACTCCACTGGGAAATATCCGGGGAGATAGACTACTGGGAACAAAATAAACCACGCTCTTCCTGGGCACGAAACCAGAAAGAAAAACCCGATCGCTGGGGATCAACCTGAAAGCGACAGACAAACAAGCGAAGACTTCCTGGGGATCTTAAATTGAAGAGTTCAAAATGGGATCTTCAAGAAAAGTCAGGAAGACAGAGATAAACCATGCGCACCAGATAGGAGCCTTAAGGGTTGAAGAAATTTGTTCCAAGAAGCTTAGCTTAAAGCAAGTTTTCAAAAAACTAAAGGTAAGGGTTCAATGTCTGACACGATTCGAACAAGAACGGTTTTAAAACAAGAAGACAGTGCTTGACATGATTCAAAGAGAGTCCAAGTTCAAGTTTGACACGATTCAAACAAGATCAAGTTCAAGTCTGACACGATTCAGATGAGAACAATTTTACAAGACAATGCTTGACACGATTCAAAGAAGGTCCAAATTCGAGTTTGACATGATTCAAACAAGAATAAGTTCAAGTCTGACACGATTCAGACGAGAACAATTTTACAAGACAATGCTTGACACGATTCAAACAAGGTCCAAGTTCAAGTTTGACACGATTCAAACGAGAACAGTTTTTTTTTAAATCTTTAATGCTAGACTTCTTGGGGAACAGCAAAAGGTTTAAAGATACAAATCTGGCGCGCAAAGGTTAAGACCGAACAAGCACGACACAAAGCAAACCGGGAATGTCTTTACTTCACTGGGGAAATAAAGACAGACACCAACAAGAGACCACAAGTAAAACAAAGCACAAGGATGCGAAGATGCTAGGGTATGATGCATATGCTTAGCTATATGCTAGAAACGACGCGAACGACGCAAAACAGGAAAGAAGAAAGGATAACACCAGCCAACACCCTGAAACCCAACATCAAGGATAACCGGGGCAATCTTCTTTTCTCTGGAGATGGCAGATCCATGCCAAAAATACAGTACTGCTAATTCTATCGTCTAACAGCTGACCTCTCTGAGGACTCCTGCATAAAGAGTTGGGGTTTAAATAGGAACAAGGTTAATGAGTCAAGAATAGACTCTGGTACTCAAATAAGAGTTGGTTGAGATAACACATAATCTGCTTCATGAAGGAAAACTGGTAGGAGCCAGAAAGGTAACCTCATCGGAGATAGAACCAAGAAATGGGCTCCAATAAAGGTATCTAGAATGATTGATCATCAAGGCTAAACGCAACTAGATGACATTCTAGAAAGGATTCGCAATGAAGGTTGAACTGAAAAACGGTCTTCACTAGGAAACGGTATCCAAAGTGATGGAACAACAGGTTCAAGCATGACCGGTTGGTACTTTGGAAAAAGAAGAACTTTATTGGAGATTGAACCAAGAAATGGGCCCCAATAAAGTATCCAAGATGATTGATCATCAAGTCAAAACATGACTAAATGACATCCTAGAAACACCTCTGAAGTGATGGAACAACAGGTTCAAGTATGACCGGTTGGCTCTTTAGAAGTAACCTTGTTGGAGATAGAACCAAGAAATGGGCTCCAACAAAGTATCTAGAATGATTGATCATCAAGGCTACACGCGACTAGATGACATTCTAGAAAGGATCCGCAATGAAGGTTGAGCCGAAAAATGGTCTTCACTGGGAAAAGACATCCAAAGTGATGGAACAACAGGTCCAAGCATGACCGATTGGCACTTTGGAAAAAGAAACCTTATTGGAGATAGAACCACAAAACGGGCCCCAATAAAGGTATAAAATCTGATAGGTTAGTACCGTGATTGCGTAACTGAAGATAAGGCTTCCTGGGGAATACCCAATTACGGTTGCGAAGAGGTTGAATAGTACCAGAGATAGACAAGCTGCTTATAAGAGACTGTCAAGCTTTTTCAAGAGATTGCTGCTTCAAAGATATGATGATATCACAATAATGTTGGAGAAATAATCTTGTCCTGAATGAGGATCTTGTAAAAGATGCTTCTGCGAGACACAGTGCAAAATAAATGCACGTGCGAAGATAGGTTAAAAACCACACCTGCCAAGGACCAAAGTTCAATCTATGAACAAACTAGAAAGAAACGATCAAACAAGACTCCAATTGAGGAATGAACTCAAATGGGGATTTATCTTATCCACATGTGGAAAAGATAGCTGAACCAACCATTATCCACGAGGATAAAACCCCGTGGGGAATTCAGAAAAGAATGGGCACTTTATGCCTAGGGCTGACTTTCTATTGGAGAGAATAGACAAACCCAGTCACTTGGGGAGACAATACCAAAGTGAACCCAAAACAGCCAAACACCAGAAAAGGAAGCAGAAATGCTAAAAATGCTATGCAAAGGTATGAGTGCTCATGCCATGCTTATGCTTATGCTGACAAAACAGACAAGCGAAACTGGAGGCGAAGAAAACGTCTCGACAAGGATACATAACCAAACTCAACAGGTTAGACCAATACTGGGGATGGAGAAGAATCAGCAACTTCATTGGTGAAAAGAGTATTCCACTTGAGGTATAACATCGAAAGGATTGCCATCATGAGCTTGATTTCTTTGTTGGAGGAGAATCCATGGAGAATTGTCAAGATTAGCTGAAGTAACAGCTTATTAGGAGCTAACAAAGTAATTATGCATTCCACTGGCATAACTACCATCTTCAAACCTTATCTGCCCCAGGCTAGATGGTCTACACGATAACAAGAGGATTTTATAGAAGAATTGGCAGGGTGTTTCAATATCTTCAAACTCTTGGAGAGATCTCGACGTAACTGCCCCAAATTAACGGCGTTTGCACAACAAAGCCTTGGAACTTGCTTCAGACTAATTGTTTGAAGATTTGGGGAACAAACTTTGCTCTTGTCAGCTTGGTTGATATGTGACGGAGATGTCCTTGACTGACGATCTTTTAGAGATTTCCCGAATCTCGACCTGATTGCCCCTGATTAACTGGTTCGTGAGGGTAAGTCGTCAAAAAGGATTTCACAGAAGAATTGACGCACCAGATGCTTCAATGTCTTCAAATTTTTGAAAAGAAATGAACCTAGGCATAATTGCCCCAGTTCAACTGTATTCGTAATACACAAATGGTAGTAGAAACGACTGGGGGAACAAAACTTGCTCCCGCTGATAGGTCACTGGAGTCCATACTTGTCATAAGATGATCTCGGGGAGACTTGCCCCAATATTTTGAACTTTGACGAGTTCTGCCCCTGATTCGGTAGATTGGCAAATCCTTCCACTGGGTTGCCCCTGACTGAGCTTCCTTTATCAAGTCGAATCCCCTAGCTGGCTGTATTTGTTGGGATTCCTTTGATATTGAATTGTATTGCAAACAAGCGTTGTTCATTAAAATTGGCAAAATTTAATGCAAATTTTAATGCACAGTTTTAATGCAAAGTTTTGATTAAAAAAAAACACAGTGAAATAGTCAAAACAAATGGCGGGTCTAGTCATTAAGGAAGTGACCAACACACGCGAGTAACAAAGATTATTAGGAGTCAGGTTACTCAACCTTGTTGTAGTATGCTTTTCAAAACAACCTTACCTCAATTAGGTCTTTTAAGGGTTGTAATGTGGTATGGTTTATGAAACGGAGGATGAATTCCAATCCTACGCTCAGTTAACTCAAGATATACATTCAACTCTCCAAAAGTAGGAAGTCACTTGATTTGAAAGCTGACTGACGCATTATACGAAGCACTCGTGTTTGAATGCATAACCGAGTTAAACTGAGAACTACCCTGCCCCACGGTTTGATATTTAAGGATTTTTGTTTTGAAGAAACTCCTACTTCTAGGCTCGAAGGGGTTAACGAGGGATAAATTGAAACAATGCCTTACATCCTCGGCGAGGTTAATTTGAAGGCATACCACAACAATTATGAACATGAGGTTTTCATCATCCTTCCTAATCTTTGCTTGAAAAAGGGGTGAAAAAGATATATATTGTGAACACAAGAATAACTGAGTGAAATGAATGGACTTAACCAAAAGATGCATAAATATTTCATTAATGTTGCTAATTTAACAGTACAACAAAGCTTATAAGCAAATACATATTCAAAGCGCAAAGGAAAACAAAACAAATGTTGAAACATCCAAAAGATTGCCAGCTTTAGGGAATCAAATACAGAAAATCAAAGAGGAGCTCAATCACAGTCCATCTTGGTCTTGACACATCCTCCACATCATTACTTATCTCATGAGCGGGTAAGGATTGTTCTTGATGATAGGCTGGAAGCCGTCGAAAGACAAAATGTTTCTCTCCACTAAGTCCTTCACAATATGCTTCAGAGCAAAACAACCTTCTAAATTATGGCCTGGTGCGCCTTCATGGAATGCACAATGAACGTTGGGATTGTAAGACGGTGGAAGCGGATCAGGAGGTGGGCCTGATGACCTTGTAGTACCAAAACAGGATACAATGTTGTGTACGTCATAGGAATGGGAGGAATCAGAGGAGCGTTGGGCGCTCGTTGATATACTGGTGGTTGAGGAACCGACTGATAAACAGAAGCTTGGTGGTTAAATGTTGGCGTGATGGCGGCCACATAAGGTTGCTGGACAGAATAGCACTGCTGTTGCTGCTGACGTTTCCAGTACTGATTTTTCCTCTTTTTGTTTGTCATCACTGCACTGGTTTCTCCTTCCCTTTTGAAGGATTTCTTGGCATCATCGCTCGGACTATCAGCTCTTTTGGTTATTTTTCCGCTCTTCAGACCAAGCTCTACTTTAATCCCCACATCCACAATATCGGAAAAATTAGCGGACACGCTACTGATAATCCTTTCGTAGAATTCTGGTCTCACCGTGTCAACGAACCAATCAGTTAACTCTTTTTCGGATAAAGGTGGCTCTACCTGTGAAGCCAACTTCCTCCATCTTTGTGCATACTCTTTAAAGGACTCGGTATCGCGCTGTGACATACTCAGTAATTGTCTGCGATCCGGCGCGAGGTCCATGTTATATCTATAATGCTTTACAAAAGCATCAGATACATCTTGAAAGCATTAGATCTTAGATTGGTCCAAAGTCAAATACCACTTCGCAGCAGCTCCTTTCAAACTATCTTGGAAGTAGTGGATCATCAACTTATCATTATCCATAAATGCAGCCATTCGACGATAATACATGACTAAATGCGACTTAGGACAGGTCGTTCCTGAGTATAAGTCGAAACTGGGTAGCTTGAACTTGGGTGGAATTACCAAGCCTGAGACTAAGCACAATTCTTTAACATTAATATTAGATACATTGCTCATATCCATTGCTTCAAATTTCCTCTAGATTGTCTCTACACTTTCCTTCAACCTTTTATGTTGATTATCTCCTTCTTCAGACCTATTGACATGATCATGAACCGGAGGTGGATTCTGAAAAACTGGGTGCATCTGGGCTTGCACTGTTGCTGGAGTGAAGGTAGGAATAGCTTGAAAAGCCTTACTAACCAAAGGAACAGCTTGTTGAGTAGAAGTGACGGTCGAATCACGCATGAAGTTAAAAGGCATGCCCAAAGTGGGGTTCACAATAGTAACGGGAGGCTCTACAGTTGTAGTGATAATCTCGGAGATTACTGTCGCTTGTGTATCCATCCTTGCACTCATAACTTGAATTGCTTCCAAAATCTGCCCCATTCCCCCTCGGAGCTCACTCAATTCATTGTTGACTCTGTCCATTTCACAGTATTGTTCAGACATCCTTTGTCGAGTTTGGACTTGGGTAACAACTCAAAGACGATTCTGAAGGGAAAACGACGACATGAGACGAAGACAGGGAGGAAATGCACATGCTAAGATGCAAATGAGATGCTAATGCAAGCCAAATGGTTTCAAGGAACTCAAAGGCAAGTTGCGAGAAGTTCTTTTGGAAAAACTGAAGAAGTTTTTTTTTTTGTTTTAAAATCCCTGATCTGTATTGATCTTTTGAAAAGGAAACAAACATTTGAGTTCCTCGAGACCAAAGGGCTAGGAATGCTTGAATGTAGAGATGCACAAAGCACACAAGCACAAACAAAACATACAGATCCTAGGTTTAGGGTCTCATGAATGGAGCCATAGTCTACCCATCCCAATAGGTATGTACTACTGGTTTTCACCTGCCAAACAAGGTTCTAAGAAGTTCCCAGAGTCTACGTAATTCTTCCAGATATTATCGGCCCATGTAACTACTTACACGAGTTAATAATATTCTCAAGATAAACTCGTCTGAGTGTAGTATCGCGTGACAACTACTCAGGACTAACTCCCTCATAGTCACCGCACTACATCCTAAAGGGCCAAGTGGGGGTAAAGGTAACTACGGTCCTCAGAATCCACGGCTCCCAATTGAAAAAGTAATATCAATGTGACTTCTCACATCAGACATCAACAATCCCAAAGGGCCTCATCTGAGTGTGGTCATCATATGCCATAAATTGTTGGTACTACTGCCAACAACCGACTATTGATTACACCACGATCCTATAATAATGTGCTCTCAAGTCCGGGTTAGGACTTATCTCACTCATAGATACCACCCAAGATAAACAGGATAATAAGGCAAGAACACAGATACAAGTATATAAGCAAATATGACATACACAAGCATAAATAAGCAAACATGAATAACATAAAAGCAAGATAGGCTTAACCCTCTTAGGAAAGGACCAACAATAGGTCTAACTTTCCCCAGTGAAGTCGCCATTTCTGTTGCGATGAAAATCGGATAACAAATTATTAATTAATTTGCATCAGTTTCTTTTACAACCGACTTTGATTTATCCAAAGGAAAGGTTCAAGATCGTTAGAAAAACCTAAAGGGGAAAGATCTAAGGTTCGGGGGTTGGTTATACAAAGGGAAGGTATTAGCACCCTAAGTATCTGTAGTACTCTACAGGAACCTCTTGTTAAATGTTATCTTATGTTTGCTAAAGGTTCTATGCTAAAGGTTTGAAAAACCCTAGGGGTTAGTATCTAAGTATACTCGATAAAGCATCGTACTTTACGCCTACGTATCCTTGGGAATAGAATCAGAGTATGCGTAGTTCTACTTCTACTGAATGATTGACTGTGGTCAATATTCAGAGGGGAAATGAGTGTGAGCTCATTATAGAGTTTAGGAACTCTCTAGATCTAGTTGTAATGGACCTATGTTGAAGATGATAAATTCATTAGGATGAATACCACCAAGAGTGTAAGAACTCTCTCCTAAAGCTAGTTATGGTTTCTATGGCCCTGATGAGGCCAAGAAATAAAGTTTCTTCCTAAGAGGTTACTTAGGTTAAGGTGGGGGCTATGACTTATGAGTCAACATATTTCACATTCCTTTGGAATAGGGGAATAAACAGTTATAAAGATTACTAAAGGATAACATGATTATAATGCAAATATGGTGATACAATAATACATGAATAAGATAAGATAAAAATCATGATATCAATGCAAAGTGAGAATTAAACATGTTAAACAATGATTAAATATAAGACGAAATAAAATAGAAATAGTCTCGTCTTAATCATGATTTAATCGAGAAATCGATAATCAATGATTCTTGACTTTCATCGACTAAATAGAAAGTGGTCTCGTGTTGATCAAGGTTTTGTCAACTCAATGAAATCAACCAAACCATGAGGTTTATTGTGTCATCGACCAAAAGAAAGCGAAGTCGAAATAAAAATGGTCTCGTCTAAATTAAGAATTAATCGAGAAATCGATAATCTTAATATTTGACTTTCATTGACCACCTAAAACGAATAAACAGTAGCCTCCCATTTATCAAGACTTTATTGATTTAGAATAAATCTACAAGTCATGATTTTGTATGTCATTGGCCTAAATAAAGATTATGAAATAAAACAAGGTTGATCTCGTTTAAATCAAGATTTAATCGACGAATCGATAATCTTGGATTTTTTAACTTTCATCGACCAAAAAGGATCGGAATAAAGGACAAGTCGGTCTCGTTTAAATCAAGATTTAATTGATAAATCGATAATCTTAGATTTTTTAACTTTCATGGACCAAAAAGGATCGGAATAAAAGACAAGTCGGTCTCGTTTAAATCAAGATTTAATCGATAAATCGATAATCTTAGATTTTAAACTTCATCGACCAAAATAAAATAAAAAAACAAATTGGTCTCGTTTAAATAAAGATTTAATCGACAAATCGATTATCTTAGATTTCTAACTTCATCGACCAAAATAGAATAAAGGTGGCCTCGTATAAATTTAGACTTTTAGTGATTATGAGATAATCAATAAAGTCAAACTTTATATGATATCATTGGCTAAAATAATGTAGAATCAAAATCAAATAAGCATTAATCATTTAAAGTTAAGAGCTAAAATATTCAAAAGATTTTAAAGCAAAATTAAATAAAACATAAAAAAGGGAGGGATTTGAAGTGAATGAAGGGTGTGAGGCGCACCAACATGGGCTTAGTAAAGCCCAAAAAAAACCAACAAAAAAAAAGAAAATAAAAACAAAGGGGGCGCTGATTAATATGGGGGTGTATGAAGTTCGAATGGGCTAGAAAGCCCAACAACCCCAATCCTTAGGTTCGCTCCACACAAATCCTAATAGATTAACAAGCAGAATGTAGATAAAGCAACAAAAAGCCATCACTCCGTTCAGTATACACGGCCACTGTGCAAAGCAAAATTAACTTGAAACTCCAACATTCAAGAATGAACAAACGTACTTTCTTTTTCAAGGAAAAACAAAAGTAACAGAAGAAACAACAACCCCAAAACGCAAAGAAAAAATCCGTCTTCCTCGTGTGATTTCCGTTTCCAATTTCTACGCGAACGAAACTCTTTCTCACTCGAATCGGTTTCGATCCTCTCCTCTTGCTTCGATTTGCTCGCGATTAGGTTCGGTCACGATTTTAGGTTTGTGGTTTATGTCTGGTTTCAAATATTTGTGTCTCGATCTCTCCTTCTCCATTTCTGCTCGGTGTGGTTGTGTGAGGGAGTGATGGACGAAGGTTACGACAGGGTCGTTTGCTTCACGGTGGTTGTTCGCAAACGGGTTTGGTGAGGAAAATGGGTTGATTTTCTGGGGTTTTGATTTGAGGAGGGTTTAGAGGTTTTGATTTGGTTGAATTTTGGACTCGAAATAGGGGGCGAAGGCTGTAGATCAGTGGAAGAGAAATTGAGGGTTGAAGGGTGACGACGTATTGTGAGGGTTTGGTTTTGGAGGTTTGAAGGAGGTTTGGGTTGTTGTTGTTGTTGTTAATGGTGAAGGCGGAGGTTTGTGGAGAATAGAGAACGATGGCTTGAAGGTTAAAGAGTGAGGTTTTGAAAACAGGGTTTGGCGAGGTGAGGTTGTTATGGTTGATGATGGATTTGCGATGCGTGAGGTGTTGGTTGCAGAGACGGATGTGTATCCGTGTATGAAGGTGATGTTTGAAGATGGTTCATCGTGGATTGGAAAGTGGAAGAAGAGATTCGGAGTTGGGGTAATGGTTTTGGATGATGTTGACTTGTTGTTTGGTTGAGCGAAGGAGAAGAGAAGGTCAAGTAAGTGTTGAATCTGGTTTATTGTTTTTGAAAACTCTGTTCTTTTATTTCAGAACCCAGTTTTGTTATGTGGGAAGCTGGTTTTAATGTGGCTTTTGTTTATGCGAACTCGGTCCCCCATCTTCTGCTCTAACCATCCCTTCTTAAAGGAAAATTGTTCTTCAGTTTTAATTTGAAAATATGAACGTTAGCGTGTGGTCATTTTCAAGTGCAGGGGGAGCGTCGTGATGTGCAGAGCTCCGTACGAATCGCAGGTTTACGTTGAGGTTGAGGTTGAGGTTGCAGAGGCTTTGGTACGGTTTGAAAAGGGTGGAAAAACTTGCCACTACAATTGTGTTCTTGTTTTGATTTTCACAATGGGCCTTGGAACAAAAGAACGTGAAATGGGCTTTGGATTAATAAATGGTTAATAGCAATAACTAATTAATTGATTCAAATACTAATTAAATAAATTAAGCCAAATAAACTAAATTACAAAACAATTAATTAGACTAAAAATGCAAAATTAAATTGATGATTAATTAAAGTTAATTAGAAATAAAACACATTAAAACAAAAGAAATAAATAAACCATGTTGAAATTAAATTAAGATAAAAACAAATAAAAAAAACATTTAAAATAAATATTAAATTAAAACATAGAGAAAGATAAATAAAATAACAACTAGCAAGAAATGAGGGTAAAATTTGGGGTGCAACACATACGACCCAGAGTCACACTTATATATGATCGACAATTAAAACCTCCATCGATAAATGCAACATTATATGGTGTGTGAGGGGCCGTTGAATGAATTCCAATGATTGAGATGATCACAATGCTCGGTTTTAGTGTCATGCCTTATAGCGAGAGTGCACTTGTTCGTTAACGAAAATTTGGATTGGGGCTTCGCATTAAGTCGGTCTTATTAGACTGATCCATACCAATTTTTATTGAGGCTAGCAATAATCACACATGGATTGTGTTATGCTATAGTAAAAGACATAACCACCGGAGAAGCAGCAAATCTTTAAGTCCTTTAGAGTGTGTTTGAATGAAACATTTTAATGAAATAAATTAATTTTTTGAGGGAATTTAAAACGATTTGACCAAAATATATTGTTTGGGTAAAAAATATGGGAAATTGTTAAAATGATGTAAATTTATGAAGTATTTTATTAAAGTTAAATTTAAGTAATTTCAAATAACATCAAAAAGTGAATAATTTAAAATTATTCCTTTACTCTATATAATGCAAATGTTGTACCATTTATTATTAATTTTTTAAAATTTGTATTTAGGTCTTCATTTTTTTTAAAGAAATTTCAAATTCATCCCTAAAATTTTCAAAAAATTGTAAATAAATCCTTTATAATTTTCAAATTTTACAAACGAGTCCCTTCAAATTTTCAAAATTTGCAAATTAATTTCTATTTTTCATATTTTAAATTTGGCCTTAAAATTTTAAAATTTATAAAAGTAATTCCAAAAATTTAATAATAAATATTTTTAATTGTCCATCCAAACAAAAAAATTTAAAAAATAAATGAATTTCAATTGAATCATGCAAATAATTAAAAATTTTAAATTTTTTAAACCTTCTCAATTATTTTATCCAAACACATTCTTAAAGTATATGAATTGTACTCCATGTAATATGTTAGTGTTTCCCATTTTATTTGAAGAGAAGGACTAACTTGCAATTAAATAACATCTACGATAGACATGAATGAAGAATGATCACCTCTATAATGTATTGGGAGAAAGACAGAGAGAGACCCTCTTGAAAGTGAAGTTGACTATAGGCCCGTTATTATTTTCTAGTTTCGAAAAGTTAGTGGTAGTTACATTATGGATCATGTTTTTGTCGTCACTCTACTTGCCATATCCACTTAACTATCTTTAAATTTATCACTCATTTCAGATTTAGACTCAGACTAATACTCACACACAACACTCTCTCTTTAACATGGACGGTCTCATCAAGGGCTTGATCGACGTAGCTCTCGGTGGCAACAACGATCGCGATCAAGACAACGACGACGATCGTCAATCACGAGACGAACGATCCAGATCTTCATGGGCGGAGGTCGTTTCTGGAGATCAGGATTCCGATCACCGTCCTCAGCCTCAGGTTAGTTAATTCGGAATTCCGATCCGTTATCGATCTAGTTTTACTACTACAACTACGTGATTATGATTTGAATTCATCGTTTTTTCAGCAGAAGAAGCAGGAGGAGTGGCAATCCGAAGGTTCTAGAATCTCCAATAGACCGAACAACTACAAGGCTCTTTTCTCCCTTACATTTTCGATTCATTCATATCTATTCTCATTCTCAATTCAGTCAAAATATTTAATCTTTATCGTTAATTATTATTATTACTACAGAAGGAGGAAGTAGAATCATGGCAAAACCATAGTAACCGTCAAAGGCCTAATAAGGTGAATTATCATCTATTTTTCAATTGAGCCACTGTCACTAAGGTTTTAAATAATAGTCGCTGTCATATTGCGGTCACATAAAGGCTTTGCGATTTCAGTCGGAATAGGTGCTGCAACACTGATTTTGTTGTTGCGATATGAATTGACGTCAATTGTTCTTTAGTAGAAAAACAATGAATAATGGTATCGGTATCGGCACTTTCTGATCCGATACAGTTTTGTCGCGGCTGTTAACAGCCCGTTTTTTAAAACCTTGACTGTCACGGTGTGTTGAATACCAAGTTTTCAAACTAATAAGTAAATGCATTGTTGATGTAATATATGTAACGCTGTTTACTGCATTATTCTTCAGGAACAGGAGTGGGAATCTGAAACATTCAATTCTTCCAACAGACCGAACAAGGTTCTTATTTTAGTTTAACAGATAGCAAATTTTACACCTTTTAATTTCTCTATTGTCGTCAACAGATGTATATGGCTGCATCTTATTTTAGTTTTCAGGTTTTTGAATTATGTATTCAAGAGATTACCACTTAATGTGTTTGGGTGTTTGATTAATTTTCACAAATGTTACTTTGAATCATATTTTGTGAAACTGGTTTTGTTCATATTGAATTTAAAGTGATTTAATCTATGTTTGGATGTATCTACTCTAAAAACAATATAAAACTGTGTTAAATTTTTTAAGCCAAGGCAAAAACTACTTTTTATCACTTTTAGTTAAATCAAAATTTGTAAATAAAATCAGTTTTTGTTCAATCAAGGCGACCAATTGCTCAACCATCATAGTAACAGATCAATCATAATGAAACTCAACAATTTGTTGTATGTTGTTAATTGGAATTGTTTTGGCATTTAAATCGGATTAGGATCCTATCCATTTATGGTTGGCTGGTTCATGCTCTCATTTTGACACTTGCCCCGTTCCAAATTTCTCTCTAATGCAGAATTTATAAGATTGTTTGTGGAGAGAATCTTATGAAGAAATAAATATTTATATACAAGATAAATGTTCCACTGAACTGGGTATTTGAAAATTTGGTTTCACGAGGGCACGGCAATGTTATCAAATATGCATTGACCAATCTATTTTTCATCTTTTAACGAGAAGTATGTAATGTGTAGAGTTTTTCTTTTGAAAATTTACTATTTTGGTGAAATTCATTTTTTATTTTTGCAGTCAGACGAAGATAACAAGGATGGATGGCAGACTGTGGGCAAACCTTCAAGACAGAGACACAAGGTTTGTATATATATTGAGTGTTGCGTGTAAATGTAAACACTTTTATATTATGTTAATACTGCTGTTACAAGTGTATCTTCTACAAACTTTACTTATGTTTGCTTCATTGTGGAATGTGTTCTGTAATCAGTTCTCAACTTTTTATGCCGCATCACATTCTGAATCTGAGTGATGGATTTTACCAACATGATGTAGGTTCCAAAGGATAACTGGAACAGCTATAAACTTCCTTCTGATGAGCAACAATACTCCAATGAAGTTGAGGTTGGTGCCAGAGTAGAGCCCTCAGAAGATGAACTCGTTGATCTATCAAGAGCTTGTGAAACACTCTGGGAACTGGATTTAAATCGTTTGGTACCTGGCAAAGACTATGAAATTGACTGTGGTGAAGGGAAAAAAGTATACCAAAAGGATGATATGGCGCAGGGAAGCTTGTTTACATGGGTTAGTGATGATGTATTCAGAAAGCCTACTTATGCTCGATTTCTTTCACTGTTAGATAATTACAATCCACATCAAGGATCTAAGGAGGTTGTCACATCTGAAGAGAAACAAGAGCAAGCTTCTTTCATAGAAGAAATTAGTAGAACAGCCCCGATAAAGTATCTTCACAAGTTTCTTGCATCCAAAGGAATCACATCAGGGAGTTCCCAAGATTTCAAAAGATTGCTGACCAGTTTATGGTTTGATCTTTATAGCCGATGTGGAACTTCTGGTTCCTCTTCCGCTTTTGAGCATGTTTTTGTTGGAGAAATCAAACAAAGCAGTGAAGTTTCTGGATTTCATAACTGGCTGCAGGTATGATCTCTTATTTTTCTGTATTCCAATATCTATGAGCTATTCAAACTCATACCAAAAATATAGCTGTGTTAACTTGGGAATCGGTGCTCTTTTCAACCATAATTTGATATTACATGCTCCATCAGACATCAGTACCATTTTGCGTTGGGTTGGATTGGATCTATTTGTACCGCCTATTGGATTAGTATCTACAAGCACCTACCTCTCTGTAGCATAGGATCGAAGTTGATACATGTGATGATAAAATTTTAACTCATCTACTGATATATTTTGGCAGTTTTACCATGAAGAAGCAAATGGAAGAGTTGATTACCAAGGCTATATTTTTCCCCGTCGACGGGGTGAAACTGTGAGTGATCATTACATTTTTGTGTACTAAAAATAAATATAAGAAAGTAATATACTTCAGTACGAGCTAAACATCAGATAAAGTTTAAAGTATTTCAACAAGTTTATTTTCCTATAACATCTAGAGCCTTTGAAAACTTTCAATCATAAACCTATTTCAATACAGGTAACTCTTTTTGGTTGTTCTTGTATGTTTTTTTGTTGGTAAGCAGTTGTTATATATTTTGAGCCGTACTGTAGCCACATTATTTTTAATGTTGTTTGCTATGTAACTTGCAGCCTGACTCTGAAACCCAGCTCCTGACAATTCAATTTGAATGGAATGGTGTTCTGAAATCTGTATCAAGCACTTTGGTTGGAGTGAGTCCTGAATTTGAAATCGCTTTGTATACCCTGTGTTTCTTCGCTGGTCAGGAAGATAACCACATTCAGCTTGGTCCATATGCAGTTAATATCAAGTGCTATCATTTAGGCAATCAAATTGGATCTGTTTTCCCCATTGCAGATTCATGAATGTTCAGTCGCAAGCAATGATAGTAGTGTTTCCCGTTGAAATCATATCTTATGCATATTTGGTGTACCTTGTAGTACATGGTAAACAGTATTGAGGGGAGTATACATTTCATACCTTTTTATTTTTTATCTTTGATAATTTGCAACTTTTTGGTAATTCATAACCATAAATCATTTATGTTATTGTGTATTATCGTTAAATATCTGAGTTTGCTGGCTTCGTCGTATCTTTGATAGTTTGCAACTTTTTGGTAATTCATAACCATAAATCATTTATGTTATTGTGTATTATTGTTAAATATCTTTGAGTTTGCTGGCTTCAGTAATCTTAGTGCGAGATAAATATATACAGCTATTTGAAAAGTGTTCTATTTCTCAAACGTGAGTTCATCATGCACATAGTTGCTAAATTCATTCATATTAGTTTAGTTGGTATAATGTAAGGCTTTGAAATCGTGTTTGTATGGTTCAAATCTAAGCCATATCATAATTCTGTTACTAATAAAATCGTCTAAATATAAAGTTAAATAAGTCATTGTCTTTTGCGATCTTAAGCATGAGTATGTGATTTCAAGGTGTAAAAGTAAAAAGAAAAGTGAGAAAAAAAATTAGAGACAAAAATGTAAATGATTAAATAGTTGAAAAAGTAGATGAACTTGAATTTAAAGAAAGCTTTTAAAATGTCTTGAAACAAACAACAGACATTGTAAAGTTTTTTTTGAATAAGTATCTAGAACTTAAATGAAAATGCCGGTAAGTTAAAAATTTGGAATAAAGAATGAGACCCGGGCCCGATTTAGGAGTCATAAAAGTGGATTTGCGGGAGATCATTTTTTAAGTTTTCTAAGGCATCTATAATATAAGAAGATCAATTGTTCTAGAAAATACCGATTTGCCCTTCTGCTTTCTCAAGCGTCGACGTCTCACTATATACAATTTTGTCCTCTTATCTTCCTTCTTTCTTCTTCATTTTCTTTTTCTTCCTTTTTCCTCAATTCTTCTAATCGAAATCAAACTTGAATCAAGCGATGGTATGTGGACACACGATGCCGCTTCGTATGGAGTTGACGGATCTGAAGCTGCATATGTGGTTTGTTTTATTCTTCGAGTCAAATACAAACATGCGAAAAACTACGACATCCGTAACGAAACCCTAAAAGATGTCTCTTTGTATATGCTAAAAGCTATGGTTTTAGATCTTGAATGTAAAATTTGTTATCTTCATACCTTCATCTCTTTTTGTTTTAGATCTTAGAGCTTATTGAGTATCCTGTGTGTTTGCTTTCCAATTTTCATATTTGTGATTCAAATTTTGTAACATTGTAACATTTATTTGTTTTTACAATGCAAAAACACAGAGGTTACTATAAGAAAACTCTCGCTGAAGTTTTGCTCATGTCCATGGGAAGTTTTCCTGATAACCCGGTTTCTAATTCTTAGTAATAATAACATGTTTCTTGGTTCTTATTAATTTTATATAAGACTTTATATTAGTCATCATATTTTTTAATGACTTCTATGATTGTCAAAAAGACCAAATTTATGCCTTTAAATTTGCAAGATCTTATGACTTGGTTTGGGCTATTTTATTTTGACTATATTTTTATCAATTCCAAATATGTGTCTTCATATATGCAGAGATAAAATAATTTCCAAATCCTCACTTAGAAATTTTCAATTTTCTTTTTGTATGTATATTTATATCATCATTTCTAATGCTTTTGCACCAAAATAATATATAAAATCGATTATTTGTGAATATATCGTATATGAATATGAATAGGATGGTAATGTTTTTATTTATTTAATTTTTCAGATTTGTTGTTTTAGCTGATCCTTTTGTTGTTGAACGAGTTGTTGTTGAAAAACATGTCATAGATGGTACAAATGTAAGTTTGCTATAATTGATTTATAATTTTTAAAGATATATGTACTTATTTGTCACTGTTGATCACTTTGTTTTCAGGTTGAAAAAAGAACTATGATTCACTGTCCTCCATCAGAAAAGATCGATGAAAGTGCATTTACAGTTTAAAAGTTTACTAATATAGCATATCGGTTTGCGAAGAAATTTGATTAGTTGTTGGAGTTTTGACTTTCTTGCAAGACACAATTGAGCGCTCCGTCATATATCGAAATTTTTTTGCAGAAATGTATGAATTTTTTTTAATGTTGGTGGCTATTGAAATACCATATATCTTAGTGCAAACAATTTTATATGTGGCTATCACATATCCAATGATAGATTTCCATTGGACACTTCCAAAGCTCTCTTGTACTTTTACACTACATTCTGCACATTTATATACTTTATATATCTTTGAATGCTGCTAAAATCATTAAGATTAAATATAGATTTAAATTCAGTATTGTCATCTGCAGTCTACACCATATTCAATCTCTTTTATGGATTCCTCATGCAATGACCTTTAAGTCTCTCCTTGATCTTCACAAATTTATTTTTATAATTTAATCTTTATTGCATAATATGTAGGACCTAAAGTTGTAGCTTGATTTTATTAGGATCCAACAGAATTATAGCTGCGTGTTTGTGGTTCTAATATGGCGAGAATTTTGTTAAATTTGTAAACAATTGAGTTTCGGATTGGAAATATATATATATATATAAGTAACTATGATTATTATGTGCAGAAAATTCTTAAATGGTGGATTTGGTGCTACTGGATTTATCCTATAACTTGGTTTTGAATGACCTATTAACTTCACAAAGATAAATAAATACTCCTTGCTCATTGCTTATCCAATTATCTATCAATCTCTCTTAGCATATTGTATAGGGAAAATAAACTATCAAAAAAGATAGAAACATATATTACATGTTGCTTTTTTTTTTTTTTCACTCTAGTGGCTACAATTTTTATGTGTAGAAATATAGGAATACAAGGCTACATCATTAAGGAAAAACCTCTGTTGCAATTGTGTATACATAGTATACATTTTTGTTTTTTTTAATAACCGATATAATAAAATTTTGTTAATATTGTTTGATACAATATAATGAAATAATAAATATGTTATTAATGAATTTAATTGATTATATGAAATAGTTAGTTTATTTTTAATTTATGATTTAATAACATTAAATTATAAAATTAAGTGTATCTTTTTTTTTTTTAATCTTTTTAAGTATAACAACTATTTAGTTTTCATCTCTCTAAATTTATAAAAAAAATATTGATACTCAAATATTTTATTACCAAATTTAGTATCTATTTTTTTTTACAAAAGTTTGCATTGCAAATTTTAAGTAACTATTTATGACATATTATTTATAAAATACTAAAATATTAATAAATTTAGTAATTTGAATATTTAATTATATTTTTAATTATTTATAAGAATATTGAAGGAGAACATATTTATTTATAACATAAGAAGTGTATATGTTCTGAAAATTTCAATTATGCACTTAATTAAATGTTGTGCCAACCATAGAAAAAAGTACAAACATTTATTATTTTTTCAATAAATTGATGTTATGACTTTCTGTATAATAATTCAGTTTTTAATAAATTAATTACCTTTAAAATGAAATAAATGATCTAAAACATTTTAAATGATTTAATTAATTTGATTATATTTTTAAATTACCAAATCAAATAGAGATTAGGATAGATTGTTTAATTACTTAATTAAAATTAATTAACATAAAATCAAAAAGTGAATCTAATAAATTTTTAAACATGAAAATATTTTAGTATTGTATTATATTAATTTAATTATGGTAACATGTATTATATCGATTCTAAAATAATTGAAGTATTCGTAACAAAAAATTCAAATTAAAGATTCATTTAATTAAACACTATTTTTTTTTTGAATTTCAAGGATCATATGCATAACTTTGAATTCAATACATTTTATTATGCATTAAAGATAAATAAATATGAACTTGAAAACAAAATTGTATGTATTATATATAATTTATTTAGAATATATATATATATATATATATATATATATATATATATATATATATATATATATATATATATACATATATATATATATATATATATATATATATATATATTCTAATTTATTTATATATAATACATACAAATTTTTTTTCAAGTTCATCATTTATTTTAATAATAGAGGAGAGATAAAAACAAAAACCACACATGGTCTTCACCATTTATTTTAAAATCTAATGATTCAGATTTATTCTCATAATTTTACATAAAAATTGCATTCTCATAGGATATGCACTCTTAATGTATATATATATATATATATATATATATATATATATATATATATATATATATATATATATATATATATATATAATTATTTAGAGACAAAAAAGCAATTATATGGTTATTTATAATTAATATATATAACAATTTTTTAATTAATAAATAATTTTTTAATTATATTAAGATTATTAAATATGTCTTTCATTACAATATTGATGAATTTTAGTACTCTTTAAATATTTATTTTTCAAAAATAAATATAAAACAAAGGTACTATGGGTAAATAAAAAATGGAATATCTATTTTTACTATGTAACTGTGACATCCACCGAATAATATTTTTAGTTTAAATAAATCCTAATTTTTCTATTAAAATAAATTATAAAAAATAAGTAAAAGTGTATGTCATCGAACAAAATAATATTTAATTACGGACAAAAATAAAGTGTTGATTCAAATATTTTTATATTTATTCAAATATATAACTAATTTCACTCCAAAATTAATATTTATATACTAAAAAAAATATATTCTTGATTAATTTATTTATATATACGAGAAAAATTATTATTGTTATAAACGAGAACCACTTTAATTGTTCCAAATGTTGAATAATATTAATTTATCAATTATTTTTTAAATATTTGAAAAGATTAATGAAAAAAATATAATTATTATAAACGAGAACAACTTTATTAAAACACTAAAGCGAATATAACAAAAATATGAAGTTACTGATAAAAATATTGAATAATAATGGAAACAAATTTACTATTGGTTCTAATATTTTTCTTTTTTGTAAATAATGTCAAAACAAAAACAATATTTATATAAATAATATATTGTTAATTCAAATATTTTTATATATGAAAATAATTATATGCACTGATTTATTATCTCTTTTAAAACTAATAATATTTTTTGTTGAACAATTTAATTTTTTTTATTTCATTTTTATTATATTTTGGGAAAAATGCGCGTAAAAGAATGCTAGGGTATTCCACTAGTACTTAATGAAGACATGATCTCATCATAAATTTCAGGATTTAGGAAGCATTTTTTTTTATGGAATAAGCATTTGTTAAGTGGTTTTGACATGTATTGAGAAGAGTTGTAGAATTTGTTGTAAAGAAAGTAGATTAGACAAAGAGAATTCAAATCACTAAAGGTGTGTTTGATTCAAATGAGAAAGTGGGGAGGAGAGGAATTTTAATGGAGGAAAGGGAAGAGGAGAGGAGATGAGAAGTTTTTTTTTATTATATATATCTTTGGTTCAAAAGAGAGAAGGAGAGGGGAAATGAAAAATTTTAATTAAAAAATATTTATGGTTCACCATGGGAGGGGAGCAATTTTATTAATAATTTATATTTTTATTTTTATGATCTTATATAACCGATATGATATTTAAAGATGAAAAATTTATAAATAATATTTTGATAATAAAATTTATAATATTGAGTGAATAAAAAAGTCATAACACATGTTTAAAAAAAAAATTAGTACATTTAATTTATATTATAACTCTCCGATACAAATTAAACTATGTGTTTATAATAACTTTTGAATACATAAAATCACATATTATTAAATACAATGTAATAAAAAAAGCAAAAGTTTTAAAATTTGATATAAAAAAAATATAATAAATTATATAACAAAGATAAAAAAATACAAAAGAAATTTATATATTAAAAAAGTGACTATAATTTATATTAAATAGAGAACTAAATAAAATTTTGAAACTGAATAATAATTATAATATATTGATGGAAGCAATAAAGAAAAATTACACAGAGAAGCAAAAACACAAAAAAATAATTTTGATATATTTTAATCAATATAATAATTTATTAAAAATTCAGAATAAGGAGATGAATGACCCCTCTCATTCTTTTCTATTTCTTAGGCTTGGGACCCATAATTCGCGTAGTATTTTAAAGTGCTTTTGAATTTATTTGTAAAAATGGACTTCAGATTTATTGTGATATGATTAAAATGGGAAAACCCTAATATTGAAGCATTTAATCAATTAATCAATCAAAATTATTAATTATTTGACTAAATAAAAATGAAGAAAATAATCTACATAGCAATTGTCATTCATTTTAGCCATCCAAAAGGTTATGACTAGATCACTTAATCAAAAGGAAATAATGTCCTATTGTGAATCAAACAAAACAAGCACCAATAATTTTTCTTTTGCCTATTATAAGTTATTTCTAGTTTGTTTGTAAAAGAACTAATACCATTTTTTTTTAATAAACCATAGAATTGTATTAAAAAGGAAAAAGGAAACGAAGAAAGAGGGGGGACATGAACCAAAACCCTCTAAGTAAGACAGTAACAAAAGGACGGAATGCCCAAACGACTCCTAAGCAGATCGTCAAAAACAGACACAGGAGCTTCATTCCACCAGACGAAACCCCGCGTGGTAAGGCCTAATAAAGCTAATATGTTTGCACAGTGATTGCCTTCTCGGTAAATATGCGATAAAATAAACGACATACTACGAGTTCTAATAACACAATTGGACCACCTATTATGTAAGGACCTAGGGACCAAAAGCGGATTACTAATGGCCTTCGAGACAATAAGCGAATCAGTTTCAATCCAGAGGAAATTCCAACGCTTCTCAAAAGCAATCTCAATGGCACGAATTACTCCAAAAAATTCTGCAACAATTGCGGATTTATCTCCAAGGTACTGAGCAAAACATCCAACTAAATCCGCATTGTGATTTCTGAATAGGCCTCCATAAACAGCATGAAAACCTGTGGAAGTGCCATCTGTGTTACACTTGATCCAGGATAAAATAGGAGGTTTCCAAAGAACTTCAATTATTGTAGCAGCTTTGGGAGGAGGAACTCGAATTTCAAAAGCCTTGAGGACTTGGAAGTCCAGGATATTACAAGAAGAAATTGCCTTGAAACTTAAGCCTGAGAGGTGAACGTTGGAGCTGATGATGTTGATGGCAGAATTCCAATTGGTGACCTTGTTGCTGAATTTTTTCATGTTCCTACAAAACCAGATGGTATAGTATATGTTGCAGATAACAGATTGGATGACGATCCGGCAGTGCTTGGACCAAGGAAGGTTGCATATGTCCCAAATAGAAGTAAAAGCGAGATTAAACCTGTGATGCAGTATATTAGAAATCCAATTCCAGATTGCGCTGGCGAAATCACAGTGGAAAAAAAGACGGTTTGTAGTTTTAGAATGCTGGCCACAGAGCTCACATCTTGAAGGCAACAACATCCATCCTTTGGCAGATAAAACGTCATCAGTGGGAATCTTGGAGTGGATGAGCTTCCAAACTAACATGGCTTTAGCCGGAGGAACACAAGAGTTCCAAATTTGCTTAGACCAACCCAAATGAGGACCAGGAAGAGAGAGGAATTTAAAAGCATCTTTAAGAGAGAGAGTACCATCAAGAGTGTGCTTCCAGAACAGTTGATCGATACTAGAATCCATAGGGATGTGAACTTGGTTGAGGAGATTTCTAAGATTAGGGAACCACACAGAAATACCTGGGGGAAGACACCAAGAGTGGTTGGAGATAAAGTCAGCCACCTTAGCACAGAGCTTATCATGGGCAAAGGGAGGGATATTGAGGTGATGAACTAAAGAATCACCACACCAAGGATCAGTCCAGAAATGAATCCTGCAACCATCTCCAAGATTCCATCCAGAATTATTCACCAAGGTGCTAAAGGAACCTTTCAAGCTAGACCAAATGGAGGAAGAGATGTGGTAACGGATATGACGATTCTTCCTAAAAACTCTCTGTCTAAGCAGAACTGCCCAATGGTCTGTGGAATTGAATAAATCCTAGCACAACTTAAGATTGGCTGCATCATTAACCTTGGCCAAAGATCGAAGACCAAGGCCACCTTCCAAGTATGGTGTGCAAAGTTTCTGCCAGGTAACTGTAATGAGCCTCCTTTTGCAAGGATCACCAGTCCAAATGAAATTTCTAATGCATTTTTCGAGGTTTTTAATGAGACTAGCCGGCCAAGAGTAGAAGCAGATGCTATAAATGAGCATGCTATGGATTGCACTCTTTACTAGTTGAACTCTACCAGCCATGTTGAGAAGGGAGGCTTTCCATTTGGATAATTTAGAAATAACCTTGTCCACAATAGCTTGGAAATGGATGGTTTTAGGTTGACCTTTAAAGATAGGGACACCAAGGTAATCAAAAGGAAGATGCCCAGCCAGAAAACCTAGATTATTAGAAAAAGAAAAGAGTCTTTGATGGGGGATTGAGCTGACAAAGATGATGTACTTGGAAGGATTCACATGCTGACCAGAACAGCAGGCATATCTAATGAAAAGATATTTTAACGCCTCCACATTGGAACTCTTGGCTTTGCAAAAAAGTATAATATCATCAGCATAAAGGACATGTGAAGGAACTGTGAGATTTTGAGGACCTTTGATAAGCTCTAACTTGCCCTCTAATGCTAATCTAGAAATTACCTTACTGAGCACATCCTCTGCTAAACAAAAAAGGAGGGGAGAGAGAGGGTCCCCTGTCTGACCCTTTTGCTACATTCAAAGAAACCAGCCTGGGTCCCATTGATAGAGACTGACAACCTAGCAGAATGTAAGATGGCAGAGATCCAGCCACAAAACTTATTAGAGAAACCAAACTTCTGCAGGACCATAAGTAAAAAATCCCAGTCTAATGTGTCAAATGCCTTCCTAATATTAATTTTTACCGCAATATTTCCACCAAAAGACCTGTTGTGAAGGAGGTTGATTACTTTAGAGGTAAGGCAGATTCAATCAGCAATTGATCTTCCTCTAATGAAACCTCTTTGCTCAGGAGAAATGATGTGGGTCATAATTGGAGCCAACCTGTCAGCAAGAATTTTAGTTATGATCTTGAATTTGAAGTTAGCCAAAGCAATTGGCCTGTGATCCACTATATTAACATTGGGACATTTGGGAAGAAGGATAATTGAGTTGGCATTCCAATTAGGAAGGAGCCAACCAGAGAAGAAGAATTGAGTGGTAGCCTTGATTACATCGTCTTTGATTATGTCCCAGTAATGTTGAAAGAAATGCCCACCAAAACCATCAGGCCCAGGGGAACCATCTTGTTAAAAAAAAAACAGCCTTGTGTATCTCAGCAGGACTGGGGATTGAAGTAAGAAGAGCGTTGGTCATATCAGAGACAAGCTTAGGAATCACCTCCCCCATAAGACCGTTGTCAACTGAGTCATTCCTGGAACTGAAAAGGCTCACAAAGTGATCCAAAAAAGTATTAGCAATGGCCCCAGGATCTGTAATAATTTCCCCCTCATTCTGGATGGAGGAGACCATCTTGGTGCAACTTCTAACCTTAGCCATTCTATGAAAGTATGCAGTATTTCTATCCCCATCATTGTGCCATCTCACCTTGGCATTTTCTTTCCAAAATAAGTCTTCCAATTTTAAAGCAGTTTCTAAATCAATTTGAGCAGACTGCTCCTGAGAAAATAGGCCTTCAGTCTGGCCACCATTCTGAATTTGAGCTTGTATATCATCGAGCTTAATAGTAGCTTTTCTCAGTAAGTCATGAACATTTCCAAATATTTCTTTGTTCCAGACCTTAAGCCTCATTTTGAGAAGCTTAAGCTTTTGAGACAGGATGTACATAGGACAACCAACAAACTTGGTATCCTAACACTTTTTAATTACATTAATGCAGTCAGGATTTTCAGACCACATAGAAAGAAATTTGAAGTTAGGAATCACCTTGCCTTGTAATAATCAATGTTGAGTCCCTGCTTTTGAGGTTGGCATTAATTTTGGTAAAACTAACTTAGCAGAAAGATGTTGGACAAGATGTCCTAACATGTTGAACTTACTGCAGGTGAAGATGTTAGACAAGATGTCCTATCAGGAGGATTCGACATCTTTATCTGTTACAGTTTTGTACTAACTGTTTGTGGTAACAGGTGTGATTGGAATTTGACTAGGATTCCAGGTGGCACCTGAGATTGTGGAATCAGAGATTCTGATTCTAAATGAATTTGCGGTTTCCGTGTGAAAGAGACATTTTTGGTAACTTGGGATTGAAGAAAGAATTAGGTCGGTAATTCTGAGGAAGATATCTGATGCGCTTTTGAAGCCCAAGTCCAGCTGTGGTTTACAATATAAATAGGTTAGAGTTAACCTAGTTTTGTGTGGATTATTGCAGCTGTTTTAGAAGTACTAGGGTTTGTACTTTTTGTGAGCCTCTCGTGTATTATGTGAATACTTGAGAAGGACTGTTTATTGAGTTGTAATATTTTCAGTCACTGCTGTGATTGGAAGGGAATTGAGAAGGGTCTCATACATAGAAGAGTCTTAGGTAGAAATCTAGGAAGGGTAGTTTTTAGGTGCTAAGTTGTAAACGTTGGAGTTTAGCTTAGAACCAATTCTACTTAGTGATTTCATTCCTGGCTTGGTAGCCCCCAGACGTAGGTGTTGTTGTTCACCGAACTGGTTAACAATTTCTGGTGTTGTTTACTTTCTGCTGTTTACGTTTGTTCTTCCTTAGATCCTTGTGAGAAGCAGAGATCAAGTGTCACGACATCTTGTCTGACATCTTCGTGATCTGCTTAACCAGAATTTCAATTGGTATCAGAGCAGATATCATGCTCTGTATCTGGGTGAGATTCAGGGATGATACTTTCTGGTACGATGGATAAAGAAGGAGGAATTCTAAATAGACCACCAATACTTGATGGTTCTAATTATGATTATTGGAAAGTTTGCATGGTGGCTTTTATTAAGTCTATGGATGGAAAGGTTTGAAAGTCTATGGTTAAGGGGTGGGATCCACCAAAGATCAATGACAAAGATGGGAAGCTCACTGAGGAGCTAAAACCTGAAGAAGATTAGGACGATGAAGATGATAAGCTTGCTCAAGGAAACTCTAAATCCTTGAATGCCTTGTTCAATGGGGTGGACAAGAACATCTTCAGACTCATAAAAAATTATACGGTTGCAAAGGATGCGTGGGAAATCCTGAAGACTGCGCATGAAGGCACCTCTCGTGTCAAATCCTCAAGACTTCAGCTTCTCACTACTAAGTTTGAGAACTTGAGGATGAGAGAGGATGAAAGTATACATGACTTTCATATGAATATTGTTGATATTGCCAACATATCTAGTGATCTTGGAGAGAAAATTCCTGAAGCCAAGTTGGTCAGGAAAATTCTAAGGTCTCTCCCTAAGAGGTTTGATATGAAAGTGACGACTATTGAAGAAGCTCAAGACATTAATACCATGAAGGTAGATGAGCTTATGGGATCACTCCAAACCTTTGAGATGACAATTAGTGAAAAGGGTGAAAAGAAGAAAAGTCTTACTCTGGTGACCAACCAAGAAGAGGGTGACACCAAAGAGGATTTATCCAAAGCGGTAGGGTTCCTTGAAAAATAATTTCATCAACTGGCAAAGCAATTGGATGAGAAGTCTAAGAAAAATGTTAAGGCTTGGACTTCTGACATCCATAGATCAAGAAACTTTGGGAGAAGACCTAGCTATGATAAGAAACTCAAACAAGGGAAGGCAGTTCAGTGCTTTGAGTGTGGGGGTTTTGGACACACAAGAGGTGAGTGTCCCACATACCACAAGAAGGAGAAAAAAGGTCTATCAACCTCATGGTATGAGGATGACTCCTTAAGCGATGGAGAAACTACTAAGAAGGTGTCTGCTATGACTGGAGTATATGATTCTGACAAGGAGTCATATAGCGGATCGCTCAATTCTAATGGCTTTGCTGAATTGTATCAACTAGGACAAGATCAGCAGAATCTTATCTCACAACTGTGTGATGAAAGACGGAACCATCTGGAAACGATCTTAAAATTGGAGGATAAAGTGGAGTGGTTAAATTCCAAACTCAACAACCTGACCAAATATATAAGGACAATAACTCAGACATGCTAGATGAAATCCTTTTGTCAGGTAGAAATGCTGGAAGTGGAAAGGGTCTTAGCTATAATGATCAAGTTGAGATCAAAGGACATATGACTGGAGGGAACTCAGCCCAAGTGATGTCAAAAAGGATGTCTCAACATCATCAAAGGCCTCAGAACAACTCTCCAGGAAAACAAAAACAGGACAAACAGTGTTACTACTACGGAAAGTTTGGTCATATACAGGCTCACTGCTACAAGTTGAATGGATATCCAAAACCTTCAAAACAGTCCAGAAGAAGAAGAAAGACTCCCAAAGGTAAGAAGAAATGGATACCTAAGGGTCAAACTCTAGCTTTCATTGCCTATACCTCCCTGAGAGCCTCCACCAAAGAAGACTGGTACTTTGACAGTGGTTGCTCCAGACACATGACTGGTGTGAATAAATTCTTGGCTGACATTAAACCTCATCCCACTGGTCATGTCACCTTTAGAGATGGCTCAAAAGGAGTATTCAAAGGTGTTGGCAAGCTGAAGTATGAAGATCAACTTTGCCTTGATAGAGTTTTGTATGTCAAGGGATTGACTGTAAATCTAATAAGCATCAGCTAACTGTGTGACCAAGGTCTTAAGGTAAACTTCTCTGAATCTGAGTGTCTGGTTACAAATGATAAAGAAGAACTCATTATGAAAGGTGCCAGATCCAAAGATAACTGCTACTTATGGACTCCTCACGAAACTCAGAGTCCCTCCACCTGCTTGGTGTCTAGGGAGGATAAAGTAAAGTCGTGGCATCAGAAACTAGGGCATTTGTACTTAAAAGGAATGAAAGAAGTCATATCCAAGGAAGCTGTCAGAGGAATTACAAACCTTAAGATCGATGAAGGGAAGATATGTGGGGAATGCCAAATTGGGAAACAAACTAGAATGTCACACAAAAGGCTTGAACAACAAACCACCTCAAGGAACTTAGAGCTTCTTCATATGGATTTAATGGGACCTATGCAAGTTGAAAGTCTTGGAGGAAAAAATTATGCCTATGTGGTTGTTGATGATTTTTCTAGATACACTTGGTGCACTTTATCAAGGAGAAATCAGAGGTGTTTGAAGTCTTTAAGGGATTGTGCCAGATTCTTCAAAGAGAAAAGGACCGTGGTATAATCAGAATCAGAAGTGATCATGGGAGGGAATTTGAAAATAATAAGTTTGATGAGTTATGCTCCTCTGAAGGAATTAGTCAAGAGTTCTCTTCACCCATCACTCCTCAACATAATGGTGTGGTTGAAAGGAAAATAGAACTATTCAAGAGTGTGCAAGGGTTATGCTTCATGCAAAGAAACTTCCGTATCACTTCTGGGATGAAGCAATGAACACAGCTTGCTACATCCTAAACAAGGTAACCATCAGATCGGGAACTTCTGCTACCTTGTACGAACTATGGAAAGGTAGAAAACCAACGGTGAAATACTTCCACGCCTTCAGAAGCAAATGCTACATTCTGGTAGACCGTGAGCAGAGGAGAAAGATGGATCCCAAGAGTGAGGAAGGAATATTCCTAGGTTACTCCATAAACTGCATAGCATATCGTGTCTACAATCTAAGAACTCAAGTTGTATTGTGTTGGTTCTTGGATTGGCTGGAATTTTGGTAAAACAAAGTTGAATAATGTTGATGTCATATGTCTGATGTCATAACATTGGTTCCTAACATTAGCTGTTGCAGGGTTGAAGGTTTATTTGCTGATGTTATAAGTGATGTCTTGACATCACTATATCAGAACATCAGAACATCAGATTGTGATGTTTTAGGGCTGCATGTGTTTGTGTGATTTGAGGAGATCTGTTAGAGTGATTGGATGCGAATATCTTGGAGAAGAGATTTCCAATCAGATATATTTGCAGATTATGGAGCAGATTCTGTTACCAACATTAGGGCTGATTTGGAGAGACTTTATTAAAAAGATTTGAAGATCAAAATTGTTTTAATATCAGATATTTTTGGAAGTGATCCAAGCCCAAGTCAGAAGGGTATAAAAGCAGCCTCAACCCTTATTGGAAGAGGACGAAGATTGAGAGCATAGACTGAGAGTCAAATTGAGTTTTCGTGTGTGTTTTTGTAAACCATTCATGTTAGAATTGGTGTTACTATTTTAAGTTGTAATTGTTTTCACTCTAGAGCTTTTAAGCAAGAGTGTGGTGTCCTTGATCAAAGCTGTTAAGCATAATCAAGTTGGGTGATTAGTGTGTAATCATTGGATTGTATCACTGTGGTGAATTAGGGAGTGAGTGGTTTCTTATATCTAAGTGGTTTCTTAGGTAGAAGGTTCATTGGGTAGTGATTAAGTTTAGTAGATGTCAACTGGGATTTTTGAGTCTGTAAATTAATACTACTAATAGTGAAATTCCTCCCTGGCTTGGTAGCCCCTAGACGTAGGTAGTTAGACCGAACTGGGTGAACAATTCTTTGTGTTATTTACTGTTGCTTTTACCTTGTTCATATAGCAGAGTGTGTTGTTGTGATATCACACTTAACATCACACATCTGATACCAGAATTTCAATTGGTATCAGAGCAGGCATCTTACTCTGCATCTGGGTGAGATCTAGGGCTGATACTTTCTGGTAAGATGGACAAGGAAGTTGGTGGATTTATGAATAGACCCCTTATTCTGGATGGTTCTAATTATGATTATTGGAAACCAAGGATGGTTACCTTTTTGAAGTCCTTGGACAGCAGGGCTTGGAAGGCTGTGTTAAAAGAGTGGAAGCACCCTGTTATTACTGATAAAGAAGGAAACACCAAGCTGAAACCTGAAAAAGAGTGGACCAAGGAAGAAGATGAGCTAGCACTTGGAAACTCTAAGGCCTTGAATGCAATCTTTAATGGGATTGATAAAAACATCTTCAGGTTGGTAAACACTTGTGAAGTGGCAAAAGATGCTTGGGACATTTTAAAGACTACTCATGAAGGAACTTCAAAGGTTACGATGTCAAGACTTCAACTTCTGACATCAAAGTTTGAAAGTCTAAAGATGAAGGAAGATGAAACTATTCATGATTTTCACATGAATATTCTTGAGCTGTCCAATGCATCTAGTGCTCTTGGAGAAAAGATGACTGAAGAAAAGCTGGTGAGGAAAATTCTTAGGTCCCTTCCCAAGAGATATAAGATGAAGGTGACTTCAATTGAAGAAGCTCAAGACATCAGCAAAATGAGGGTTAATGAGCTGATTGGATCTCTTCAAACTTTTGAGTTAGGGTTGAGTGAAGAGGAACCTGAAAAGAAGACCAAGAGTATAGCTTTGGTATCTAATACTCAAGAAGATAAGAAAGGGAATGGTGCTGAGTCTCAGGAGGAGCTGTCTCAGGCTATTGTTCTGATGGGAAGACAGTTTAACAAGGTGTTTAAGAGGATGAATAGAAACTACAAACCTAATGTTAAGAACATCTCCTCTGACATCAACAAGTCAAAAGAGAAGGATGAAGAGAAGAATGTTTAAGACAAAGGAGTTCAATGCTTTGAGTGTGAAGGCTATGGTCATGTCAAGAAAGAATGTCCTACATTCCTTAAGAAGCAGAAAAAGGGCATGGCTGTTTCTTGGTCTGATACTGACAGTGAAAGTGAAGAAGAGTCTGCCAAGCATGTTAGGGCATTGACAGGAACATGTATTTATGATGGAGAATCTAGTGATGAGGAATTGACTTTTGAGGAGTTAGCAGCATCCTATCAAGAGTTATGTCTGAGGAGTGCAGAGGTTTGTCAAGAAAGTGAGAAACAAAAGAAAAGAATAGTCCAGCTTGAGACTGTTAAAGCTGATCTTGAAAATGAAGTCTTGTTAGTTAAATCTCAACTTGATCAAATGACCAAGTCTGTCAGAATGTTGAACAATGAGTCTGATACTCTTGATAAGATTCTTCAGGCTGAAAAGGTGGCAGGAGACAAGTCTGGCTTAGGATTTGTTGTTGAGGAGAAGTGTTTGGTGAAGCTAGTACTTCTGGAACCAAAAAGGACATGTCTCAACCAATGTCTCAACATAACAGAAAAAGACATAATCCTAAACCTAAGCAGGTTGTTCATCAACTTCCTCAAAATGTTGGGAAAGGGTATGCTCATGATCCTCATCATGGGAAGGCACAGGCTTCTGGAGCTAGTCAGTATATGCCTCCACAATACCATAGGAGTATGCAGGCTTCTAGGCTTAACATGTCTCCACATCAAGGGAATATGTATGGCTTTGGACCTAATAATGCAGTGCCTCATTATTATGGTAGAAGAAAGCCACATCATCATGGTAGAAGACAGCCAAAGAGACAGAATCATCACTACAAAAGATAGGCTAACTATGGAAGAAGACAGCCCCAGTACTTTGGATGACAGCCACAGCAGTTTCATCATCAAGGTGGCAGGAAGTTTAATCACTTTAGAGAAGAAGTTAAAAGAGTTAGGTGTTTCTATTGTGGAAGTTTTGGCCATATGCAATATTCTTGCTTTAAACTACATGGCTATCCCAAATCTGTCCATCAACCTAGACAGACTCAAAACATGTCTAAGGTTGTTAAACAATGGGTTCCTAAAGCTGCTGTTACATGTCTATTGGCCCACATATCTGATAGACATTCTGTCAAGGATGGTTGGTACTTTGACAGTGGTTGCTCAAAGCACATGACAGGGTTCAAAAATCATTTGGTGGATATCAAAACTTGCTCCACAAATGAGGTTACTTTTGGTAATGGAGAGAAAGGGGAAGTAAAAGGAGTTGGAAAATTGAGGTGTCATGATGGACCAAATTTGGAAAATGTTCTTCTTTTCAAAGGATTGACTGCTAATTTGATTAGCATCAGTCAGCTACGTGATGAAGGATACAAGGTCAACTACACTAGAGATGAGTGTTTAGTGACTAATGGGAAGAATGAGGGTGTTATGAAGGGAGTCAGAACCATAGATAACTGTTATCTATGGGTACCTCAAGAGTCCAACTCATCAAGTGATGTTAAGGTTGATGTTGTGACATCAGACTGTAACAGAAAATTGAGCATTTTGAAGTTAGTGGCTTATGGAGTGAATTTATTAAAATTCAAAAATTTAAAAGGAAATGTATTTTGGTGGGGAAAATACATTTATGGGCGTTTAAGTGATCCACAAAATCAGGCTCCATACTTTAGGCCATCATTTACTATTGTAGCTATCACACCCTTCATCAAACACCATACCCCTAGACTGTTCGTCTCCTTCTCCATCAACAGAAGTAGCAATCATTTCCTGATCCTCAGTTGCTTCACTGGAACAATGTCAAAACAAGTATCATCTCCTTCAAAGAAGTCTGCTTCAAAAAGTTCTTCTCTTGAAAAAGCTAGGGCTTTGATGAAAGAGGGTTCTGCTGAAGAAGCTTTGAATATAGCACCCATCTCCATGATGGTTCCTGAATCTGGTAAGTCAAGACCTTCCAAACTTCAACCCAAAAGGCCTACACCTAAAATTGATGATAGTGAAACTAGGAGGTTAGTCACTAGCATTTTGTTTAAAGAAAAATATGCATCTGGGTCTTCCACCCCTCAAGCAGTTGAAGAATGGGTTGATGTTGACAAAAGCATTGATCAGATTGTCACAAAAATATTTGAGAAGGGGATTCCTGTGAAGGGAATATCTAGACCTCTGAGTCAAAGGCCTGCTGATCAATCTGTTAGAGAAGAGGGAGACATTGAAAATTCTGATACCAATCTGCATAGATTAGCTATTTCAGTCATTGAGGATGCTGAGATTGAAGATGAAGTTGAAGCTGAAGCTGAAAGAGAAAAGGATAGTCATGTTGAAGATGAGGTAGATGTTGGACATGATGTTGGAACATCACATGCTAGGGATGTTGGAGCTAGCCCTAGTGAAAAGAAGAATACTGATAAGGTGGATGTGATTGATCTTTCTGATAATGAAGTGATTGGAAAAGCTGTCCCTGGTATTGCCAGTAGAATGAGGTCTAGAAGAGGGAAGTCAGTAGAGTACTCACCTAAGGAGAGACCTGAGAACAAAAAGAAGATGTCAAATATGGTAGGACCTGCTAAGACTTGGAGCAAAGTTGCTGTGAATTCCAAAAAGAGAAAAGTGAGGGAGGATTCAGAGTCTGAATTTGATGTTGAGGATGATGTTCAAGACATCACTCCTGTGAGAAGGTCTATATTGAAGAGAATTGCAGATAAGATTCCTGATATCCCTGTTGATAATATTTCATTCCACTATGCTAGTAGTGCATCCATGTGGAAATTTGTCTGTCAGAGAAGACTAGCGCTGGAAAGAGAACTTGGTGGAGATGCCTTGGATCTTAAGGAAGTCATTGAATTGATTAGGTTTGATGGGTTAATGAAGACCATGTCTGGATTGTCCAAGTGCTATGATGGATTAGTCAAGGAATTTATTGTAAACATTCCTATGGCTATTAATGACAGCAGAAATATGGATTTTAGGAAGGTTTATGTAAGAGGTCAATGTGTTAATTTTTCTCCTGAGGTCATTAACACATACCTAGGAAGGGATGAGAAGGAGTATAGAGAGTTAGAAGAAACAGACAATGCTGTGTGCAAGGAAATCACTGCAGGACAAGTGAAAGTCTGGCCTCTGAAAGGAAAATTGTCTGCCAGTTTGTTAAGTGTCAAATATGCTATTCTGCACAAAATAGGAGCTGCTAATTGGGTCCCTACCAATCACAAGACAACTATCTCTGTTGGATTGGGAAAATTTATTTATGCTATTGGGACAAAGAGGGTATTTGATTATGGGGCTTATATATATGAACAGACTATCAAGCATGCTGCTACAAATGCAGTGAAGATGCCTATTGCCTTTCCCTCTCTCATTTGTGGGATCATCTTGTCACAACATCCTGGTCTTCTTCATCAATCTAATGTGGTGTGTAAGAGGGAATCTGTCTTGTCAATCCATTATAAGTTGTTTGAAAGGAAGCATGTTCCTGACATTGTCAAGACATCAGCTTCAACATCACAACAGCCACCTGCCAAAACTGGGTTGATTTCAGAATTGGAGGAGGCTTGCAAGGAGTTGGATGAAGTCATCAGAGTGAGTACTGAAAGAAAGCTAAAATTTGAAAAACTTCTCATGACTCTGAGATTGGCAGAAAAAGAAGTTGAAGCAGTCAATGCTAGCCAAAATGATGATGATTTCCAAAACAATGTTGAAGGATCAGGTTCTGAAGAAGGTGACCCTAGCACTGAGGATGAAGATGTTGCAGCTAGTTCTGATAGCTCTGATGCTGATGAAGATTAATTTGCTGTTTCTTTAGCTAGTTTATTTTTTTTGGAGTCTATTTTTGCTTCTGCACTTAGTGTGCTTGCTATGTATTCTGAATATTGTTGCTTTTAAGTACTTCTGGTTTATGTTATGTGATTTGTCTTGTCACATAATGCTGACTTTTGACTGACAATGAGAGCTAGCTTAGGACTAACTGGTAGTTAGTAGGACTAACAGATTGATGTTTGTCCAATTATGGCTAAAAAGGGGGAGAGAGTTACCAAGGTGTGGTTGTGAAAGACTTTTTCTGATGATGGTGCAGAAGTTGAGGGGGAGAGTGTTTGAACAGCTGTGAGCTGGTTCTTGTTTTGAGGGGGAGTTTGCCCTATGCTGATTTGAAGGTGATTTCTGCAGCTTGTTGGTGCTGGTTAGTGAGTTTATGCAGCTTGTTGAAGATGTGCTGCTAGGTGTTTTGAAAATTTATCAATTTTTATCCACTGCTGGGTTCTCTGATGAAGCAAGAGTTTGTTTTAGCCAAAATTAGCCAAAGGGGGGAGATTGTTGGTTCTTGGATTGGATGGAATTTTGGTAAAACAAAGTTGAACAATGTTGATGTCATATGTCTGATGTCATAACATTGGTTCATAACATTAGCTGTTGCAGGGTTGAAGGTTTATTTGCTGATGTTATAAGTGATGTCTTGACATCACTATATCAGAACATCAGATTATGATGTTTTAAGGTTGCGCGTGTTTGTGTGATTTGAGGAGATCTGTTAGAGTGATTGGATGCGAATATCTTGGAGAAGAGATTTCCAATCAGATATATTTGCAGATTATGGAGCAGATTCTGTTACCAACATTAGGGCTGATTTGGAGAGACTTTATTAAAAATATTTGAAGATCAAATTTGTTTTAATATAAGATATTTTTGGAAGTGATCCAAGCCCAAGTCAGAAGGGTATAAAAGCAGCCCCAACCCTTATTGGAAGAGGACGAAGACTGAGAGCATAGACTGAGAGTCAAATTGAGTTTTCGTGTGTGTTTTTGTAAACCATTCATGTTGGAATTGGTATTACTATTTTGAGTTGTAATTGTTTTCACTCTAGAGCTTTTAAGCAAGAGTGTGGTGTCCTTGATCAAAGCTGTTAAGCAGAATCAAGTTGGGTGATTAGTGTGTAATCATTGGATTGTATCACTGTGGTGAATTAGGGAGTGAGTGGTTTCTCATATCTAAGTGGTTTCTTAGGTAGAAGGTTCATTGGGTAGTGATTAAGTTTAGTAGATGTCAACTGGGATTGTTGAGTATGTAAATTAATACTACTAATAGTGAAATTCCCCCCTGGCTTGGTAGCCCCCAGACATAGGTAGTTAGACCGAACTGGGTGAACAATTCTTTGTGTTATTTACTGTTGCTTTTACCTTGTTCATATAGCAGAGTGTGTTGTTGTGACATCACACTTAACATCACACATCTGATACCAGAATTTCATATTGGAATCCATAAATGTTGTGGCTGATGACTCTCCTATGGAGGTTGAAGCTACAAATGATATTGGAGCATTCTTTCCAATGGAAGAGGAAGATGTCACAGAAGATGTTGAAACACCTCAAGACGACTCTGAAGATATTGCAGTACCTAACGATGACAATCATGAGTCTACTGTGACCGAGAGAGTTGACAAGGGACCTTTCATCAGAATACAGAAGAATCATCCTAAGGAACTTATAATAGGGGATCCAAATAGAGGTAGGATGACTAGATCATGGGATGTGGTGGCAAGTGCCTGCTTTGTGTCAAAGATGGAACCAAAAAATGTTAAGAAGGCCTTGACAGATGAATTTTGGATTAATGCAATGCAAGAAGAGCTCGAGCAGTTCAAGAGACATGATGTTTGGGATCTGGTACCCAGACCAGAAGGATCAAATTTGATTGGCACTAAGTGGGTCTTTAAGAACAAGTCTGATGAACATGGAGTTGTCACAAGAAACAAGGCTAGACTTGTCGCATAGGGATATACCCAGATAGAGGGAGTAGATTTTGATGAGACTTTTGCACCTGTAGCTAGACTGGAATCTGTATGACTGCTCCTTGGAATAACTTGTCTTCTAAATTTTAAACTTTTTCAAATGGATGTTAAAAGTGCCTTTTTGAACGAATATCTCATTGAAAAGGTCTATGTGGAACAACCCAAAGGCTTTGTTGATCCAACATATCCAGATCATGTCTACAAGCTGAAGAAAGCCTTATATGGGTTGAAACAAGTTCCAAGGGCCTGGTATGAAAGGCTGACTGAGTTTCTTGTTACAAATGGCTACAAAAAGGGAGGAATTGATAAAACTCTCTTCGTCAGAGAAAAGGAAGGTAACCTCATGATAGCACAAATCTACGTTGATGACATTGTTTTTGGTGGAATTTATGAAGAAATGGTCCAACATTTTGTTAATCAAATGCAGTCAGAATTTGAGATGAGTTTAGTCGGAAAATTAACCTACTTCCTTGGTCTCCAAGTCAAACAAATGGAAGATTCCATTTTTCTCTGTCAAAGGAAATATGCCAAGAATATTGTTAAGAAGTTTGGCTTGGAAAATGCAAAGCACAAGAGGACTCCTGCCCCTACACACCTAAAATTGACAAGAGATTAGAATGGTGTAAGCGTTGATCAAAGTCTGTATAGAAGCATGATTGGAAGTCTCCTATACCTTACAGCCAGTAGACCTGATATAACGTTCTCAGTAGGAGTGTGTGCAAGGTATCAGGCTGAACCCAAAGCAAGCCATATTAATCAAGTCAAGAGGATTCTAAAGTATGTGAATGGAACATACAACTATGGACTACTCTACACACATAACTCTGACTCTGTATTAATAGGATATTGTGATGCTGACTGGGCTGGAAATGCAGATGATAAAAAAAGTACCTCCAGGGGATGCTTTTTCTTAGGAAACAATTTAATTTCCTGGTTCAGCAAAAAGCAAAACTGTGTCTCTTTGTCCACTGCTGAAGCTGAGTACATTGCAGCAGGAAGTAGCTGCTCTCAAATGATGTGAATGAAACAAATGCTGACTGAATACAATGTTCCACAAGATGTTATGACACTCTTTTGTGACAACTTGAGTGCAATAAATATTTGGGTTAATTGTTCTTTTGCCCCCTGCCATATGGGCGAGGTTTGAAAATCCCCCTGTAAAAAAAAAGTTTAGATTCCCCCCTGACATTTGAAGATTCCACTGTTTTGATCCCTCTTAAAATTCAATGAACAGAATATGTGACGTGACAATTTATTTTTATTTTTTATTATTATTTTTGATTACGTGGACAGATTAGTTGACTTTTTTTTATTTTATATATATATATATTTTTAACGTGGCTTATATATATACTTTTTATTTTTTTAAGCTTGAAAATTTTGAATGGTTAAAATTTTAAAATTTTAACAACAATGAGTCTTGAACCCATTACCATTTGCATAATGGTAGTAGCCCTTACCACTAGGCTATTTGATTTCCTTGTTTAATAGGTTGCATCAAAATTTATATATTTCATAAGTATTTTACATGAGTATTATTCAATTATATGTATGTTTACATGAAATAATTTTGGTTAATAATATATTTATTTTTAGTATAATATATTTATTTTTAGTATAATTTATTTACAATTTGCTTTCACGTTATTATATTTATATTTAATAATTAGTTTAAAAACGTTAATTTTTTAATTATTTAACGTTAAGATAATATTTATTTTTAAAAAAAATGTAATTTATTCAATTTCATATTTTTATATATTTATGTATATATATAATAAAATCTGCTATTTTAAAAATGTAAATTTCTTATTAATTACTAAAATTAAATTTATTAAAAAACTGCTATTTACTATAATTAAATTAAACTTAAAAACTGCTATTTTAAAAAAATTTATATAATAAAAACATAAATTTATTATTAATTACTAAAATTAAAATTAAAAACTGCTATTAAAAACTATTAAATATTGCTATATTTTTATTTTTATTTTCAATTTATTATTAATTACTATTAAAAACTGCTATATTTTTATTTTTACTTTCAGTTTATTATTAATTATTATTAAAAACTGTTATATTTATATTTTTATTTTCAGTTTATTATTTTGTTGTTTATTAATATTAAAAACTACTATTTTAATTAAAATTAATATTAAACTGAAAGTCAAAATTAATTAATTAAAATATAAGTATGTTAAAATAAATATTTTAATTAAAAAGTCCATTAATATAAATATTTACTAAATTTGTATATATAAATATTTAACGTTAATATAAATATTTACTATATTTACTAAATTTTAATATATATTTAATATATATTTATTATATATTATTTTATATATTAAACGTTAATATAAATATTTACTATATTTATAAATATATTTAACGTTAGTATAAATATTTAACATTATTTATTTTAATATAAATATTTACTTTAACGTTAATATGTATTTAATATATTTATTATATTATACAAACATTATTAAATATATTTATAAATCTATTTAATATAATATAATATTAACTAACTTCTAATTTTTAAATAACGTTTATATAAAACTAACATATTAAATCTATTTAAAATAGCAGTTTAAAACGTTATTTAGTAAATGAATATTTAATATGTTATTTAGTAAATAGCAGTTTTTTAATACGTTAGTAATATGTTTTTTAGTAAATCTAGTTTGAAACGTTATTTAGTAAATAACAGTTTTTTAATAAATTTAATTTTAGTAATTAATAATAAATTTATATTTTTAAAATAGCAATTTTTATTATATATACATAATAATATTTAAGTATTATATATAATTGAAGCAAATTAATATTTAATATTTAAGCAATTTATGCAGTTAAGTATTATATATAATTGAAGCAAATGAATATACAACAAAATCATGATAGCTTGGTGGAAGAGGTTACTCTTTGCAAGCAAAAGGTCTTCTCTTCAACCCTGGTTGAAGACATTTTGCTATTTGAATATTTCAACATGCAATCAATATGCCACACGTGTAAATAAATTTAATTGAAATGGAAAAAGAAATTAAAAATAATTACACATAAGCAAGCCATGTCATGATTTTTGGTGAGTTGGATTAATGAGGGACTGAAAGCATGGAATCTACACATGTCAAGGGGGAATCTAAACTCTTTTTTTACAGGGGGGTTTTTCAAACCTCGCCCATATGGTAGGGGGCAAATTAGCTATTATCCCTAAATATTTCTAAAAATCCCATTCAACACACCCGAACTAAACACATTGACATCAGGCATCACTTAATTCGAGATCTGGTGGAAGATAAAGTCATCACTCTGGAACATGTGGCCACAGAAAATCAATTAGCCTACATCTTCACTAAAGCTCTAGATGCAAATCAATTTGAAACATTGAGAGGCAAGCTTGGAGTTTGCCTTTCTGATGAGGCATAACTTTCCAATGGTTGGGGGGGGGGGGGGGGATGATATTCTGGTCTCCGAATATGTATTGCCACCATAGTGAGAAGATTTTTCAGTATTCTCTCTTATTCTGTTTTTTTTTCCTTCTTTTTTTTTGGTTGTCTAAGGGCTGAATGCCCATGATAATTTTCGTTTTCTATTGGGTGTGTAAGTTTAATTACTTTGAACTGGTTTATTGGCTTTTGGGTTAGTTCCTCTACCTTTGTCATATTGTGGCTAAAAAGGGAGAGAATTACTAACATCACTAACCACTGCTGATGGCTGATTGTCTACTAACCACTGAGGGGGAGTAGATCTGAATTGATTGAGGGGGAGACATGTTGTGATTCCGCTGCTGCTCTGATAGTGGTCTCCCTGATATGTTTCTGCAGGTTAATGGAAGTTAGTTTTAGCCAAAATCTTCAAAAGGGGGAGATTGTTGAGTCCCCTGCTTTTGAGGTTGACATTAATTTTGGTAAAACTAACTTAGCAGAAAGATGTTGGACAAGATGTCCCTAACATGTTAAACTTATTGCAGGTGAAGATGTTAGGCAAGATGTCATATCAGGAGGATTTGATATTTTTGTCTGTTACAATTTTGTACTAACTGTTTGTGGTAACAGGTGTGATTGGAATTTGACTAGGATTCCAGGTGGCACCTGAGATTGTGGAATCAGAGATTCTGATTCCAAATGAATTTGCGGTTTCCGTGTGAAGGAGACATTTTTGGTAACTTGGGATTGAAGAAAGAATTAGGTCGCTAATTCTGAGGAAGATATCTGCTGCGCTTTTGAAGCCCAAGTCCAGCTGTGGTTTACAATATAAATAGGTTAGAGTTAACCTAGTTTTGTGTGGATTATTGCAACTATTTTAGAAGTACTAGGGTTTATACTTTTTGTGAGCCTCTCGTGTATTGTGTGAATACTTGAGAAAGACTGTTTATTGAGTTGTAATATTTTCAGGCACTGCTGTGATTGGAAGGGAATTGAGAAGGGTCTCATACCTAGGAGAGTCTTAGGTAGAAATCTAGGAAGGGTAGTTTCTAGGTGCTAAGTTATACACGTTGGAGTTTAGCTTAGAACCAATTCTACTTAGTGATTTCGTTCCCTGGCTTGGTAGCCCCCAGACGTAAGTGTTATTGTTCCCCGAACTGGGTTAACAATTTCTGGTGTTGTTTACTTTCTACTGTTTACGTTTGTTCTTCCTTAGATCACGTCGCTACGCTCATTTTCAGGCTATCTTGATCATCATGTCTAAGAGTTGTGGTTTTCTCTAAAACAGACACACGACTTATCATCAAGTGATCAAACTTAGGGCATTGAGAACATCTTCATCCGCTTCGATCATGGCGTCTTTAAAGATCTGATGTCGAGGAAATCAAACCCTCCCACCACCCAAAGTCAAATCCACATTGGCGACTACCAAAAGTCCACCATGCTGGCACCTTTACAAAACATATCCAATCATCTGTTTGTATTTACATGAAACATACATACATCATATACTTGACATTCAACATCATAAGAATCACATAAATCATATGCATACGTAAACCAAAATCACATACTTCCCCAGCACTTGCATCTCAGCGGGTCAGCATTTGCATAGTATTTCCATCCGATATGGAGTACCGTCACAAAATCAAACATGCATACATGCATAGGTCAAGATCCAGGATCAATCTCGAGATTCCAATATGATCTTTAGCCTAGCCAGGGGCATATTCTTCGAGTCCGTGGGAGTTCCTCATGGAGTTGTTTCAACCTTTTGTTGATGAAGCTGTGATCCCCAAGTGAGTCAGTGGCCGTTCCCCATTGAGGTTTTTCCCTCAACCTTTTGTTGATAAATTTTTTATCCCCAACTCAGCCAGTAGCATTTCTCCGAGTCAGTGGGCGTTCCCCCGTTGAATTGGTTCTCTTCAACCCTTTGTTGATGGAGTTGCTATCCTCAGACAAGTCAGTGGTTTTTCTCTGAACAAATTTCTACCTTCCTCTTGGGCATTCCCCAATGAGTTGGTTCCTTTAAACCTTTTGTTGATAAGGATGGTGTTCCCCATTGACTTCTTTGCTTTAACTTTTTGTTGGTGTCTCCAAACAAGTCTTACTCATCATACATCCAGTAAACTTGACCTTTTGTCAATAATCTTACTATCACCCTTTTGGTGGTAGTCATTCTTGTTTATTCAACCTAACCTTCATCCTCTTGGTGTTGGTGATTCTCAAAATTGGGAAGTTTCTATCATCCTTTTGGTGGTAGCAATTTGTGTTGTTTGATCTTACTGTCATCCTTTTGGTGCCCGGCGATCCGTGAATCTTTGGTCTGTGTATCATCCTTTTGGTGAATGACAACCTCTGATATTATTATGTACGTACTATTATCCTTATTATAATAGCAAGTCTTGTTGACCTCAATTTCATCCTTTTGGTGAAGGGTCATTAGATTGTGTGTGTGTGTGTGTGTGTACTATCATCATTTTGGTGATAGGGTCGCCATCTTTTTGGTATTGGATACTTCAATATGTGTATTCTCTATCATCCTTTTGGTGTCAGAGTCATGTGTGTTCTCTATCATCCTTTTAGTGATAGATATGTCATCCTTTTGGTGTCGGATATCTCTGCGTGTGTGTTTTCTATCATCCTTTTGGTGATAGATTCGTCATCCTTTTGGTGTCAGAAATTCATGGATCTTTGGTATGTGTATCATCCTTTTTGTGAATGACAACCTTTGATACCATTGTGTACTTACTATTATCCTTTTGGTAATATCAAGTTTTAACCTCACTTTCATACTTTTGGTGGAAGGTCGTTGTGTGTACTTACTATTATCCTTTTGGTAATAGCAAGTCAAGTCGTGTGAGTCCACTATCATCCTTTTGGTGATAGGTCTGTTATCCTTTTGGTGTCAGGAATTTTCTGTCATTTTCATCTCATCGTCCTTTCGGCGATGACGACCTTTGAAAGTTATTCAGTGTCCACTCGAGGGTCGACATTGATCTGTTATTCCCCTTCACAAGCATCTTTATTTCTTTTCGGACAAGTTCAAAGTCTTCTTCGTATCTAATTGACTTCTACCCTTGAAAGAATGAACACCGTAGCAGTTCATCTTACTAGGTTTAAGCTACTTAGATAGGGGCAACTGTCATACCCCAAATTTGTCCTACCGTATATTGCTTTCATTTGTGTTTACTAACAATTATTCAAAAAATCCAAAAAAAATATGTTGTTTCTGCTTGAGGTCTAAATTCAGGGTTCTGAAAGGTTAAATTCAAGGTTTATCAGGGCAAGAGTGTGTGCAATGATGTTTCAGAGGAAGTTTGGTAATCTTGGTCAAATGAGAGTTTATTTCATGATCAGGGCCAGGACGTGCATAATTAAGTCCAGGATCCAAATTAGGGTTTCATGCAATGGAGTTCATGTTTCAAGGCGTGGTTCATTAGGTCCATATATTGACCAAGATGGTTCACAGTGAAGTTTGGGCTCATCAAGATTGATTTGTGATTCATAGTTTTAGAGGCTAAGATTGATAGTTTCTCAAGGGCTGTTCATAACCATACCCATTTATCAATCCATCTCCAGATATCCATTTCCACTTTCCATTCAATTTCCATTCACATTATTTTCTCCATTATCCATTCTTCTTAACCATTATAAAAAAAAAATTCAATTATCCATTTTACAAAATCTAATCCATTCATTTGATTATCCATTTTTCATACCTATTCAAATCCATTAACCATTTTAAATCCATGTCCATATCTAAATATCCCTTAGTCATTTTAAATCCGTTTGACATTATCCAATTCAAACCATTATCCAATTTAAACCAATGTCCATACACCATTTTCTCACATCCATTTCTTTTAAACCCATCTCATTTTTCAAAACCAAAACCCCAATTAAAGTCCAAACAAGTGCCATTGTTACAAAAACCATTACATTTCCATCAAAATTTCAGTATCCATTACAAAGCCCAACCCACCATTACAAGCCATAAAAAAAAATTGGTACGATTCATGAAAAAACGCTACAGCAAGATCAAATGTTCATTCTAAAGGATGACCACGGCAAAACTTGGCAAAACGGCTTCGTTGCCTTCCAAAATGCGAATTATTTTCAAGTGTAGCAAATTCACATGGACGGCCCCACAATCAAAAAAATGAGATCACAATTCTGCACAAGCGAATTTCATCACTGGACACAAGCGAACAAAATGCAACATCATTTCACAATGCGACGTACAACACGTCCAAATGACTGCAACAATTCCTCTCAATTTCACCAACATAATTTCAGAGACAAATCCCATTCTACCCTCTTCGAAATGTCCTATAAATAAAGCCTCTTCCTTCACACAAAGGGGAAGCCTCAAAAGCCAAATTTATGGTGTAAAACTCATACCAAACCAATCTTCAAACTTCCAAATTCATAACCCACAAACCACACACAAAATAACTGCACCACATCATAATCAGGAAGAAAAAGCTGGCCTCGAATCTTGATTCTTCAACAACCATAACCTTATTCCATTCTTCATATACACAACACAAAAACTTTTAATACCACTCATTAAAAAACCTCACAAACCTTCTTCCTCAACCGCACATCACAACAACAATAACCTTCCATTTCCTTCTTCAAACAACAATCAATAACCTCCATAAAACACAAACCCACACAACGCTCAACCTTACAAGAACAACGCACAACTCACACACACGAAATTGCGCAGAGAGAGATTCGAGAGAGAAACCGGAACAAATCGAGAAAGAGAGGACAAACCATGAGTGAGTGAGTGAGAGAAAGAGAGAGAGAGAGAGATATTTGTGGATGAAAAGGAGAAAGGAAAAATGGAAACTGACGAACCTGAACAAGAAATGATTGAGGCGGATTAAGACGAACCGTTCACGTAAGGAGGTTGGAATTTTTGATTTGTTCTTCATGGGTTGTTTAGATCCCTATACCATTGTTGTTCTTGTTTTAAAAGTAAGGCTTAATACCCTTTCTGGTCATCTAACTATAGGCCTAAGTCAAATTTGGTCCTCTTTCTTTTAAAAAGTTCTAAATTGGTCCCTTACGTTATTAAATAGGTACATAGTGATCCTTTCCGTTAAATAAAGGCAAACGGTGTTAAATTTGATGATGTGTAATCTGAGTTGGATGGCTGGTTTGCACAGTCAGCATCTCCTTCTTCATTGATTCTGATACTGTTATAAAATCACCCCCCAATTGCGAACCCTAGGTCACATATTTCCCAAAATTAACCAAATTGAAAGCATGTAAGAGACCATTTACGGATTCTAACGGTCGGGGAAGGGCCGTCTTTCATCATTGTATTAAAAATAGGTCTTGCTCGTCTCGTAACAACCAGTGAATGCATAAGCATGTATTAAAGCATTCCAGACCTTTTTGTCGAGTTTTGAATAATTTTGCCTAATATTCTCCACTATACTTTCTACATTTTCCCACATCTTTAACTTTTCGTATGTTTTCAACGATATCAATAATAAGAACATTTAGATTATCCAGTATGATGTCATTTTTTCTCTGCATGATATAACAAATGGTGTGGTGTCTCTGGGAATCTCATATCCAAGAAAAGCTGAGAAGCTATGTCAAATTGTTCACTCTTCACACATTCTTGAATGAGAGATTCATACATCGTACAACTCATAAATGAACCAAGTTCTCCTCTATTTCTGTATTCTATTCCTCCAAGGCAGCATCTAGCTTTCCAGCTTTGCAAAGTATAATGATGAGTGGCTTCTGTGATCATTTGAACGTCGCCGAGAGCATGTTCTCTAAAGAATTCAAGAAGTACACATGCTTCTGAATATTTATCAGACGAGCTATATGAGCTCATGATGGATAAGAACCGATGAAATATCATGTGGGTTCATACCGCTAAGCTCTTCCATGTAACACCCCTATTCCCATCGCGAATAAATAATACATAATTAAATCAGAGTAAGTAAAAATTTATTTTTCCGACAGAAACAAGGATGCCACAACGATCGAAAGAAAACACAATCCCTGCTCATAAATTTTGATACATAACACAAAATGGAATAAACCTCAAAGGGAAACTTTTTCCATATAAAAGAAAAGTTCAATTATGGAATAAAGCGGAAAGATCCATAATCGACTTGTTTTACAAAATAAATTGTTTTATAACATCAAAATATACATACAAAAAGTAATACAAAATATGTTCAACAAATGTATACATATATCACAAAAGCGTTCCCCGACTCCCGTGTTACGTATCAGAGCAGACAGACCGACAAAAGGATGAAGAACTAATCTTCACAAAAGCCTCCAAGGCTACTAATCTGCAATTGCCTCATAGAGCAACAAACCACAATAGAAGGGTGAGAAATAACAACTAAATCAAGATTGCATAATAATATGCAACACATAAAAATTCACATGCATAAATCTTCTCACACCAAGCATCATATACTAATACACATAGCATATATCAATTACACCAACATAATCACATATTCTCACATAAGGCACACCAAAGTCATAACATATGGAAACACCCCACAACATCACATAGCATATATCTATGCATAAAACATATTATCCACAACCAATGCATTTATCACATATGCACATCAATTCACCAAATCAAACATAAATCTCACGCATACTCAATCAATTCATGATTTTCCACACATAATGCATCCATTCACAATTCTCACACATGATCACTCCATTCATGATTTATGCAAATGCACAGAGACCGACAACCATGACTCTATGCAATGCATATGCGGTACCATCCATCCATTATCTCAACACTAGTTCACTCAGGAACTATTGGAATCATCGCTTGTTACTTAGTGTAACTCCCCGTCGGGCAAACGATGTTCCCCGTCGCTTTCGGTCCTCTTGGTATAAGGCTCACGATGTTTATGGATCGCTTTCAGTCCTCTTTGTATAAGGCTCACGATCCGATCGCTTTCTCTCTCCTCTTTGTATAAGGCTCACGGTCGTCTATAATCATCGCTTTCAGTCCTCTCGGTATGAGGCTCATGATGTTATAGCGGATTCCCTCTGGAACCGTTTCATCACTCACACCCACTAGGGCACACGAC